>JARHVA010004540.1:1170000-1524272 GCA_037957365.1 Torreya grandis
GATAGGACTTTTATAAATTTCTTTGATGAAATTGGATCGGGTTGTGCATGCCCTAATCCTCATTTATAAGAGAGTGTGATTAAGAACTCAAGGTGTACTTGACTTTGTCATTGAATACCCAAACTAGTGGAGTATCATGGAATCTATGTATGAATTATAATTTATTGTTTTGGTGTAAACACTGGTGCAAACATTTTAACTAACTATTATAGATAGAAGAAGGTTCACTTATAGTGAAAAACTAACACAAAACTAGTGTAAAAAATAGTATGATGTGTCTAGTGTATACAACATAGAGAACGATAAGTATTGCCACTCCATCTAAAAAAATGGTACATAACTAAGAAAGGAGGTGGTAATTTGATGTGCACATGCCCCTAATCTGATATATGGGTGTATATGGATTCTAAAACTAAGTAATGTCATGTGATTTTTTGAGCAAAAAAAAAGTGCAAAAATTTGGAACACATGATTCCCCCCAAACTAATAAAAATTTAATAAAAATATGGGATTTCATCTAAAATGATTTTACATACCTATTAAAAACTATCTTGTATTGGTTTTAATTCTAATAATTTATAAAAATAATTTTTTTGTACCTGTTGGGAAAGAATGTGTTGTTTTGGACATGGCCACCCTAAACCCCTATCTAAATGGAACATTATTGTCTCCAACTAACTTAGGGGTGATTTATAGGTAGTAACTATGACCAACTAGGTAAAACCTAAAAAACTATCTCTTTATTTTATTGTAGGATATTAGTCTCTAAGACAAGCCACTTTGTATGCCTCCTCTTTTGAGGTGATTTGTGGATCCTCAATAATAAGTTAAATCAAAATAAAATGTTACTTGAAAGATGTTATGAAATATTTAAATATGAATAGTAATGATAAAATGGATGATTATGACATCATCATATGGTAAATTATAAATATAGCTATTTAAGATGCATATGGAAATAAGCACACATAGTGACATTATTAAGATAGCTGTTAGCAATGAGGCACATAGATAAATGATCATAAATAAGTATTGGAAGATGAATATAAATACGCAAGGATTTATTCATGATATTTATCATGGAATCAATAATGAGGAAGATGAATTATGTCCGTCGTGGCATCGAAAATTGAGCAAATAAGTGTCATGGCCTTGTCGTGCATACACAAAGATCGAAAGGTGGATCCGGTAGAAGATCATTAAGTGTTGGATACTAAATCTTGTGAAACTCCCATAGATCATCATAATTTTGGTTATTATATCATTAATTATTGATAATTATATATATTATCTTTGGCATTATTCTAAATCTTGTGCATCCATATAGCATGTTTCTCTGATGTGTAAGAAACTTCATGTGCAGTTTTTGGATAAACCAACTTGGAGCCTTGTCTCTCATTTTTGAATCTGTGATTGTAATCCATACCATCATCAAGAATTAAAATTTTAATATTATCAAATTTTAATGTAATAAATTTCTATAGCTTATCAACTATATCTTCCATTTCATTTAACCATTATTATCCCAATGTAGCATGCATCTAATTTCCTATGTGCAAAACAAAAAGTAACATGTCCATAAATTTAGGACCACATGAAATCGGTATTGTGATATGTCCTATTAAATCTTGGTAGTATATATATTTATACAATTCATCTTGATCATGCCCTATGTGCTAAATGCAAGTGTGCATACATTAGAATTTGTGTCATCATCTATTTCCATATGTTGTTTATACTCATTCTCAATGAAAACCTAAATCTTCAAATCATTCATTTTATAATGCTTGTAGTTTATACACGTGTGATCCTATTATTGAGCCCTAGTAGGTTGTGGTATGGAATATATAATATAAATAGTTCCCTTAGCCTTATATTTTTAAAGTTTATTCTATAATGCTAAACAAGTATTTGTGGCATGCCTTGTTATTCTGTGAAAGTGACAAAAGGGTTTTTCATCGTGATTTGAGAACCTACTGGTATATCTACACTTTAATATTAATAAATTAATTAATTACTTATCAAGTAACATTGCACATGGCCTATCCTATGTACTATTATCTTGTATTATAATAAATGGCTCTATATCTATGGGTTCTACATTATTTATTACATCTATGAATGGTGGCTTGTTGATATCTATAATGCATTAAACAATGTATTGTGCCTCTTAATCTTTAGAAATGCCAGATTTGATAAAAATGTTAGTCCATGCGACACCTGGTAGATCTTTATGTTGTGTAGTAGATATATGAGAATAAATATTCTTTCCTTTATCAACATCTAAAGTGATTATGTTTCCTTTATCTATATGAACTAGAATTATTTCCTTTGAATCATATTTGTATTCACCTAGACCCACTAGTATAATTTTAAAACCACATAAATAATTGTCAATGTCCATTAGAATTTCATTTGTATCATCAACATAATTGACATCATGATCATCATCAATGTCTTAGTTAGAAATGAATTTTGGATCTTCTAAATTAAATAATAAAGGTAATTATTGTAAATGTTCCCTATGTTGTACCTTTGTAAGTGGGTGTTGTGTTTTTGATATATCTATAGATTGTAAATTTTGATCATCTTTACTAGAATCACCAATATCATATGTGCAAATTTACTCTATAGGTATGCTCTATGATGGTGGCACTATAGTATATCAAGGTGCCCCCAATTGTGATTGAGTTTTAGTAGTAGAATTTCTAATCTTATAATATATGAATAGTTGATTATTAACTAGGAATGTATATAAATATCCACCATGTAGAAGTTTGAAACACATATGTAAAGTATAAGGTATGACTTCCATGTCATATATCCATGGCCTACCCATTAGTAAATATCAGAGTGCATTAAACACTCATGTAACTGCATGGTCTCTCTTTCCCACCGTTACCATAATTAGTGAGAAAAAAAAACAAAAATTGTACATGCATAATACTTACATGAATAATATGCACAATAGTACTAAAATATATTCACACCATCCTCATCATCCATAATATATAATATACATGGGAGTTCATGTTAAATACACATAATAGGTTATTTTTTGAAATAAATTATTGTTTTATGAATAACCTATAAAATATAAGGATCTAATATTATTATGTACTCAACAAATATGTGCAAAGAATAGTTTATCATCTCCAAAAATAAAATAAATAACTCCCAAATCAATATTACATGCTTAATACAATACCTTCCCTTAAGCACAGAAGAGGGAGTGAGAAAAGAGTAAACAAAGAGATTGAATGGATCCCAACAACTAGGCCTGATCAGGTACCCATGTAAAAATGGAAAATGAAATACTAAGTGCCACTATGGTAACCAATCCTATTATTGGAATACATGGATGTTGAGTCACTATAACTACCAATTCAAATATAAACTGGTACTTTATACAAGACTCACTCAATAAGAAATAATGATCATCAAACTGGGAAAAATGAGTCACCATGGATGAAATGTGTCACCACAAGGTACCCAAAATCTATTAAAACCATAAAAAATGGAGAATATAACTTATTCTTTAAGGAATATAAATAAGCATGACCCAAAATCTCAACACAATGCTATAAAAAGTGAAATTGATGGATTTAATCCCATCAAATAAATGTGTACTCAATCAACTACCTCTAATAGAAAATGTGGTGTACTAAGGACTAGCAAGGAACACAAAACCTAAATTAGTATGTGTACACACCCCACCAAAATTATAAAATGAGTGTAGTGATGTAATTTATCTTGGTATGAGTGGGAAAATCCCATCAATCAAACACAAAAATGTAGACACTGGGATTCACTAGATTAGTGACTCTTTAGAAGGAGAATAAGCTCCACCATAATTTTGAAGGAGACTATCAACATCAAAGATATAAATAAAAAATATCTCAATAATATGTCCCTGGTGGTGATGGTATAATCATGCAACTAAAGAAGAAATTTCTCATCATAGAGCACACACATGTGAATTAAAAGTCCATGACTCTCAAAGTGACTACAATAATGGTCCCATCCAATAAATAATAACACCAAGTGACGCAGGAAATTATACAATGTAGTAAATCTATAGAAGACACCATCTGTGAAATGAGAGATGCATTCTCTCAAAATAAATCTTCCTGAAAGAGCTCATACAATAAAGGAACACAAAAAAGTAGGAGGAGAAATGTGTGGTCAAAGAAGCTTAGTGGTCGAATAACCTCTCCCTTAGAGTCCTCTCAAATAATGATGTCAATGCTACTAATAATTATATGAAATCCACCCAAGATGAATGCAATTAGTGGATTAAGATGCCCACATATGAGTGGGTGTAAAGTCCACAAAAAAAGACTATGAGGTCACATGTAAAAAAGTGTTAGGATGATTAGGGTTGACAACTATAATCTCAAGTTTATTAGGCCTAAGGGAAGGGGAAATAGAGCTCATATTTAGCTCCATATCTTCATGAAGAGTGGAGTGAAAAAAGGTAGGATCTCTATCAATTGATCCAAATGATACATTTACATCATAATGAATTTCATGCTGATCAAGTCACTTAATAAGATAGATAGGGGTAAAAATACCCTATATATGCTTTCCAATACCAACAAGTCTAGTAATATGACCCATGGAATGAATAATAATAGGGATAAAGGCATTGATATGCCTATTAAAAGAGGTAGACATATATTTAGGTGGAAATGGATTGGGATGATTAAATTGTGCAATAATAGTAGGCACTTAAGCATTAGTTATAATAATAGGAGAAACATAAACAATGGGTTACTCAAGATCTGGTAGGTCACATTGTAAAGTGTATCAAGTGGATACATGATAGATACAAGAATAACACCATTATATACAATATGTTTCTCATATACTAATGAATCAAAGTTATTAGGAGTAGGATTTATGACTGTAGATGTACTAGGCTCAAGGTAGTCCAATGTATCAATCTAGTGTTACTTACTATCAATTTTGGTTTACAAGGAGTGAACGAGGATGTCTTTTCTAATGAGAGAGCATATAAAAGAGTTAGACTTAAAAAATATCATATTAATTTCATATAGTGATAGAAATGATGCCTTTACATAAATAATAATAGGCACAACAATCACAATATCAGAATGTACATCAATATGAGTAGAAAAAGGAGGTGTAAGTTTCTATTCTATATAATCAACACAAGATGGTGTAAGTGAAACATCCTAATGAGATAATTCCTCACTAATAAATGAAGGAGGAATAGAGATGCCAAAAGTCACTTATGTATATAATCATCAAGAATCACATTCTCACAAATTGGAGAAGACAATGAAGGAACATCAATAATGTCACCAAAAAACAATATCACTAAGAGAGGGAAGAGAAGGAAGAAGAACAATGAGGTGAATTGACCTCCCCAAAAAATGTTTCAATAGTAACCCAAGCCTTCTTAGGTGATGTGGCATGTACAATGTGAGAATGCAAATTGTCTGAAACATTGAGGTGAATGAAATAAAGTGCCTCATCTTACAAGTATACAATCCACATAATAACTTCCTCATATATAAAATATGGAAATTCACCAAGTATAACTCTAATCTATAATTGTATCTTCATATTCATCTTTCATTTGTCATAGTTTGAGGTGTTGAGGGGTTTGACAAAGGATGCCTCTATTTTCGTAAGAAGTCATCAAGGAGGATAAGAAAGACACCACACTTTCAATACAAAGGATGATAAGGAATAATACACCCAACATAGGTTTTATTGATGATAAATATCTTATTATACCTCCAAACACTAAAAATGTGACAAAAAATGATAATAATGGCAACATATGGACGTCAGGTAACACCCAAAATGTATCCAAAGAGAAATGGATTAAAATAGCAATGAAAAATGACCTCCAAAAGGATAAAAGGTTTTCTACACTTCAAAAAACATGCCTTGTATTACAATAAAAAATGTTTCTTTAAAATAAATGATTTCCTTATATATAAATGTCAATAACAACAAATCCTCCTCCAATAAAATTACCATAATATTTTAAAAAATTGACCCCCCAAAAACAAATTTTCCTTTATTAAAAAAAAATGTAACAAAAAAAAGTGGATTTAGTGATGTTTGGTGGGGGTCTTCCCATAGACATTACCTTATACTTTTTCCTTACAAAAAATAGTTTCCAATTAGGCTATCAAGTAAACTAGAAACAAATAAATAAAAAAATTATTTTATGGTTTGCACAAATCAACATTTAAATTAAAAATATTTATCTAGTTTGGTTGGGGGCTCAAGAAGTTAGGGATTAGTACCATCAAGGAGACATGATTTATGAGTCCTTGATGAGTTGGATAGCTGACCATATCAGACTTGAATCAGGCTCAAGTCTTTGTGTTGAGGTAATGTTGATCTCCCAAGCTGATCAAGTATAAACTCATTTAAAGTGTTGTTATAAGGATATAAGGTGGGAGGATGTGGAAATGTTGGAAACATAAAGATTATCAGTTAGGTTGAGAGGTTGGAAATGAAATGGAGTGGGAAAAATTTAATATACCCTAGCAAGTCCAAAATCAAATCTTGATGAAATGATAATAATGTTATTTACAATGAACATGAAGGTCAAGATGTTTAAAGTTTGCTCAATATGTGCCAAGGAGACTATGTTGATCAATGCCTTGCTTCAAACATAGATATTATTTAAAAAAGAATCATATAAGCCCTATAATGTCTAATAATAATAGGTGGAAACTAAAATTGAGCCATGCAATAATAAGCATCATATAACTAGTCATTATTAAGCTATTGAGTTATATAAGATGTTATATTTTTTGGATGGTAGAGCCTAATCTTATTAAAATGCCCAGTTCTTGATAGGGGGTGTGGGGTGGGGTGGGGAGTGGGAAGTTCCCCCCCACTATGGCTGAAAAATGCATTATAAAATATTATAATTTCATAGTAAATCTAGACCATTCACTATTAGGTCGCAGATCTAATGGTAGAAATTATGTTGGTGTATTTTTCCCTAATATGTAACCCTCCTTTAATATGAGGGAATTTTAATCATGGTGGTGCACTATGTGGGAGTGAAGAGGATATTACAGTGGATGTATTACATGTTTATCCCTTCATTTGTTGGACCGAATAAGAGAAAAACTAGCTATTTATGTGTAGATGTAACACATATTGGGTGAACTACGTTAAATCTATGTCTCTCTTGTATTGTATTTTTTTCATTTTATTTCCATATTTATTTCATTAATAGTGCTCTACGTTCTATATTCCTAACAATATTTTCCTTAAACTTATGTATCCATGGGCTTGGAGGATTTTACATGTTATAGGCAAGGAACATGTAAATTTAACACTAAAAAACTTTGAACCAAGAAATAATATATAAATTCAATCAGTATGATCATGATGGTTATGGAAACCAAAAAATTAAGAATCTAAAACCCTAATAAGGATGATAAAATAGTAATAAACCCTAGGGGCAAGATAGGGTTTTGGAAATGTTCAATAATAAACAACTTCACCAATATATTTTATCAAATTTATAAAATATATAAATTAATTAACTAATTAGATAAATATTTGTGTAAAATCAAGATGCTACAAATATGAAATAAATGACACAAACTAATTTGAAGCTTACTAAATTTTTAAATATGCTAAAAGGGGTGAAAACAAAGATAATTTACATATCTGAAAATTCAATAATGCAGGACTGAGATAGAAAATGTAAAACTCACTGTGAGGCTCTATGGTAGAACTATGAATTAGGAATAATGTTATGATTAGCTATCAAACAAGGCCACTAGAATTGGATAGGGAAGGAATCATTTTTATCCTAAATACATATGTCTCATTTTTATCCTAAATACCTATGAGGATTTGTGCCCTACAATTAATATGACATGTTTGATTTACCTATATGTTATGTTAAACTATGCATGATATTTTAATTTGTCATAAATATCACTATGTGCCTTCTTCTTCACTTGTAACCCTAGCTTAATTGACCATGAATGATAACTAGATAAAAAAAATGGGTTAGTGGTTGAATTTGTGTTAGACCTTAACACCCCTTGTGTTGAGCACTACCTACATATCAATACTACGAAGAGGGATCAAAATCCATGTAGTTATCCCATGCTATAGTGGTGTGTGTGAATAATGGTGTGAATTAGTGAAATATTTGTATTTATATGTGATTCAATCATGACTTATGACCTTTGAAAGTGTATACAAAATTAGCTCAGTGATACTAGGACTATATAGACTATGTATTGGGAAAAAGAGACGTTTTTATCTCAATGTATAGTTTGATGTTCTAGTGAATTTCCATTTGTGAGCGTCTTGTGTGAAAAATGACTTGAAATTAGGATTTATAGTGGTCATTTAGAATTAATTATGATGGGGCTTAATAAACATGTGGGATGACCTATTACATGAATTTTAATTTGAAACAATAACCATTATTTGGTGGGAGGATGCAACTGATAAAACTGAACAAGACTAGGGAATAGGGTAGTCCAAATGGTGCAACCTTGTC
The DNA here is from genome assembly GCA_037957365.1 of Torreya grandis. Classification (NCBI taxonomy): domain Eukaryota; kingdom Viridiplantae; phylum Streptophyta; class Pinopsida; order Cupressales; family Taxaceae; genus Torreya; species Torreya grandis. Next base: position 1,178,528 of record JARHVA010004540.1, read on the forward strand.
TGAGGATCAAAGACAACTGAGTTGGAAGTATGGATCAATCATGGGATAAGCTTAAACTATTTTGAATGAGGACTAAAGGAAATTTTAGAACATTATTTTATTGTAAGAATGGTTTATCTGCATGAAAAATGAAGAGAGGGTAGTCAAAAGACTGTGGAATGAGGCATGAATTAAGTGCATATAAGGAGTTATCACAAGTACACTATTTAAAATTAAATGTTAATTTCTCTATCTACACAAAGTTGATCATTTAGAGCCTTATCCTAAAGACAAAGTGTGTTTTACATCATCAAGTATATATTATTCATCTACTTAAGTATTTTTACTACATTTCAATATTAGAATAAAAGGAAGGCATTTGTAAACCCTAAAATATGGTATTAGACATTGGGGAAAGTTTGTTTTAACCTAACATCATGCTACATGACTTATGTGCACATATATGCATTTTATTCATCATTATCACATCTAGATGCTATCTATGACTTTAATCCTTCCATGTTTCCATCAATCAACAACAAGAAACCTACATTTTATGCCAAACTTATAAACTATCATACTCAAACATCTCCAGATCATCATATCAGTGTTCTTGTATTTTGGACAAGAATTTATAATTTAGTTGGTACCATATAGATATTATGATATAAATTTGATGGTTTTGTACTTCACATGAAAATGGTCAATTTTCAAAATTAAATCATTTTTATGGGTCATCTAATCTTCCTAGCATGTTAGTGGTGTGAGAGATTACTCAAATAGACACATATACATAAAAATCAAGTGTAAAATTCTTGGATGTCTTGCACTTATCTATCAAACATATATACACTATTCCACATTCATCAAAACTACCTTATTCTTATGAAACTTACATATCAGTCACTAAGAGTAGTCATAAACCAAGTTTGAAGCACATTAGGTTAAATTAAGAGTGAACATTATCAAGTGTCCAAAGCCAAATAATTAGGTGCATTCATATATAAAATGAGTAAAATTTCACATTCAAACTAAGGTGAATAACTATGCATGGCTTGATTTAACTTTTTGAAGTATTGGATACTTAGGAACAATTAATCATCAATGATGGTGATTAGGGTTAAATCAATCCATTTCACTTCCCAAGTTTTTTAAAGTTTTATCCCATGTAAATGGATATAGGGTTTTTGATGAAGGAGATGGATTTTTTGGTGCCACATATATGATCAAACCTCAAGATTACACATAGAGTTGAACTAGAAATTGGCACACCTTCTTTTATCAAAATAAAAAAGTAAAATATCCAGGGATAGAATTGTTTAGCTTGGAACGTAGCTATATAAGTTATCAACCTAATGTTGACATTACTATTTGGGCACACATATCAAACTAGAAATTGAATTGAGTGAATCATTATTTTTTTCCCAAAATTCCTTGTTTATTGTAACCTATCTCACTCTTATAAGGTACATGAAACCAATAAGTATCTTATCCTTCATTATACTTTCCATATTTATCACTTGTCCTTTTCAAATCAACTATAACATGTTACATTTAGATTCATGCTTAATTATCATATCTTATAATTTGAATTACATTCTAGTGTTATGCTTAATTATATTAAACCATTTTTCCAAATTATGGTCAAACATAACCTTAACCTTAACCATGATAAATGGTACTGTGCTAGGTAACCAAGCATATCCTAATATAGGCATTTGTCTTTGGTCATATACTTAAAATGTGATATAGGTAGACATATGGTTACATTAAGAGTATCATAATAATTTGATGAAGTCCAAGGAGGTGACACAAATGATATAACCTTCATCTATTAAATATTGCTTGACTTGGATATCACATATTTAGACATTAATAAACAAAAGAGGGTCATTTATATAAAGGATAATCTTGTCGAGGATTATATATGCTATAGGTAATATTAGAGATAAGATCATATCCATTATGTGATTGAAATAGATAAACTATCTTTATATTGTCCCTTGATATTATTATTATACTTGGGTAAATTAGCTTCTCTCCCCATAGGTGGTGGTTGAGGAATGTTCATGTCAAAAAAATAGATATATAAGGCAATTTATATGTCTTGGATAAGTCCTCATAAGCTCAAGAAATGGAATTTTAAATGGGAGTATATAAATTTATTCTATGGGATCCCACTCACTAAATATAATATGAGCTAAACATGACTATAAGGGAGAAACACAATTCTAAAATTGATAAGGTTTAACTATAGATGAAGATTAATCTTATTTTACTTGATTTTGAGAAAAAGTGTACACGTTTAAAATTGTTGGTACAATAGAGGTATGATGAGGCAACTATATTATCCTAGTTGATGTAGTTGGTGATATAGAATGAGTAGGAAAAATTTATATCAGGTTGGCCAATATAGTATACTTAGAGCTAGGCATAGAAATAAATTGTATATAGATGGATTGGCTGATAGAGTTGACCAAAATTAGGAAAATGAATTTATATCAAGCTCAAAAATATAGTTTGGTCAACTATAAAATATATCAAGTTGGCTGATATAGTTATAGACATAGTGAATTATATCAGGTTGGTTGATATAGTTGTATCAATAGAAAATGGTATCGTTGTGGATAATAAGGTCAAATTTGGTGGACGGACATAAGTGATGTTTTTTTTTTTGATTGACCAAGTCTTTAGCTTTGCCCCAAGGAGTGAGTGGTTACATTCCATAAAATTCAAATAGGGATTGAACTTGACCTCATCCATTATGGTGTCAGGGCTTTTTATTTTACAAGAATTGATCCCTGGTGGACTCATTATGAAGAAATAAACTTCACCAATGGACCAAAAAACTTCCAAAAAAAGTGATGATTTTACCAAATACAAGAATTGAAAACTGATGTGGAGGATAAGATTGAGCAGTTATATAATCTCAAGGAAGAAGTGTGACCTAAGGGGTGAGGATCAATAAGTGAGATAACATGCTTAATGTTGTTCATGTTCACAAAGTTTTCTTAGTCATTATAAGAGTGAGGGTTGATTGCGGTTTCAAAAATATTGGAAACTAGCTAGGAAGATTTTTGAGGTTGATTTTTGGATTGTTAATTTTGAGAATTATTAGGAAGAGAGTTGGTATAAATCACAAGTTGATAATTTGCTTGGTTAAGTGCTTCACACTTGAATTTAGTCTCTTAAAAAATTTCAACCTTGTCATAGGCTTGGTGGCATTCTCTTATCATGGCTTCATGATCAATGTTGTGACCAAGTATAAATTAAAATGCTAGATTCTTAATTTGCTTGAAAATTACATGGGAATGACCCCAATTAATATGAAACCAAAAAAAAATGTTGGGATCTTACCTATGGTTATTAGGACATGGAGTGTCAACATCTATATGTGAGGGTATAGGAATGTGTCTCCTAAGATCATCAATGGTAATATGTTGATGGAATTCATATATTTTTTGTAGGACAGAAGAGAAGGAGGCTTGAAAGAACTTCTTATTGTGGGTTGGGAGAGAGTCCCTTTGTTGTATTTTCCTAGCATAATGACATGAATGGTTCTATTAGAGTCATAAGTATTATAGACATCATTATTACAAACATTATTATTCTTAGGTATCATAAAAATTTGAGTTCCTTTCTTAGGTTGGGAATGCACAAATTGTATTAAAGGATGAACCTATTGTTTAGCTTGATCTAAGGCTTCATCTAATTATTTTGGAGTGAAGGACCTAATAATGTATTAAAATATAGTGTTTAATGCAATAGTGAAGATATGGAAAAGGTTTTATTCCATCATATTTTTCTTAAATTTATTAGCTAAGGCTTTTCAATGATTAGTGAGATCTTTTGGTAGACTCATATTCAACTTTTTTACAATTGATAAGGTTGGCTAAATTATTTTTAGGTAGTTAATTGAATTGAAAACCTTGGACCAATGTATTAATTAGGTATTTTAAGATAGTAATAGAGTTATACTTAAATTTATTATACAATTCTAAAGCATCACCAGTTAGGGTTTTGATTAATAGCTTGGTAGCAAAAAAGGTGTTAAGTTTAATGCAATCCTTATAGACATTACCAAAAAAATTTAGATGGAGATTAGGATTGGTGATATATTAAAATATATCATATGATTAATTCCAAAAATATCAATTTCATCAATCTAAGGGACCAAGGGTTCATTTTTAAGGTGTTTATTGAATTTATAATGAAAAAGGGGTTGTGAAATGAGATTACCAAGAAAATATCTAGGTTGGGGGGAGGTGGTGGTGGTGGAATTTTGATTTGGCATTCCCCACTAAATTATTAAGGTTTAAATTGCATTTTCATAAGATATTTATGCAATTAAAACCTTTTAGTGTTGTTATAAGCTTGCATAGTATCCATTTGGATCTCTACTTACAAGATTACTTAGCTAGGTTCAAGTGTATTTGGTTAGAAGTATAGGCTTGAGTGACCTTTTAAGATGAACTAGATGTGTCATTAATGTTATAATTTATGTGATAATTTGGGTAGGCCATTTAAGGTAATATCAATATGTTAGTGATTAGACTAGGCACAGTGGATGAAGAATGAAATCGGTAATTAAAAAATTGATTTTCCCCAAATCTAGTGGAAAAAATATGAATAGGGGAAGGAGGACATTTGAGATAGTGTTCCATCATGATGTGATAGACAACTAAAATATCCTTACCCCTATCTTTGGGATGATCTTGGATAATTTTGGATATATAGTATATGTCACATTCTTCTTCACCCCTGACTTCAGAGGTTTCATATAGTTGGGCTTGCCTAGGCTTCTGCAAATTATTATATGACTCAGATTTTGGATCTAGTAAAAGCCGTATTACAATATTTAACAAGGTGATCTTGAGAAAGAGAAAAATTATAAGGCATGAAATGATAATCCTTATGGGTATTGGTAAACTCTATATCATTAAGGTTATTGGCATACAATCCTTGAAAATTATGGTTGGTTTTCTTATTAGGTTGATCCAAAAGATGTTGCATTTTAAAAAATAAGAAAATAATTGTATCAAGCTCACCAATGTGGTTGGTGACATAATAATAATGGAAATAGAATGTATCAGGTTAGTTTATACAATATAATTAGAACTAGGAATACAAAACTATATTGGGTTGGTTGATATAGTTAGATTATCAAGAAAAATGTATCATGTTAGCCGATATAGTTTTAAAAATAGGGAATACTATTAGGTTATTTGATATAGTTGGGTAAAAAAGAAGAATATATTGGGTTAGATGATGTAGTTATAAACATAAGGAACAATATTGGATTGATCATCTAATTAGGCTAAGAATTAAAATCTTCTCCAAGATGTATAATGATGGTGAAGATAACACTAAGAAGCAAAAGGAAAAAAATGTAAAAATGATCCAACCAAAGATGGGATAATATTTACGTTGTGTTTACCAAAATGTATGCTTTTGTATAAAAATAATATTTATTTATATAGACTAAGATACAAAAAATAGATCATAACATAGAGCTTGCATATACTTGGATGGTATAACAATGAATCCTTAGGTGGTCATAGTTATAGTAAATGGAAATCCACACTTAATGTCAAGGGTATAGGGTTTTAAAAAACCTATGCATAAGATATGGGGTATGGTTATAAATGTATCCGAAGATAAATCAATGATGAAGTAATGGTAATAAAGGTATATCAATAATAGAATAAGGAAAACACATGCAAGGAACTAGTAAACAAGTTAACCTGGGTCTAAGATAATTGTAAAAACTAAGCTAATAAAAAGGTAAATGGTGTAATGATAGACCATAAGTATAGTCTATGAAACCTAAAATGGAAATGAAAAGATTAAACATCCTATAGCTATAATATTTTTTTTGATATAAGGAGGACTTAAACAAGGAAAAAAACATACATGCTACTAATAGAATAAGCAAAGCAGATCTATATACTATGTAAATAAATTAAAGAGAATAAGGATAGAGATACTTACCTTTGGGTTGACTTGTTAGTGCATCAATATCCCCCTTTGGCTCTAATGACACTTTAAAATAGATGTAGGATGAAGACCTAAAATGGTAAGATGAAGACCTATGTATCCTTAGTTAGAGACTCTAAAGATTAGGTGTACCTCATTGGTTAAAATTTATCTATTGATATTCAAAAACCTTGAGCATGACTTAAACTCCAAGAAAATGAATTTAACCTCTAACTTCTCATTTTACAACTTAAGGGAAAAAATGTGAGTGCAAGTAGAGAAGACGAGTGTTGTGTGTTTGGCAATGATAACTATGACTACTATATATATATGGATTAAAATCCATAAATAATCCTAAAATCTAATCCAAAGACATCTACTAAGCCAATACAATTGAATGGGATGTCAGTTGATGCAAACTATATTAGCCATGGATATATAGGAAACTAACATGGATAATTCATAGAATTATATCAACCAAGCTGATAGCATATAGATAAAAACATGTATGAAACATACTATATTATTAAAGCTGATATAATAGGAATATAACATGGCTAGAAAAATTGGACAAAACTTAGACAAATAAGTAATATATAAAGAGACTCATAGGAGGCCATATTGATAGTAATGAAGGCATGATAAAATAGTATTAAAAAACATCTCACAAAGTACAATGACCTGACCCCATCCATTTCCCGGTGCTATATTTAAGATGTACACTCAGATAGATTGTTGTGTCAATGCATCCTATAAGAGAAATCATCAATAAATTGACAAAGATGAAAAATATAAGGCATATATATTTAGTAGATACACAACATTTTTTCTTCAAGATCAACATAATCACATTCCTCATATATTAAATGCAACAACAAAAATCATATTTCTAGTGAACATTAAGGATGATAGGAAGGCGATAGCATGAGGTAATGCCCTTGAAATATATGGGATATAGTTGGACTATATAAATTTGGGCCTTGAATCTGTAATAACACATATTATAAACATTTAATAGTGTCATTCAATATGGATTCCCAACATATTAGAAAATTAGAGTTGTTATACCCCTCTTTAAAAGCAGAGATGTCAAAAATTTGTCAAACTACCAAACTATCACGATTAACCCTCTTAAAAAATTATTTGGACCAGATAGAACATAGAATTAATAGTTAGGCTAAAGAAAAAAAATGGGTGTTGATGTGGGTTTTATGTACATAAAATATTAGTACAAGATAAACCCTCTCATTTTATTATCAGTGAGGATTCATTCCAAGACACAAGTTGTAGGTATCAATTTTGTAAATATCCATGTGGTGGAATAGCAATGAGTGTAGTGGTTGTTTACCTCAGATGGTTTAGATGTGAGAGTGTCTAATACTTAACCTAAATATTATAAGAGTTAACCTATGGTGAATGGATTCATATAAACTAAGGTAGATCTAATTAAAAAAGTCAAAAAGAGGAAAGGGTAGGGTAGAAAAGAATGGTTATATAATTCAACTAAAGACTAGACCCTTCCAAGCTGACTAACCAAAAAAAATACTAGGCACCTATCATTGCCTAATGTCTAGTGTAATATTTCTGGTAATAAAAACACAACAAGCATAGTGAAGAGTCTAAGGAATAAATTACAGTATAATCTAATGATCATAACCAAAGGTATCTCCTAGTATTGAATTACTAAGCATAACCAATCTAATAACAAGGTAAAATTATGATATAGAATCAAAATACTGGTAGGACTAACATACAATTCATTCCAATAATTGAAATAAAATAGATGCACAAAAATTCATACAATATGTCAATTTAATGGTAATTATTAAGTAAACACATAAATTTGGAAGAGAAAGCACATTAAAAGAAAATCATAAAATAGTTACAGAAACTTTATTTAATTGAATTACACTCCAAAATTATCTTCTCTTTATAATGAATGTGGCTTAAACACACGCGCGCGCGCGTGCACGTACACACACACACACACACACACACACACACACACACACACACACACACACACACACACACACACACACACACACACACACACACACACACACACACACACACACACACACACACACACACACACACACACACACACACACACACACACACACACACACACACACACACACACACACACACACACACACACACACACACACATTGATGGGCACCACATCATATTCAAATCTTTTTGTATATTTAAAAATTATAAAATATGATCAACTCTTAATTTTAGCATATAGGATTTGCATGATTACAATGTTTATAAAATAAACAAGTCAAGGTATATCTTTGAGACTTTCATGTAAAAAAGTGGACAATAAAATATAAAAATAATGTGCAAAAATTAGACTCAAAATAAAAGTCTGAGTGGAACTTTTAGTGACAGCTGGGCTTGAACCAACCAAAACTCTAGTTGAAACCATTTGTCTAGTTAGGCTAGAAATAGGGGCCACTGACATAGCTAGTACTATAGTTGTAACTATGATATGACTAATTTGAACATGCATGGGAGTTGAAATGGAGTCAATACGATAGTATAAATGTCCTACCAAGGTATGAACCAATGTATATAATAGAGCAGTAGAAGTAGTCATAGATGGTTGTCATAAGGATGAAGCTTATACTTGAGCTGTCAGCTACCTCTGTTATTACCTCTATATCCTTGAGCTTGTAGAAAAATATGAATCAATGGTGTTACAATTTATGGTTAGAATTTTAAATAAAAATAGGAATCCTATCCACTATATTATTATGTATGCTTGATGAAAATTTGAAGGAATTAATAAGAGCTTGGGTCTCATCAATCTTTCTTTTTGAAAATGTGATCAATTGAATGGTGTATAAAAACCTATGTTGGAATTCACAATAATTGAGTGAATGGTGTATATGTGATATAATATTTTTAGTGGAATAAATATTAATAACACTAACCAAATAATCAAATGGAAAACTTGTAGCCATATGATTAGTAACAATATGAAAATTAGTCTAAGTATCAAAATCAGTTAATGTATCCACTTGATTCACAATGACTGAAGAATAGGGGAAGGGGAAAATTAAATAGATAAATTAATAGTGATAACAATAAATGAAATAAATAAAATACTAATAATAGTGGTAGAGGCATCGATGAGACTTTATTCCCTATTTATGCCTTGAATGATAATAGAATTTGAGTTTGTAGTACTCATAGTTGCTTGATATGTATCACCAGTATGAGGAGGACTAGAAGTAGAGGTTAAAAAATATACTTGTATAGGAAATTTTTGGAATACATTAGGTTATGGTTCATATTATGTGTCCTCCCATATTTCCTATAAATATTATTTAGTAAAGTCTTCACCTACTGAATATTTTTTTACTGCCTCATCCTTTGCCAACTCATCCTATGTGTCTGAATGATAAGGTTCAACAACTCCCATGAATAATGTGATGGCCTCTCCTCTTATGTGACCTTGTGGGATTTTAAATTTCTTGGAAAGGTACTCTTAGTTTGAATTAATATAAGAGGGATGGTTAGAATATGTAATGGAAGAGGAGGAGATGAATGACTTACTTCTAGTGTTATATCTGGTTGGACTATGACAATTGTGGGTGAAAATGCAAAATGTAAGTTTAGGAATTAAGGGGTCCCTTATTTAAATATAAGGATCATGTTACCCTTATATTTTGTTTTTGGGAGGATATTAAGGACTTTGACCCTTAGTTTTTCATAAATTTATTCTAGCTCATCTTATTTTTGAGGTTGCTCTATCATTTATAAGGATGTTTCTTCCTACTCTTGCTCTATCCTAATTACACCATTACTTGTAATAGAATGATAATATTGAATCATTTGAGTAATTTTCATTCACATTATGGTACCTCTCATTTTGATATAAACTTGGGAATCATATTCAACATTCAAAAAATATATAATCATGGCCATAATTATACTTGAACCTACCTTGGAAACTATTTATGTGATGGATTACCACCCTTGTAGGGTTAAAATATATATTCTCATAAAATTTAAAATGGAAAGAGATCATATGAGGAGAAAACTTGGCTATCTATTCCTAAATTTAAAATCACTATCTTCCTATAATAAGATGTGTCTTATGTAATATACCAAATTTGGCTCTTTTGAGGTTTTATTCAATACTATTGGATAATTGATAAGATATTACATGCTTAGCTAGCTTATCTAGGACTAGCCTAGGAAAATAAAATGGTACACCAATGTGTCTTTAAATATAATTAATGTATGGTCTAAGTAAAAAAAAAAATCCCCCAATGATTTAAGTGATGTTTATATTTTTGTAGACAAACTTGGCATAGGTTGCTTGCTGGTTGCATTATACATAATTGGGTAGAATGTATTTGTTATTATTTTCATGCAATTTATGAATTTGTGAATGTGTTAAAGGTTAAAATCATCAAAAAATATGTTTTGTCCTCTTGGTTCCTAGGGAGGTGTACTAGTATAGCTTAGAGTGCCACAAATAACATCCACTAAATATGAGATTATATATAAATTATTATTTGGTCAATTGTACGTGACCCTCTAAGATTTCAAGTTTCAAGTTATGATCTCTCCCAATGCTATGATACCTTGGCCATCTAAAAATATGGATAAAAATGGAACCTATAATTCATAAACATAGGTTATGGATGGGGCTCCATGTAATGTTTTTAATAGGACCATGGAAATCCTAACACCTAGTCTAAATTGTGCAATTGGGACCTAATTTGCCATGGAAAATTTGTTAAGGTTCCCAGTCCATTTTTTAAGGTGTCCCTAACCTTATTATTCTTGAACCATTTATTAACTTATTATTGATTGTAATGTGTGTCTGGATCATGAAGTATGTAGTATTTTTCAAATGCCACACTAGCTACTGGTTATGTACTATTGTGCTTTTGAAAAATATCATTTGTTCGTGTGCCTACTATAAATAAATTAAATTTTAGGTTAGCATAGGGAAACACCTCTAGCTTAGCTGTTACCTTGTGAAATTTTATGGATTTAATGGAGAGCAAGTCATCTCAATATTTTCTCACTGAGAGTCAAAATGTCTTCATTAGTAAATGACTAAACCACTTCAACCCCTATATAAATGGCCGAGTGGTGTTGAAAAGTATTATGCAGAGTAATTAGGTTAAACTCAGTATCTTTAAACTCTTATTTAGTCCCAAATTAAAACAACAATGGAGTTATATTCCAATTCTTTATCTCCATTTTAATATTCAATGAGCTCAATGTTTGATTTAAAGATTAGGTTTTAAGACAATGTACAGATCTAGATATTAATTCTCAAGCTAAATAATTCACAAATGTAATTTAATTTGACTTGGAGAGTGGCATAGAGTTGAGTTTTAAGTGATGAATTAATAGCTAAAATATTATATTCTTGAGAATTAATTTCACATAAATGGTCTCTAGCAGCTATTTGAATTTGATTTCTATGACATACACTTTCATAGGGATTTGATTGACACATGTTGTCTTGTTGCTTATTTTGATTTCTTAGTCACCATTATTAGATTCAATACATCTATCTTCTTTTCACAACTATCATGATATCACTTAGTAATGATATGATTCATATATCTAATTTTTAGATGACTGTGTTCATAGTATCATGTGGCATCTGGCTGTGTCATCATGGGACACATGGAAACCTTTCAATTTATCACTTATCTTGTGTATGTTAGTTTGTCTCTAAGTCATTTCAATGTATGGATTTTCAAGGTGATGAAACATGGCATGAGACATGGCTACTTACTATTTTAAAATGGACAAGTGGCACAATATATGAGTGGCACATGGTAACTACCTATACTAGGTATGACATGTGGCATCATGTCATTTTGTCTCTTGGTCACAATATTTATAATCTATAATTTTGTCTAAAATATTTTATGTTATGAGATGATGGCCTATTGTGTGATCTAACTTAGTTGGTATGTCACTAGTTTTGTATCTTATCTCTTTAAACTAAGGTCTATAATAAAGTAATATGGTGACACATGGAGTGATCTCGCTCAGTCACTTTATTGTAGGTATGGATGAATAAAAAAATTGAGTAAAGGATTTTGATAAATCATGATGAATACATTTGGCATGATCTCACTTAGTATGGATTTTATGAGTGCAAAAGACTTAGTCATTATGTTCTAAAAATATGTGATGGACTAAGATATAAACACATGGAATAATATCATGTAATGTAGTAGTTGGGAGCCTTTGGAAACTATAATTTAAAATTGTTTATCTTGATGCAATGAAGAGGTGACACATATAATAATATCATTTGGTCAGTATATTGAAAGTATTCAAATCCTGATATGTTTTTGACATAAGTCCCAAACAAAAAGGGATCCCAACAAGACATTGATAGTTTATAAAATTTTGACAACAAAATGATGTGGAAAATCCAATTTTGACATGTAAAGAAACATGATAACTTGAAAAATAGAGATGATTATATTGGATATTTAAGTAAATCAAATTAAAACAAAATCAGACCTTTTAATTAATTATCACCTCAATTTTAAGCCAAAATTTTTAAATAAAAAGTAATTTAGGCTTTGGTATGTTTGGGTCCAAAGTAATTTTGTGTCTTAATGTGGGACATATATATATATATATATATATATATATATATATATATATATATATATATATATATATATATATATATATATATATATATATATATATATATATATCAAATGGATCCCTATTTGAAAATTTTAAAAATCATGTGTTGGTCATAACAAAGGATGACTCAATGGGAAATACTCTTAATAAATTGAGAACCCAAAATTTCTGGTTTAACTATCACACAAAATTTTGAACTTTACAAGAATAAATAAACATAACAGAGAAATGAAAGAGACTTCAACACAATCATGCAACATACTAACACCTCTCACTTCTAAGATCATGTGTGAATACATGAATGCTCTTTATCGTTATTAGAGTTTTAACAAAGATTAAACATAAGTTGACATTTTTTTGCCATATTTTCTTAGTTTACTTTAATTTTAAGCACAGATATATGGGAATTTAGGCATTACTCTACTTATAGACATGTATTCATATCCCCAAATAAGATACATCTTATTCCACTCTAATCATTTCTCTACTAACATCTAGGTGTCCATAGCCCCAATATATATCACTACTTGAATCACCATCCTTCCATGAGTTTAAATTTTAAATTTTAAATTTTAAATTTTAAATTTTAAATTTTAAATTTTAAATTTTAAATTTTAAATTTTAAATTTTAAATTTTAAATTTTAAATTTTAAATTTTAAATTTTAAATTTTAAATTTTTACTTTTTAATTTTTTTATTTTGAACTTCGTTGGAAGAAGGGGTGTGAACCACCATTGGTTGGGTGTATAGGAATAAAATTCATTGTATATCAATAATTTCACTCATATTTTATATTTATAAATTTTTATTATCTCTCAAAATAAGTTTTAAACATGTAAATGTGTAATTTATCTTATAAAATGAGAAATATTTCTAAAATTTACATGAAAATATCAAGGCAACTTCTAATAATTTGATAATATTATTTGATCTAGATAAAATTTTCCATTCAACCATGATGTGTACCTTGATTCTAAGACTGAAATCCATCATAAGTAAGTCATTGAATATCCATAAGCATGAATAACCTTCTTTTATAAAGCATTTTGGCAAATTGTCTGCAAGTGGTAATAATGACCTTATTTATAACCTATGAAAGCATTAAATATAATTTATGAAAGCATGAAATATAATATAGGAAATTAGGAAATCTATTCTATGAAAGCATTAAATTTAATCTACTCCTACTACTAAAATATAACTCACACTTATTCTGAGCTACTCCTAGTTAGAGAAACCATAAAATAGTGTTTTAATAACTACCCATTAATTGGAAAAGTCAAATCATTAATTTGGAGATATTTCAATTGAAAAGCACTATTATCCAAAATTTTAGAAATTTGATATGACCAAATTCATAATGTAGTGTATTTGTCATGTTTTCATTTCTTCTCTTGTGTTTTGTCCCATAGGAGGACTAAGTTTAAAATTATGTTTATTTATTTATTTTTGACCTTTTATCAAACCATCTCTTGACAATGTCTTGATGTTTACTAAAATTTTATGAGGCTTATATTCGTGCATCTTACATTTGGACAATATCTAGTAATATTGACTAAGTTCTTTGATGACATCCCATATACTCTTGTATGAATTGGTATGTTGGTAATTTGAGAGTAATGGGAAAAATAGGATGTTACCCATATACTAGGAGAAAAGGTGAAGCTTTGAGGGCTTGCTTATGATTGGTCATGTCTACCCATAATGCATACTTCAACAACTTATGCCATCCTCTTTATTTTATTTCTACAAATTTATTTATGGCATTGATGAAATTCTTATTGGTATATTCAATGACTCCATTCTCTATGGATAATAATTTGAAGAAAACTTAAAATAAATATGATTGTTATAGGGCCAGTTAGTGAATTCAACTAATTTAAAAATAGGACCATTATCACACACCAAGGATACCAGTGTTCCAAACCTAGTCAAGATATTCTCCTTAAGAAATTTTATTACATCTTGTGCTCTAGAGTTCTTTATAACAATAACTTTAGTCCATATATTGCAATAATTTGTGACTATCATTAAAAAATTGTGTGTAATTGATGAATTGGGATTAATGACCCCTACAAAATCTATCCCCCACTATAAAAAAGGGCACCCTTTAATCATATATTTTAGGGGCATAACTACATATGTTTCTCTATTCATAAATACTTTACATTAACAATAAGTTGTAACATGATTGTGTGAGTACTTGAAAATAGTAATCCATTAGTATCCTATTCTTAAAATTTTATGAGTCATGGCATTTCTTATTAGATGTCCATTAGCTGTCTTCCGATTAAAATTATCAAGGATATCTACATCTTCTTCTTTATAAATGTGTCTCAAGTATAAATATTCAAAAGTTTTTTGATACAAAACTCCCTTTTTTTATATAGTGTGATGATTTGAGAATTAGGGTTCTTATTGATTCTATTCTTAGTTTATGGGGACCTATGCCTTTAAATAGGTAGTGAATAATTTTGTGTACCTATCATCACTAACTATCTGATACTAGTTTAATTGATTAATGAAAATGCATGGATTGGTTTTCATAACTACCTGAATGATGCCTTGTATTTATACCATTTTGACAGGTCTATGTTCTAGATCAAACTCTTTTAACTTAACCAACCACTTACCTCTTTGTACACCTAGTTCATTATTCCCAAGCATAAATTTGATGACTAGATGGTGCATATATTTTTATTCATAATGTAGTACCTAAATGTCTTCACAACATTGATCAATAAATAGATCTATTTATTGATCACATAATAATTCAATTCCACATATTCACCCTTTTGAATGAGCACTACTGCTATAATATGTTTTGATGCAAATGAATACATAAATAAGTCATTGGTGAAGTCTGGGATAATTAAAAATAGAAGTTGGGTAATGTCATTTTTGATGTCTCGAAATGTTTTCTTAGATTTAACTATCCATTCCACATATGCATCTTTTTTCAACATAACTTTTATTGGATTTACAATTTTTGTAAATCTAGAAATGAATTTCCAATTAAAATTTCTCTTACAAAAGAAATATTTGAGTTCATTTTTACTGTTAGGATATGGAATTTTCAAAGTAGCTTGAAATATTTCATACTTAATAGAAATGCCTTCCTTAGTGATAACACATCCCAATAAGTTATCTTCCTTAACTCTAAAAATACTATTTTTTGGATCAATGAGATTCCATAACTTTTGCATCTATCAAATACTTTGTACAAGTGGGAAACATGATATGTCCCATCCTTGGAAAAGATAGTTAGGTCATCAATGTAGATAATGATGCATTTATCAATGAGTCCTTGAAAATCAAAATCCATGGCATGCTGAAAAGTAGCATCTCCATTGATTTGTCCAAAATGCATTCTCTTGTATACAAAAGTTCCCTATTTAATAGTGACATTAACTTTAATTCAATCATAATTTTATACTAATACCTTATTATACCCTAAAAATCCATCCAAAAAGGATATAATTTAAGACCTACTCACTATATAAATCACTTAATCTAGGGAACATGATGGGTAATTATGTTTATCTAAATCTCTATTAATTTACAGATAGTTTAATCTCACTATTCTTCTTTACCTTAGGGACTATATTAGCAATCCATGTAGAATGTATGATTGGAAATATAATTTTGGAATCCAATATTTTTTCAAATTATTTTTGAATGAGAGGTTTGAGAATGGGATGAACTGGTCTTTATCTTTGTCTAAAAGGTTTATGTCTTTATCAAAGTGGTATAATATGCATTATCATTATGGGAAAAAAAATATTCAAATTATCACAAGATAAACCAATCACATATTTATATTATATCAATAATTATTTCCATTTCTATTTATCTTAATCAAAATAGTTTAATCCAATATTGACATGTTAGGCATGTTCATATGTTCCTAAGTTTACCTTGGTAAAATTAGATTCACTTTTTTTGGACTTTTTTTTAAGGTTGATGATATATGTCAAAGACTCATTCTAATGATACCATCCCTTTAGGTATTATATTATCTTTTAGTTGAATGATACCATCATATCCAACACATTATTTGTTTATTGAATCAAAATCATTATCATTAATAAATTGGGATTCAAAAGCACTTAAATTATTCATGAACTGTATAATTTGCTGACCATCATCAAATATCTAGAAATTTTAAACATTATCAGATACTAAGGGTAAGGAACCAACTCTATTGAGAATTATTATAATTTAGACTCCTGGAGTGGGTATGAGTTTACTACAAAAGCATCCAAATACTATATAGTATGGTTTTATTCTCTTTGGATTGATTTTATGTCAAAGGATTAAAATGATTCAATCAAATCCCAAGCTTTGTACTTATATTTATTTAAATATGATAATTTTTATTGGTATTGACTTCTAACTTTGTTGAAAACCAGATCTAAATATCCAAACATCAATAATTATTTGACATTATTTTTTAGTATGAATTGTAATCCTATAACTAAGGATTCATACTATTTACATGGTTGTTGGTGCATGAAAACTATAATATAAATTCAACAAGGTATCATTTACTATTTGTGTTGATTAGGGTAATGCCTACAACATAACATTATTTGGACTGAACACCATCAAAATATAAGTTCCACAAGTGTGAAAGACCTTCAAATTCTTGTTCATATTTCTTAGGTTTTGTTTTGAAAGTGTAAACTCCTAGTATGAAGAAGTGAAGTTAAATTTTGCAAATTTTGCATTGTATTTTGTAATTGCATATTTCATATTTGGCTCTCTATGAACTCTTATATAATTTTCTACTCCTTTTCAAGGTAGATACATGTATGAATTTATTTTCCATATATCAGTTTAATGTAATTGACCAATCATGACTCAGTGTATATCGAAAGCCCTAGGAATGTCAACTAAAAAAATGTCAATATACTACTAGATACATTGCTCAAAAGTAACCTACATGTGGACATTTAATAGCTTTCTAACTATTGTAATGAAGGATTTGTCTAATTGTAGGACCACTCTTTTGGACTTGTCTAGGGTCAGACTTAACTTCCTACAGATTCATATGTAAATCACATTGGTTGAAGCTCTTGAACCAACTAATAAATTATGAATATATATTCCAAATATTTTGATAGCCAAAAATAAAGGTGGGACCTTAGGTTTGTCTTTATAGATGACCTTATTATCTTGTGTAGCCATTGAATTTTTAGCAGATGTTTTCTTAGTCAAGGCTTTCAATAATAATTATCTTTCTTCTATCATAACCTTAACTATATTATATCCACTCTTGTTAGGTTTATTAACATGTTGATACTAATCGTCTCTTTTTTGGAGGTGGATTGTTATTGGGTTTTGGATTAGGAGTAACAACATTATTGTTTGGAGGTGTGGAATTCATGATAGGCTATTGATTCTTATTTCTCAACTTATAGTTATTTTTTTAAAACTAATGAAAAGAATGAATATTGTCCATGTTGTCTTCAGTTTCATTCTCATCCTTGACATGGAATGGGAATCATGTGTTTTAAAGACTGTTGTAGTAATAGAGTAATTGGGTACACCAAATGTGGATGAATCAGGTTAATTTAGGATAATATTATACCCCTCCATCTATTTTTAGAAGATTTTGTAGGCAATACATAATTATATATAGTCTAACTCACCATGGTGTGTAGTATTGTGAACTCTACACTAGATGGGAAGAGTTACCCCACATATGTTTATTTCATGGAGTTTATTGGGAGATGGTTCTAGATTAGTCTAGAATATTGAATGGCCTTATATATCTCTAGAATATGAAATTCCTATTGGCTGATTTTTCTACTATGTTTCTTAAACATTTTACATATCGATAAACTCATTGCTAAGTTTTTGCAACATATGTTCGATGGTGTCTAACTTTTTTTTAATAGAATCAAGGGTTATACACTTTGTAGTTTAGGTGTTAACTAGAACTAGGGATTGGTTCTAATTTTTCTATTTAGGCATTGGTACAAGACTATCCAAAAATCCTAAGTTCTAGTTTGGTGTATCATGAGCTAGAGGTAATTAATTAAAACCTGATTTTAAAGGTTGGCCATGAAATTTTGATTGGAATTTGGAATAGTATTCAAAGATGGGAAATCTAGAGTGATGTTGGGTATATTAAAATATTGTAATTAACGATTCAATTGATGGTCAACATTGATGGGTTTGACATAGGCGTATGATAAGCTACTGATGTTTTGGGCCTTATGTAAGAATACTAAAATAATTAAATCTAGGGAATGTTTTTACATTTCTAGGTCTAACACATTTGTAGGTCTATACATAACATATAAATGACTATACATCTTCTAAAACCTTGAATTAAATGTTCTAATTAGATCAATGGGTTCCCTCTTCATACTAAAAAAATGCTGATAGACCACAATAGGATTAGTAACTTGTTTGAGTTGTGAAATAAATGTACTATGAAATTGGTTCCATGAGGCAATTAAATTTTATAGAATATTTAGGAACAAGTCATAGGCAATATCCTCTAAGGTGAAAGGCAATAGTCTACATGTAAAATCTTCATGAGTTACATTTAGTAATCCTAATTAATTATTAAAGACTTTAAATGTTCCTCAATAATTGGTCCCTGAGAAGGAGAGAATGAAGGAAGATACTTTTTAAGATTCCTAGTAAATCATGGACATCACCAACTACTACAAGGAATAAAAAACAAAGCATTCCAAACCATAAAGATCTCATGTTTTTACAACAAAACATCACGAGGAAAATATGATAGTATAGAATTTTTATTTTGATATGTAAAACAAATAAACATATCATATTTTTTATCTCCAAAAAGCCTTATGTAAGTATCATGAGAGTTTCTTGCATATATAGGCAAGGAAGATCAATCATAACCATAAGATCAAGCTAAGAGATAACCTAGGGATAGAAAGCCACTATGCCTAAATAGAAAACATTTAATAGTAACACAAGTTGGTGGGAAAAAATAATAATGTTTAACTAAGTAAGCACCTAGGGAATATGAGATAGGTAAATAACCTACTCTAACACCCCCTAAAGTGAAGCTAGGTGCCAAAAATAAAGTGCATATCCATAATATGAGTCTCAACAATAATGCCTGATCAAGTACTCATGTATAATAAATCCATGAAGAAATGAAGAAGGAGGATGTCCTCATAAACACCTCAACAAAAACTTATAAAACCCCAAGAATGTCACAAAACTCAAAGTAACAAGGTGATGCAAAAGGCTTCAAAAATATGTCAGTAACCTCCTACTGAGTCAAAATGTACTCTAAACAAAGAAATCCATCCTAAATATGATGATGAATGAAGTGCATGTGAATCTCAATATATTTGGTCTATTGGTGCTCAATAGGGTTGTAAGAAATGTGAATTATACTTTGGTTGTCATAATAAATTAAAGTAGGTGAATCCTATGTGAAGCCAAAATCTGTTAATAAATATTAGAGATAAAGAACCTACTGAGTCCCTATGAATGTTGCCCTGTATTCTACCTCTATAGATGAAAGTGCAATAGCTTATTAATTCTTACATGCCCAAGTAACTAGAGAAAGAACAAGACAAAAAAGGTATCTGGAAGTGGAACATTTATCATTAATAGAACCTACCCAATTTGAATTAGAATAGTCAACCAAGTAAAACCTCTAGTGTAGTATAATCTAAAGTGGCAAGTGCCCTATAAAAATTGAAAAATAATTTTAGTAACCTACCAATTACTGTCATAAAGAGTATGTGAAAATTAAGATACAAACCCAACTACAAATGAAATATTCGAGTGAGTATGGGTTAAGTACACGAGACTTCCAACCAACTAAATTTACAATGTAGGATCATAAAGAGGAGTGGTGGAGGTGGAAGTAAGAGTGAGTCCATACTAGAAAGGAGAGGTAATTGGCTTACAATCAACCATACAAAAATGCTAAATAAGATCATGGTTGTAATTTTTTTGACTCAAATGAATCCCTAAATCTGACTGAAGAATCTAAAAACTAAGGAAAAAGTGCAAAATATTGAGATATGCCATTTCAAATTATGTGGAAAGAGTATAATAAATAGTATAAATATGAGAAGAAGAACTTGTAGTAAGAAGCAAATAGTAAACATACAAAATAAGTATCAAAATGTCCTCTCCAACATGTTATATATACTATAGGATCTGAGTAAAAGTGAACAAAGGTAATAAACAGAATAAAATAATCAATCTTATCATAACAGGCCTGAGAGACCTGTTTGATATTGTAGAGAGATCTTCAGAGTCTATAAAAAAGATAAGAATCATGAAAAAACCTAACATATTACTTCTTTTATATTGCTTCTTGAAAATATCCATGTAAGAATGCACTCTTTATGTCCATATGGTACACTTTCCAACCTTGTGATGAAATAAGAGAAAGAATAAGGTGCATAAAATCCATATTCACAATGGGTGAAAAAATATCAGAGTATTCAATACCTTTGACTTATGATAAACCCTTTAAAATAAGATGATATTTATACTTATCAATATACCCATCATCCAAATATTTGGTTTGGTATATCACCTTATATTTAACTAAATTTCTTCCCTTAGGAAGAGAGATGAGATCCCAAGTATGAGTCTTCATCAAAGAAGAATACTCATATGTCATCACATCATCCAACTCATATATCCCATGAGCCTATAAAAAATACTCTAGATCCCCAAAAATTGCTCGACATAAAAGTTCAAAACATGTAGAATGTGAATGTTGATGTTTGGCATGTGGAAAATCTTGTATGAAAGATGTTGCCTCAAAAATTATAGTATGATCCCACTTAGGCATAGTGGGAACATGATCCTCATGTAATTATTCATCCATAACCTCATTAGTAGACTCCTAAAATGGATCTTCAAAGAAAGGATCTTCAAGATGAAGTGAAAAATCTTCAATGGATGGGAGTAAATAAAAATAATAAGACATAGAAGAAGATGAAAAATCATGATAAGGTAAGCACTCATCAAGCTGAACATCTGTTTGAAAAAAAACATCATGAATATTAGGAGCTAAAATTTGATAATATCTCATGTTCTCAATATACCCTAAAAAGATAAAGGGTTTTCTCTTATTATCTAAGGCTTTCCTTGTCTTCTTTGGTACAAAATCCCAAGCATAACTGCTTCAAGTGCTCGGTGTGGTGTGTGATTATAAATGTAATTTGTACAATTAACTAATTTTACCTAATATACATGAGGTTAATCCTAAGAATGAATCATGCAGTTTGCCATCTCCTTTAAAGTTTGGATCTTCATTTTTGATAGGCCTTTTTATTATGAAATATGATGAATAAAATATTTATAAATAATGCCACAAGCTACCAAAAAAATAGAAAATGCTTTGCTAAAGTACTCCCTTGATTATCAGTGCAAAGCTTCTTTATGAAACTATAAGATTGATTCTTGACCAAAGCCTTGAAGACTTTGAAGTGTGAAAAAACTTCACTCTTGTACTTGAGATAATAAATCCAAGTATTCATCAAGAAATTGTCAAAAAATGTAAGTACACAATTAGCTTTATTGAATTAAGGATTAGAAAAAACCATCAAGTCACTATGTACAAGCTCAAGTGGTGAAGAATCTCTCTTGAACATACCCTTAAGAAATGGATCTTGGTGTTGTTTCCCCAATGAACAACCTGGGTAAACTCCATCAAGACAAAAACTCTAGGAAGACCATAAACCATACCATGAGTGCTCAAATACTTCAGATATCTATAATCAAAATTTCCAAATGTCTCATGCCAAAGCTTACTTTCAAAACTAGCATGAGAAACCAAGCATGTACCCATAGAATAAGTGTCATCAAAACCCTCAAAGTGATATAGTTGGGAATTATAATCAATAACACCTTGTGTAACAAGTGAATGAGGCTCCAACAATGTTAAAATTTCATCCCCTTGTGGTGTGAAAGTCATTGTGTTACCCTAAATAGAATGAAAAATTTGATAAATAAAAATAAAATTTATAGTGATGTTAGGAACATATAGTGTTTCATTGATGCAACCACCAACAAGTTGTATGTCACCTTGTTAGACCCCAAATTTTGGGTAAGTATTTTGGATTTTTGGCATGGAACCAACATGGTGTAAGAGGAGCATGGTTTAGGAAGACCATGGCATGAAACCAACATGATGTGAAAGGAGCATGGCATAGGAAGACCATGGCATGAAACCAACATGACATAAAAGATCATAGTGGAAGAATACCTAGTCAAAGAAGAAACATAACAAATGAAAGACTTGAGAACATAAGACTAAGTATATTAGTGAAAGACTTAGGGAGTGCAAGGGAAGCATGAAATGGTTGAGGAGTGATTCTTAAGGACAAACTAGACTTGAATCATCACACAATTTTTACATCAACCCACATAAAGGATGACAATTGACAGCAAGGATCTAGCCCCAAATAAGAATATGGGGGCATGAAGGCCTGGGTCTATAGGAGAAAAAAATTAAATGATTTACATAACTCTTAATATATTGGATATCATTGGCTATTCACCTATTTGTCATTTAAAGTATAACAACTTGGTTAGGAAAAAACAAGTATAAATACCTCTATGTTGAGATGTGTAAAGAGGATGAACATTGGTAGTATGTAATGCATCCTTATGGTAATAGTAGAATTATGGAAGTTATGATTAGTTATGGTGATTATGTTGTAGTTGATTGATATTTGATCATTAAGTATCAATGTGTTTGGATTGTGTAATATGTGGCTTAAAAGTGACTATGATATATAGAATATGCATTGTTTGAGCTTGCATAATCAAAATTTTGAACCTCATGGTAATTATCTTCATATTATTGCTTGTTTGCATAGATGAAGTAAGGTATATAGTCATGTATTTTCTTTTCTATGTAATCAATAATTAGATATATGAATAAACACAATTATATGATAAGTGTGTTAGTGCATAACATAACCCACATGGACCAATTTCTTATTGCTTGCTTCGGGTGAGCATGCAAGAGCTTAGTCTTGCATGAAAATCCAATATGTAAGCTTGTTGGTAACTAAATAATTTATCACCCTAATGAAAAATTGATGGAAAAACCTAAAATTTTGGTTCCATTATAGGGATCTATAGTGCTTGCTGCATAATAATGGAAAATGTTTGAATATTTATCCCTTAAAAGTATTGAATAATGGATTACCGAGGTCAAGGATAATTTTTTGATTAATTATCTTGAACTAAGACTTTTTTCACATGCATGGGTTGAAAAACATCTCTAAAAATCATTATATGAAACCTTATTTATCGAAGTCCCTCTTTATTTACATGGTTGGCTCTCTGCCTATGCTCAAGATTGGTCATGAAATTTTGGAAGGAGGCAAGCTTAGATGATAGAACATCAAAGGGTTTTAGCACATTTTGGAACACCATGGACATGGGCTATTAATATATAGTGGACTCATTTACCTAATTATCAAGGCATAGAGAATGTTGTAGAGCATGTTCATAAGTGTGAACTCATTTGGAGGGCACAGGGTATAACTTCTTCTGAGTGAAAGGCAACATAATTTTAAACCACACTTGTAGAAAGAACATATAGGTGGTGTATAAAATTTGACCCTCAACAAGTTATAATTGACTATGATCAGCTCAAGATAGTATTTTTTCTAGAATTTGATATTCTAGAATTTGAGAAACAAAGTATTGATGCACTAAAGGATATAGAATAAGAGCTCACTAAAAGTGTACATGAGTATGATGCATGATTTAAAACACTCATATCTAAGCTCTCATTCAATTTTAATGCTACTCAACATTACCAATGGTTTATGGGAGGATTTTTTCTTCCTTTTAAATGAACCCTATCTCAAAGGACCTTTACCATCCTATGTGAGGCCCTAGGAGCTATCCTTCATGCTGAATCTATTGGTAGCATTGACACAAGAATTGATCCTTTTATGGAATCTTAAATATAGTCAATGGCATCATAATTAGAAAAGTTGATTTCAAATAATTCTTATGACACTCATAGTGGTCTTCAGTGTACTAATTATGAGTTTAAAAGTCATAATAAAAGCAATTATCCTCACAAAAACATCTACATTATACTAAAGCAGTCTGTTGAAATTTTCCATGAAGAGCATAATATACACTCTTTCCCTCTCTTACAGTGCACTACACATTATAAAGTGTCTAAGTATTGTAAGACATGTGATTCTTATACCCATAACACAAATGGTTGTTGACTGATCAATGATATACATGAGGCACATGTGCATGGTACACATCAGACCTTGATCTCAAAAAATCAAGAGAATGGTGGATATCATGGATCAGGCCAAGGATAAGGACAAGGAGGTGTAAATTTTCCACCATGAACATATTATAAGTGTGGATCCCTAGATCACTATCAACAAGATTGTCTAGTCTATCCAACATGTGATTTTTATAAAAAGGAGCATCAGTTGGAGGAATGACCTAATTTGTACATAACCATCACTAAAGAAAGAAATTAAAAAGGTGATAGTATGATTTGAATTGAGAAACCTCACTGGTGACCATGCTCTATCACTCCAATATCCCAACAAGTTAATATCACCACACATAATGGAGGATAGTCTCAACCTACATCTATTCCACATATTGAAAAGATACAATGTGAAGAGCCTCATGTAATGAAGTATCCTAATGCCCAATAATATAAAGATGTGCTCTAAGATACTATGATTTTGGTATGAGAACTACAAGGGTAAATTTAATTTCTTAAGGACCAAAAATATACCCAATGTGCTAATATAAAAAGGCCATAGTACCTCAAAACATGGTGTGAGACAATTTCTAAGAGATTTAAAAGCATATTTTAGATGAAGACATTGTCCCACAACTGAGTATTTAGCTTAAAATTCAAGAGCCAAGACCAATTGATGATCAAACTCATTTGCCTATGCTAAGTAAAGATCATCAATTAAATCATGATTGGTGATAAGATACTCTTGTTCCTCTTAGACCTGAAGAGGACAAGGAAATATTGGTAAATGTTACCATCAATGATTAGGTGATATTAAATATTTTGGTTGATACTGATGCTGAGGTCAATGTACTCATGAAAGATGCATGGTGAAAAATGGCTAGTCTAGCATTACAACCATTGCCTCACATATTGTGTATGGCTAATAAAACTCATGCTTTACCAATTAGAATTCTAAAAAATGCCATTATCGATATCCTTGAGGTAAGTTTCAAAGATGAATTTGAATTTATCAAATTGGTTGATGCTGATGATTTCCCAGATTTATTGGGTCAACCTTGGTTCTATGTGAACAACATGAAATTAAGTTTCAAAAATAATTATTTTATTTTTTAAAATGTTGATGAATGAGTCATAATCCCATTAGACCAATCAAAAGGGCCCCAATATGTAGAACCTATTAGTGTAGATGAGGACATTAACCACATCTACAATGTCACAAATAGAGATGGTGAGCATCATGGTCCTACTCTTAATAACACCCTTCGATGGATGGATACACAGTCCCTTTTTGATACTATAATTAATGCTTATAATTATTGGGCCCATGGTGACTATGACCTCACTGGAAGAGTGTGTGGTGCCATTGGTAGTTGTGAGAGCATTCCATGCTAATACCATAAATGCCATATATTTGTTCATATTATTATTGGATAAGTCATGTGAGAACTAGTTATGGCTACACCAATATAAAGGCTTGATGAAGCTCCTTGGTTTCATAGGTAAATGGAAGTCTACAACTTTATCCAAAAATTTAAATCCTTCTATAACTATGATGCTAATTGTATGAATTCAATGGTTTACCTTTTTTATGGTATGATTTTAAGGTGGTGGTGAACCCATCATGGGAATATTATTCATTGGGATCAAGTATGATCTGATTTGCATCACCAATTTCATCATGATAACTGAATCTAGAGTAAAATCAACTATAGTGGAGTTTGAGTACCATAATCACACGTAGAATCTTGTGAAACTATGTGGAGGACTAAATAATCCTTCTTTCTAGAGTACCTATGGGTACATGTTTTTTACATCACTTTATGCACTTGGGTTAGAGCATGGTATGTTAATTAAGAATAAAATTTTGGTACTTGTTTAAGGCATATGTTGAAAAATAACATGGTCATGGTGTTATCTTACTCATCTCTAAGGATGGATTTGTGCCTCACTCTCCAAGCCATGTGCAAAGCAATTATTGGTGACCCTAGTCCTATCTAAGATTAGATATGACATATACATGGTATATGAGAAGGCTTGGTTATATTTAATGATCCATCTGCATAGTCCATCCCTAAACCATAACCTATCCTTAATCAAATACATCATAAAGATATTCATAAAGGAAAATAAAAACTAGTGTTTTATGTTGATGAAGGTGAAGGTTCTGACCCACCTAACCCATTAACAAAGCATTTGGATATTGATATAAACTATGACACTCAAACCATTCATGATACTAGTCCTAATATAGACCACTCGTACTCAAAACCTCTTCAAACCATCCAACATAAAATCAATATAGAGGAAGAACTAAAGATAGCTATTATGGGTAACTATTGGTTTTATACGAAGATTTTAAAAATATTTGAATTGTTAAATAGCATGAGGATGGTTTTACAAGGATTCATAGATCTATCCTTAGGCACTTGACTAGTTAAGAAATGACCATATCAGATTAATCCAAATTTACATGCATGAGTGAAAGAGGAAATTGATAGTATGTTGTGCACTAGCGTGATAACCCTAATTGATGAGTCCAAGTGGGTCAACTCCATGGTCATAAGTATAAAAAAAAATGGGTGCATTAGAATTTATGTTGACTACTACATACTTAATTCATCTTGCATTATTGATCTTTTTCCAATGCCATTCACAAAATAAATCCTTGAAGGTGTTGTAGGGTGTGAAATTTACACATTCACAAATGGATTCTTTGGATACCATTAGGGCTAAATAATTGAGGAAGATTGACTTGAGACTAAATTTAATACCAAATAGGGATCCTTTGCATATAATATCATGTTGTTTGGGTTGAAAAATGCACCTATTGTATTCTCTCTTATAACTGTTGAGGCCTTTAAAGACTTCATCCATAAATTCCTTAAATTTTGTTTGGATGAATAGATAGTATATGACCTAGTAACGGACCATTGTTCTAATCTAAGGATTTTGCTTGAGCATTGTTGAGTTCTTCAAATTTTAATAAATCTAAAGAAATGTATTTTTGCTACACCATTCAATGTTCTCCTTGGTCATATTATTTGTAAAGATGGAATTCTAGTCAACCCCTCTAAGGTAGTTATCATTCTCCATCTACTAGCACCAATATCCCAACACATGGTTTGTACCTTTTTAGGATATATAGGGTAATATCAAAAATCCATCTAAGGTTATGCAAGGATTATCATGCCATTAGAGGAAATTTTAAAATACAATAAACATTTTATCAGGACCCACTCTTGCCAAGAAGCCTTTGAAGCCTTAAAAGGCATGCTCATCATTGCATCAATTTTCTAGTTCCTTGACTGGAATAAACCATTCCATGTCCATGTTGATGCTTATGGCTTGGCCATCGATGCAATCCTTGCACAACCTAGTGAATATCACCTTGATCACCCCATCTATTTTACAATTAGAAAGCTTACTCTGATTGAGATAAATTATACCACAACAAAGTGTGAAGCACTTTCCATGGTTTATGCATTATAAAAGTTTTAATACTACCAGTTACAAATACTTTTGTGTTCTATACATACTATGAATTGTTAAAATATCTAGTTAATAAACCTATGTTACATGACTGCATCTACTATTGGATTGTATTGTTCTAAGAATTCTAATTTTCTATCATGGTTAAACCAAGAAAGACCAATTATGGTCTTGACCTTCTCTCCAAAATTTATTTTGGTGAACCAACACATGCCATTGAGGATGAGCTATAACTATTTTGTGTTTGACGTATGCCTAAGGACTTAGAAGATATAGTAGCTTTCTTAATTATTGGTGAAACACCAAATTATTTAAGTTTGTAGGCTAACAACTAACTAGCCATCCATGTTGCACCATTCTCACTCATTAGAGGGGACCCCTAAAAGATTGTACGAGATAAAATCCTTCAAAGGTGTGTCATGAAACATGAGAAACTTGAAGTACTTTATGAGGTTCATGAAGGAATTGATAGCGAACACTATGATAGTGAGGCTACTTTGCATAAAGTACTGATAGCTAGACTATGGTGGCCTACCATTTTTTGTGATTCCAAGATACATGTTAAGTAGTGTGATATTTTCTAGTGTATAGGAAAACCAAATCACTAAGATGTCTTGCCATTACACCTTATTTTATGTCAAGAACCATTTGAGAAATGGGCCATTGATTTTTTTAGCCCCATCAACTTAGTTAGATGATGTATAGGTTCCAACTATATCATAACAATAATTGATTATCTCACGCTTGGGTTGAGGCCATACCAGTAAGGGATTGTACTACTAAAACCACCATGTGATTTATATGGGAACATATCATAACTCATTTTGTCTATCCATTAAGTTTTACTAGTGATTATGGTACACATTTCCTCAATAAAACTATCCACGTATTACTTGTTGAATTCATGATTGCCCATCATAAGACAACATCATATCATACCCAAGCCAATGGTACTGTTGAGGCATTCAACAAGATATTAGGAACAACAATTAATTTTTTTTGTAATATTGGCCATACTAACTAGGATGATTGGGTGTCTATAGTACTTTTGACTTATCAAAAAATTTATAAGCACCTCAATAGGAGTACACCTTTCAATCAGGTGTTTAGAATAAAAGCAATTATTTCAGTTGAATTCTTGGTACCATCTCTTTACATTATGAGTGTTGGTAAATTAAATGGCGACTCATAAATGAAATCATGTTTGGATGATTTTTTATGATTATATGAAGTCTATTTTCTTGCTCATTTGATTCAGGATGTAGAGAAATGAAAACAAAAGGCATGTCATGATCGCCACCTTAAGCATAAGACATTTTCCTTTAGAATGAAAGTTTTGCTTTACGAATCCAGGTTCATGTGCCACTTTGAGAAGATCCATTTTCATTTAAATGGTGATTTTATTTTTCATAGTATTCAACCTATTGGTTCTTTTTTATTTATAGAGATTGGATGACCAATTTATTCTTAGGCACTATATTGGTAGCTGACTAAGGTCATATTTCTCTACTTAAAATTTTATTTTCATTTATATCTATAAGGCATATTCCATTAGTTTAGGATTTCTAGTTTTCAATAAAGCATTGCCTTAAGTTACATGCCCCTTTATTTTATTTTACATTCTTTTTTTAACTTTGTACTTATGATTTTTTGGAGGATCATGAGGCACATTTAATATGGGGTAGGGTGTGTTACATGTGTTAGGGAAATGGTCCATGTGTTAGGTGTTATAAGAATGCATATGAAAGTAAATAAGTCCAACGATAAAGATTCATTCCAATGATAAGAATATTCAAAGGGTTTTTATAACTATCATGCACTATATAAAAGTGTGAGACAAGACGTGTCATTAATTCAAAGAGATAGTGGTTATGATAAGCATGCCAACATCATGTCATAATGATACTATTAAATGCATTTATGATGAGAAGTGATAGTCAAAGAAAGGATATCATTAAAATAAATTGATTTTGAGAAGTGATGGTCAAAGAGAGGGGTGTCAATGCAAGTTACCCTCTCGAGTATATAAAAAGGATTTAAGGGCTCATTTTAAACTTTACCTTTATTTTGAATGTGATTTTATAGAGTCAAATAGTGAACTAAGTTTAGGTGATTGTAAAATAAATGTAGAGTCTCAAATTCCCATTTGTTAGATATTAATAAGGATCATGCATGAGTAATCAAGTAGAAGTTAGCTAACCCAAAAGCACACATGGGAGAATTGGTAATTACAAGTTGCATAGGTTGGCACATTCCATTAACGAGCATCAAAATAGGAGAGCTGAGTCACTTCCACAACAAATATATAATATTTTGGGAATGTTGGATTGCCATGTCTTAGAATTTTGATCCATTAAGGGTGATGTAGCCTAATAAAAATGCCCAAATAAGTGATCCACTACTAGCCATTCTAGAGGAAGAGGAGCTACATGCTGGGGGGGAAGTGATATTGATCAAAGAGGAAACATTAGAGGTATAGAAGGAGTGCATAAAAGGTGAAGGATCTAAAATGGCATGATAGAATAAGAAGAAGGAATAAATACCTCCACCTTTGAATTTGATGATAAAGGAAATGTAGTACTTAAAAATGGTGTTGCATACAAAAAATTGGGTTTCAAAAGTACCCATCTATACCATTTTTGACTATAACCACTACCATCTACGAAATGAGGTTGAGATATCAAATAAATAATGGATTGAGTACCAAAATACTAGGGGGGAATTTGTGTATGACTTTGAAATCTTCAATTATTTTTATTATGCAGGGTTGTTCTAGTTGTTTAACCTTCCATATTTTGGAAAACTAGTGGAAGCAATAAAATTTCTGCTTTTTGCATGTTCATGAGGACTATATATATTTTTTTGTGCACTGCATGAAGATTACACTTGAAATAATAAGCAAGGTGTCAAGATTACAATACTCTAGCATGGACATTGAATTTTATTTGGATGAATTGAAGGAGATAGAAAAGATCACCATGGTACTAGAGTATTGAAACAGGGCCATGCCATGCACATTAAGAATTTACAAGACCCCACCCTCCAGGTAGTAGTGCACATCATTATGACCAATATAAACAACACTGATCAATTGATAGAGGTGGACATGACTCACCTATTTATCATCCATTAGGTAACTGAGAGGCTAAAGTACAATTAGGCAATGTATTTTTCTAATAAAATCATACTAGATATGGAGAAGACACATCAGATACCAGACATAGGTTCTTATGGGGGTATTTATTTTATTGATGGTGTTTTATGAAATCAATGTACCTAATTACACCTATGGTGAAATAAAATGGTTGTATCCACTAGAGCACAAGTTCCCAACAAAGAGCTATAAGGTATTCACATGCACCAGTTATATCACTCTAATGTTTAAAATCAAGATGAAGTTGTGGTATGATGACATGAAGGAATCCTTTAGAAATGAATGGTTCATTCCTAAGGACTTGCCCATTTAGGTTGGTGAACAAGCCCAATTTTCCATTAAACATCATTTTTCTCTAGTACATATCAAGATGTCCCCTTCTAGAGAGCTTTTGTCTTGGTTGAAGCTACCCTATACCTTCACAACGTGGTACTTCATCAACTTGGTGAACCATATATATGATGCATAACCCCTTACCTTGAAAGAAAATCAAATTAACTCAGAGATACACACTCTCTGAAAGATGTATGGTTATCCTAGAAAGAAGCCATACAAAGAAAATAATGAGACCTAGAAAACCAACATCAAGGTTAATCAGATCATGGTTGGATAAACTATTCATAATTTATTCTATATGCTACAACCCAAGAAGAAAGCTTCAAGAGGTGTAAAATATGTAAGAGAGAAGATTCCATTTGTACCAAAATTTTACAAGAAGAAGCAATTTGGGCATGATGCCATCACAAGTTCACTGTGAAATCCACCAAAAAGGCAAAGGACTACCTAGGCACCACCACCAAGAGTTTCACCACCAAGGACTTCACCTGAATAGGATACACCAAAAAAATAACTAAAAGGTTTAACAACATTATCCCCAACCAATCCATTGGAAGGGGAAGAGCCTATGCATCATAGGGAAGAACTAGAGGTGTCCAACTCAAAAAAGACACCCTCTCCAACACAAGAAGAGGATATCACTCTTAAGTGCAATTGAATGTAAAATATCTACTTGGTGAAGAGAGGGATGGTTTTGACATAGAATAAATGAGTAACATATACATTGACAACACTTCATTATCCTTAGATATAGATGTCGAGATCTTTGAGTGGGATACCCTCAAACAAAAGTAACCAACTGGATCTAAAGCTCAACCAACTTTGGTTGATCCAACCACCAACTTATGCACTCAATACTAGGTAGGCATTTTAGATAGGATATTATATTTATATTCCCATTTTCATCTACAAGATGTAGCTATTGATACCAATCATTAGATGTAATTTTTATTAGACATGTGCAATAAATAATGCCATTTTGAAATACCTATAGATAGTCTCATTTTAGATTATCATAAAATAACACTACCCACTCCAATTTGGGTTGATCCCAAAGAACTCTCTCCTCTCCAAACTAGCACCATATTTTTGAAAATGGATTTTGAAGTCACACGACAAAATATAATTTCAAATTTTGATGTATATAATGTAGAGTAAAAACATGGCCAAGTGGTGGCAATGTATGATAAAAAAGTTACCGCTTGGAAGGAACTTGAAGAATAAGTAGCCATATTAAAGTAACAAATAGAATAAGGCACAGTAGCCAAAGTAAAAACTTTAAATTTATATAAACCTATTTTAGTCCAAAAAATGGCATTGGTAGATGGGTACCTTTAGAGGGAGAATCTATTTTATAAGTTGGAGACATTTATAAATATCCTATTAAAGTAGTGTAAGGAATAGACTATGCTTATAAGTGAAGCATTATGGGTGGATGATATATTTTTATAAGTAGTGGAAGTATATAGATGCACCCTTGAAAGGGTTGGGCAAGTGATTCCTATTTTGGATGGGATTTTTGAGAAATTGACATGGCCCAATAAAATTTTGGAGGCCTAGCTCAAGGTAAAGAAGTTTTAATAACAATAATTAGTAGATGTTTCCCTTTTAATAAAAGACCACATCGAGCATGCTAAGGCATTTAAGGATGTCATTATCATGGAATAAATAATAAATGTACATTGAAAATAAATAAATTATAACTTTGTAGCTCTTTGAGGATAGGTTGTAAATGAGGTCACTATGCTTTAAGAGGTCTAAAAAAATGCTTCCACATCCCTCGACCAATCAGTCAAAAATTCAAGTGAGTGTCTTGATCAAATAGAGGAGATGAAAAGTTTAAGGTGGTGAAAAAGGAAATAACATCAAAACTACTTGATGCCTTGTCACGTTGGGACAACATAAAAAAGCAAATCAAATAAGTTAGGCTTGAATTTTTGGCTGAGGTCCAGACTGGTGCTTAGTCTAAGATGGACTAAGGGCATAGTGTGGGGTAATATTAAACCCTAAATTTTGAATAATTATTTTCAATTTTTGACATAGACCCAACATGGTATTATAAGAGCATGGTGAAAGAATACCATGGTTAAAAACCAACACATCACAAAAGGAGCATGGAATAGGAAGACCATGGCACATAACCAACATGACATGGAATATCATGACATGAGAGGCCGCAGTCAAAGAAGAAACATAAAAAATGGAGTAAATGAAAGCATGGGACTCAGTATATCAAAAAAATAGTTGGGGAGTATGAAGGAAATGAGAAATGGTTGAGGAGAGATTCTCCAAGACAAACTAGACTTTAATCATCACATGAGTTTCACACTATCCCATATCAAGGAGGATATTTAGTAGTGAGGATCTAACCCTAAACAAGAATATATGGGGTGTAAATTCCCATGTACTTAGGAGATAATAAGTAAATGATTGCCATGAATCTCAGTCTATGAGAGATCATTAGATAGTCACCTATTTGTCATTTATAGTGTAATAACTTGGTCAAGAAAAAATAAGTATAAATACCCTTATGCAGATATATGTAAAGGGGATGAACATTAGTATTATGTAATGAAGCCTTATTACAATAGAAAAATTATGGAAGTTATGATTAGTTATGGTGTTTATGTTGCAGTTGATTGATAGTTAAACATTGAGTATCAATGTGTTTGTATTGTGTAATATGTGGCTTAGAAGTGATTGTGATATATAGAATATGCACTGTATGAGCTTGTATAATCAAAATTTATAACCTCATGGAAGTTATCTCTGTATCCTTGCTTATTTTCATAGATGAAACAAGGTCCATAATCATGTATTTTATTTTCTGTGTAATCACTAATTAGATATATGAATAAGCACAAGTATATGATAAGTGTGTTATTTTAACATAACCCATAGGGACCAATTTTTTTCTACGTACTTGAGTGAGCATGAAATATCTTAGTCTTGCATGAAACGCTAGTGCATAATCTATTTGGGAACTAGACACTTCAATGCCCTAAGGAAAACTTGATAGAAAAACCCAACACACCTTTTCCCTTAACATAAATAAAGGTATAATATCCAACCTAAATTTTGGAAGTAAAACTCAAACTAAGAGATATAGAATACTCATTAAAAGAATTTATGTGGTGAGAAGCACTAGAATATATAACCCAGTTGTCTCTAATAGGTGATTGAGATATCCTAAAAACATTAAATGTTTTTCCATGCGCATTAGGAGTGGAGTAGAGAAAGAGATCTTGTGTTTTCTAATTGCATCCTCTTAAGTTTGCATTCTCTTCCAACACCTAGTTTATACATGACCAATCACCCAAAAAAGGAGCATGAAAGACTAGACTTATTCTTATATTTATAAGACTCCTTGGGTTTAGAGTTATTATCTTTGGGTTTAATGGCACTTTGAGATGGATAAAGAGTGGTTTTGGGTTTTGTTTTGTTTTTTGTTTTTAAATTTTACCTTGCCCTTAGGATTAGATTTTGCTAATGCCTTTTGAGAGGTGAAAGACTCAAGGTTAGACTATTTGGATTCTTCCTTAGTATTAAGTCAAGCATTTTGAATGTGGCACCCAAGGCATCCATGATAGATAAAAAGGTAGAAGCAAAGATTTGGAAAGGAGCTTTCAACTTAGAAAAAATTAAGTAAACACAATCTTCATATTTATTATCTCTTCCATTCCCATTAAATTGTGTCAAAAAGTTATTTAACTTATAAATATAGTCTATAATGGACATAAAATCTTCAAAATTGAGAGAATTGATCTCTACTTCAACTTGCATGGATCTTATGGGAATCATATTACCAAATAAACCCTTCAATTTTGACCATATTTTGAAAGGAAAGTTGCATCCTTCCAAATTAAATAAAATACCATCACTTAAATAAGTTATTATCAAACCCATACACTCATCAAATCTACACTAGTGCTAAAATTCCTCATATTCACTAGTGAACATTGGTTGTGTTTCAGTCATTAAGGCTCATAATCCTTTGCATTTAATGATTATTTTCATTATTAGTCTCCATGTGTGGTAATTATATGTTTTTAGTGGATCACACTGATCTAATGTATAAGAAGAAGCCATTCTAAAATAATAACCAAATACCAATAGAATGCAAAAAGGGTGCTTAAATCGACACTAATATAACCCCTCAAAAGACTATTTTATTAAGCCCCTTAAATTTGACACTTTACAATTGAGTGAATTTTACAATATAAATGACACAAATAGATCAAGCATTAAAAACATATACTTTTGAAAAAAAAGGCACTAGATATTGAGTTCTTGATCAAAATTTATAGTTGTTATAAAATTTTCATCATAAATGGGTCAAATAGAAATGTATAAAATTTAAATGCTTGGAATTTTTTGAATTCTTGGAGAAAATTTTGAAATAAATTATCTTAGGACTTAATACCCCACTATTAGAAATAAAAATTAAGCCTCCTTCATGTGACCACACATGAATAGTGCCACACCTTTTTGGTTTAGGATTGACATGTTCTCACAAGTCACACATCCCATCTAATGTGTTGAGTCCCAGGTAAGTGAAGTTGGTGGTTGAAGGTGTGGGTAAGACTATAGTAATATATATTTCATGGGATGAGGAAGTATGTGTTTAATCTATTAGATTTATACCAAATATTCAGGTGTCCTAAACAAACTAAAAACCATGCACAATGAACACATTGGCAACAAACATGAAAAATGCATGGACCAGCTAAATAGGTCACAAGAGCTTGTAGGGGAAATATAAAGGCAAGATAAAGTTAGTGTAATAACCAATATGATATATTTTTTTCATATTATATATGTAAATTTTTATTGAGGATCTAAAATCCACCAAAACACCAAACCTAAAAACCTTACACGCAACATCAAAATGCCAAACCTACATACAAGGCCTATAAATCTATCCTTTTCAAAAAATAGGAAAGACCCATTTAATACCTTGAAAAATCTATAAAAACCCAAAAATTATTTTTCTCTTCTGTCATCAAATTGTATGGATATGCATGAAATCTAAAAAATTGCTTTAAAACCCTCCAAAATGGTAAAAAATGTCTGTCACAAAACTAGGTCATGTTTACAGTCGATCTTAGGGTTTTGACATATTTTGAATCCAATTAAATTATATATTTTTATATGGATATAAAAACTTATATCAAACTCACAAATGGATGGTTGTAACACTTATTGCTCTGATACCATGAAAGGAATGAAAAACAAAGCATTCCAAGCCACAAAGATATCAGGTGTTAACAACAAAACATCATAAGAAGAATATGAAAGTGTAGACTTTGAAAAATAATATGTAGAACAAAGAACAATATCATATAATATATCTCCAAAAAACTTCATGAAGTTATAATGAGAGTGCCTTGCATATATAGGCAAGGAAGATTGATCATAGTCATAGTATCAAGCTAAGAGATAACCTAGGGATAGAAACCCACTATACTTAAATAGAAAATATGTAATATCCACACCTAAGTGAATGGAAAAAAAATTATTAACTAAGTAAATCACCTAGGGAACATGAGCTAAGGTAAATAACCTAATCTAATAGCTACATCGATGATATATCCAACTATCCAAGTCATAATGAAATGTTGAGGTTGATTCCCTTGGATCAATGAATTTATTTTGGTTAGGGATCTCTTAAAGATACCTATATCTTATTTTGGTCTTTAATGACAATGTAAAGGTAATAATAATATCATACCATAATTATGATTCAACCTTGTTAACATTACTGGTGGATCCAATATATGAAACTTGAGTAATATCAGTGATCACATGTTGTGTCCCTCCATCTAGCACTAGATAAAACCTATTAATGTGGATTTTATTCACACCAAATATCCTTACAAGATAAACCCTCTCACTCTAGTGTTGGTGAGGATTCACTCCAAGGCATGAGTTGAATGTATTAGTTTTAAGAATAACCATGTGGTGGAATAGTAGTGAGTGCAATGATTATTTACGTTGGATGTGATGGGTTTCTAACACTTAACCTAAAGATTCTAAGAGATAACCTATGGTGAATGGATGGATCTAAACTAATGTGGATATAATAAAAAAGATTAAAAGAGGGAATGGTAAGGAAAAAAAGAAGGGATCTATAATTCAACTAAATATTAGACCCTTCCAAGTTGATTGACTATAATAAAAAGACTGGGCTACATGTATTAATTTTAAAAATAACCATGTGGTGGAATAGTAGTGATTGCAATGGTTATTTACCTTGGATGGCTTGGATGTGATGGGTGTCTAACACTTAACTTAAAGATTCTAAGAGATAACCTATGGTGAATAAATGGATCTAAACTAAGGTGGATATAATAAAACAGATGAAAAGATGGAATGATAGGAAAAAAAATAAAGGATCTATAATTAAATTAAAGATTATACCCTTCCAAGTTGACTGACTATAAGAAAAAGATTGGGCACCTATTGTTGACTAATGTCTATTGTAAGCTTGCTAGAAACATATAACACAAAAAACACAATGAGTAGTTTGAGGAATAAATTTTAATATAATTAAATGGCCATTATGTGTATAAAATTAGATATATAACTTTTATGCTAATAAAAATGAATAAAATCACAATTCTTAATTGTTATCACTTAGGAGTGCACCCTTATGAGAATGTGTGCTTGTTATCACTCCTGTTAATACAATGGAAAATATCAAAGGTGTGGGTGGCCATATATTAGAGAGAATATGTAGATGAAGTGATGGTTACATTTGGTACATTTAATTTTATATGAATATTCCCATGTTGTTTTGTGATTTCTCTTAAACATCTTCAAAGTGTGGAACAAGTACAAATGAGGTTCAAAGTGCAAAAAAACATCTTAACATGTCTTGTTGATTATATGTAGGTATTTTATAAGACTACATTAATGTAATTAAGATTAAATAAGATATAAAAAACATACTAAATCCTTCATCAATCTAAAACCATGCTCAAGACTAGCTCACAGGTCCAAATTTTGGCAGAAGTTTCTTCTATTCCTCTAACAAGCTAGTTGTAAGCTAGTAAGGTCTATTTTCAAATGTTTGGTTCATGAAGGATAAGAATATTTGATTTAAATTATATTATGGGAATATAGGGGCACATATCACCTCAATATTACATACATTAGTTTCAGATTGTAAAGGCTTAACTTTATGAACCATCATTAAGAAGGAAAAATGCTCTAAAATCCTTTTAAAACCCCAATAACTCAATTTTAGGCAATAAGATTACATTTTTGAGTTATTTGTTACAAATGAAAAGTTTTTTGAGCTATGATGGGACATAAATAACCCTCTTATAACTTCCCATAAAATGTTTAGTGCAAATAATGGTGAACGATGCAGGTATAGGTTGTAGTGTTTCAAGAATGCAAGAGAGACAATCTGGAAAGGGTTTTTTTAAGAGGTTTAAGTGATTGATTAAATGCATAAAATAGTTGGAATGATTATATAGGATATTATATGTTATAATAAAAAAATAATTAGGCATTTATGCCTCATAAAAATAAATAAAATGCCAAAACCTAGACCTACAGTCATGAAGAAATGAGAAAATGCAAGCTAGAAAGCACTAAAAAGTGCATAATTTGAGTTTTACTAACTAAAATCTCATGAAAATTGACATGGAGGTTTGTTTTGATGCCCTTTAATGTTTATATCCAAGTAGGTAGCAAGTAGACATTTTTTAATGATTTTTTTAAAAGAGTTTGGTGAAGTATTTTTGAGGTTTTAAAATTTATCTAGATATACCACATTTATAAATATCAAATGAACCTAAGGGGAGTGTCTATATAGACCTAAAACTCATTTTAGACCCCCAAATCCAAATCAAGGTTTCTTGAGGCCTAGAAAACAAAAAAGGGCATTTTTGGAAGTTGTATGTGGAGTTTGGAGTGAAAAAATTGTTTAAAGGCCTGTGACTCCATGGTAATGATGTTTTAATCCTAATTATAATCCTTATATATTCAAATAATGCAGGTTCATCAAGTTACATGTTCTCATTGAGCATTTGGCAAGCTTGTCAAGATGGACACTTCCAAAAAAAAATCATTATAGAGAGATGTGATTATTCATCATGAAATGCACTCTCATAAAATATATTTAATGAATAAAAAAAAAAAAAATAGGAATCCACTCACTCCTATTCCAATTTTGAGGAA
Source organism: Torreya grandis (assembly GCA_037957365.1). Taxonomy (NCBI): domain Eukaryota; kingdom Viridiplantae; phylum Streptophyta; class Pinopsida; order Cupressales; family Taxaceae; genus Torreya; species Torreya grandis. Next base: position 1,218,551 of record JARHVA010004540.1, read on the forward strand.
GAAGAGTCCTACTATATAATAACAAACTCCATTAATGCATAAAAATCTTCAACAACCTTGACAAGTCAATCACATATGTTCTTTGCCATTTGAAGGAAAAGAATAGGCCAAGAGCTTGTGTTAAAAAAGTATTCAAGGGTGGAATGATTCTTCAAAAACCTCAATAAGACATTTTTTCTCTCTTTTATGCCACCTTAGAACCATTTGAGGAAAAATTCAAATCAAACATGAAGAAGCCTTCAAACAGTCCTATTAGGTGGAAAAACATCATGTAAGAATGGAGGGTTTGTTTGAATAATTGATCAAGCCTTGAAGGTCTATTTTCATGGAGGATAATTATTAATCAAGTAAAACATGCAAAACTCTCCCTTCTATGCCACCTTAAATCTATTTGAGAATGTCAAGAGAGAGAAACATGCAAGCAATAATATAAATGTATAGGTGGGTCAAACTCCAAGACACAAGGTGGATAGTTAGATCCATTAAATACAAATATGGATATTATCAAGGATGTTTAATGAGATATTAAAAAGGAATAAATGAAGATGATTAATACCTCTTCAAGCATTGAAGACCATCAAGGCATGAAAGGAGACCAATTCCCTTCAAGATAGTTCATGAATGAGGAACAATGACTTCTTCAATGCATAAAATAAGCCTACCTCTCCCTCCTACACCATTTTACAAGATAAAGAATTTGAAATTTATCATGTACTATGTAAAATTTTATTGGTTGAGAAAGAAAGAGACTAGGATGACTAGGCATAATGACTCATCCTTAGTTGGGGCTATTTTATCTCCTCTTTCCTAACTCATTTTTCTATATGTATGTTCATTTTTTGAAAGAAAAAAAGGATTATGACTTTATATATGCATAAAATTTACCAAAATTTTATACTACATCACCTTTGAAACAATAAGAAGCTAATTTTTTCTCGATTTTCAAGTTTTTCATGAAGTTTGTGACTCAAGTTCATTAATGTAACTTAGTGAATGATTGATTTTCCTATATTTTTATCTAGATTTTTCACCTTTATGCATCATATAATAACTATTTTAGGTCATATAAATTGTATAATTATGATTTATACCTAATTTTTTAGTGAATTCAACCAATGTTCATTCTTTCCATGCTAGTGTGAATATTTATCAAGACCTTTGTATGAAATACTGATGTAAGAGTCATTGCATGAAGATGAAGTGAATGTGTGTAAGTTATTTAGATTTTAAAGTGTGTAAATTATATTCATAATTTACTATAACATTTGTGCATCACCCCAAATTTTCAATTTTCATGTTCAATTTTAGTTTGAGTATTACTCTTTTTACCCTTTTTCCTAGTCAACAAATCACTAAATTAAAGAGTTTAAAGTGAAGTAGGTGAGTGTACCAAGGGAACTAGAACTTCATATGGATATTATATCTAATATAAGTCCAACCAAACCTTGGATAATTTACATTTTGTAAACAAGAGTGAGTAAAATCACACATTCTCACAAGGGTGCACTCTTGAGTGATAATAATTTCTGAGTGAAAATCTAAAATTACTATGTACAACACTAAAAATCTTGTCATGTATTGAAGATGAATAGAACCATAGAATAAATTTGGTAAGATCATATTATCTAATAATATAACTTAAAATATACCTAATTTATTTAATCCTTCGAATGGGGTAATTTCAATGATCTCATCTTGCCTTAATCATATTTGGAATGTGTGTGATCCCCTTCGTTCTGGTCCTGATAAACTAAAATTTTCTATTTGAAAACATGAGAATATTTATATTATATTTTTACAAGGCTAAATAAGGTTAATACATTAATATTTTCATCTTGATATGAAGAATAATAAGGTGTAAAAGATGCATTTTCACAAAATGGAGGATTGAAATACATACCAATTGATGTTGTTTAGGAACTTGGACTGCTTAAACCAACTATATATAACTTGGAGTCATCATTTATTCTTGTATAAATGTGTAAAAAGGTATATATTATAAGTAAAACCACCAAAAATTCCTCAACATATGAATTAATTTGAATACTTGCTCATCAGGCATGCCAGAAACTATTATCACTCAAGAATGCACCCTTGTGAGAATGTGTGCTTGTTCTCAGTCCTATTGATATAATGGAAAATATAAAAGGTGTGTGTGGCCTAATATTGGATATAATATTAAGATTAAATGTTGTTTACCTTTGGTACACTCACCTACTTCACTCCAAACTCTCTAATTTAGTAAGTTTTTTACTAGAAAAAGGGTAAAAGGAACAATACTCAAACTAAAATTGAACATGACTATTGGCAATTTGAGGTGATGCACCACTATTATATTAAATTATGCCTATAATTTACACAATTTTGAAGATAAATAACTTGAACACATTCACTTCATATTCATAAAATGACTCTTACATCAGTATTTCATACAAAGATCTTTATAAACATTCACATTAGCATGGAAGGAATGAACATTGGTTGAATTCACTTCTAAATCAGGTAGAAAGTAGAATTATACACTTAATATGACCTATAAAAAATATTATTTTATAAATAAAGGTGAAAAATCTATACATAATCATAGGAAAATCAATCATTCACTAAATTACAATAATGAACATGAGGCAGACACTTCATGAACAACATGAAAATGGAGAAAAAATTAGTTTCTTATTGCTTTAAAGGTGATGTAATATAAAATTTTGGTATATTTTATACATATTAAAAATCATAATCCTTTTCTTCTTTCAAAAAATTAACATACATATAGAAAAGGGAGTCAGGAGAGAGGAGACAAGCAACCCCAAACTAGCGATGAGTCATCATGCCTAGTTCTCTCTTCCTTTCTCAACCACTAAACTCCTACATAGTAATTGATAAATTTAAAACTATTTCTCTTTGAAAATGGTGTAATATGGAGAGGTAGGCTTGTTTTAATTCATTGAAGAAGTCATAGTTCCTCATTCATGACCTATCTTGAAGGGAATTGGTCTCCTTACATACCTTGATGATCTTGAATGCTTGAAGAGGTCTTAATCATCTTAAATTAATACTTTTAAATATATAATTAAACCTCCTTGAGATTATACATATTTTTAGTGAGTGACTCTGGCTATCCTCTTTTTATATTGGCATTTGACCCACCTATGCATATATATTCTTGTTTGCATGTTTCTCTCTCTTTACTTCCTCTAATAGTTCCAAGGTGGCATAAAAGGGAGAGGTTTGTGTGTTTTAATTGATTAAGAAGTATCCTCCATGAAAATAGTCATTCAAGGCTTGAATAAGTCTTCAACTAACTCCTCCATTCTTGTATGATGCTTTTCCACCTTAACAAGGTTGTTTGAAGGCTTATTCATGTTTGATTTGACTTTTTCCTCAAATGGCTCAAAGATGGCATAGAAGAGAGAGAAAAGGTCCTATTTAGGTTGGTTTATACTCCTTAAAACTTTAATAAAATTTTAACACAAACTCTTGACCTCTTCTTGTCCTCCAAATTATAAAAAACACATGTGATTGACTTGGTAAGGTTTGTTGAAGATTTCTATGCATTGATGGAGCTTGTTGTTAGATAGTAGGAATCTTCTTCTTCCAACTTGGAATAGGAGTGAGTGGATGTATATTTTATTTTTTGATTTATTAATTAAATAACCTTTATTAGAGTGCATTTTATAATGAACAATTACAACTATCTATATTAATCTTTCTTGGAAGTGTTCATCTTCTCCATCTTAACAAGCTTGCCAAATGCTCAATGAGAACCTATAACTTTATGTACCTAGATAATTTGAATAGATAAGGAGTATAAGGAGGATTGGAAAATCATCACCGTGATGGGACAAACATCCAAACAAATTTTTAGCTTAAAACTCCACATATAATTTCCAAAAATGTCCTTTTATGTTTTTTAGGCCTCAAGAAACCATAATTTGGATTTGGAGGTCTAAAATGAGTTAGAGGTCTATCTAGACTTTAAAATTAGATTAATTGGATAGGTCTTAATGGGTTAGACCTGGGTAATTTTTAAAATATTGAAAATACTTTACTGAACTCTCAAACAAAAATTCATAAAAAAGTTCTTGCTTGCTGCCCACAGGGTTACTTGGAGATGTTTTTCAGTGATCTGAGCCTATTTTAAAAGAGTTTACATTATATCAATAGGAATTATAAAAATAACGTGTTATCACAAGGGTTCACTCTAGAGTGATAAAATTTATCTTATCCATTTGATGTACATTTTATAGTTAGAAACTATAGTGCTAATCAATTTCAAGCTTCTACATTATTTTTTCTTACTTTAATGTAATACGTAAACAATCTTAATAATACACACATTTTATATCTCATTTTGGGTTAGCATTAATTAAAATAGGGTAAAGCATATTGGTGAACCTATATATTATATCAAACATAGCCAAACCCTAGGTTGACCTTAGGGTTTCTTCCTCCATTTTAGGGTTTCATATATATATATATATATATATATATATATATATATATATAATTTCCAATTTTAATATCTGATTTACATTTATACATAAATTATGCATGAATTTAATGGATGTAAATAATTTTCATTTCCTTTCTCAAGTATAGCTTGGTGTAAGCTGACAAAATGGATAGCCACTATAGATATCTTGTAGCCCATAAAAGTCTTGAGCCTTCTAACCTATTAGTGGTTTGTTTAAGTACCCTGTGTACCCCCTACCAAACACTAGTGGTTCTATTCAAATTTTTGGAGATACACAACCCAATGTAAATCATTTTAATGGTTCAATGTTAACTTAATCCACCTTAAATTTTGGGGAATATTTCAATGGCCATCCACATGTCCCTTTAGACCTTAGGGCATCTTTTGATGCCCATTCCTACTTCCACTTGCATAATTGGGGCATCTTATGATGCCCACTCTTATTCTATAATTCATAATAACAAATAAATTTAGCTTCAAGAAATATTATAAGACACATAGGCTTGTACATCACATGATAATATTTGATATAGATGTTAGCATAGATATTTATTGTTATTTTTGGTCTCACATTTCTTTGTTTTTATGCACTTTACTTCTTTTAGTCACACTTTACTAGCATCATTGTTGCCTTTGGGTTATTTGGTTTTCTTACACATTACATTTGGCATTTGTTTTAATTTTGGTTATTCTATATCTCTTTAATTTTTTTGTTTTTTTATGTCATTATTTGCCTTGATAGATTTATGATTATACCGCACCCCCCCGCCCCCCATTATTTAGCATTCACCTCATTGGTGTTCACCTTGTGAGTTAAAGTGTAATACCATGGATACGACTAGGCCTTCCTCACAAATCACCATATTAAAACATCTTTAAATCACTTTATGGGATGACAACTACTTTCATTGGTGCTTGTACTAGATCCATTGTAGGTTAGCATGCCTTTTCTAGTGACATGACTATCATCAACATAGCCCTATACCTTTCATAGCACTATTTTACCTCCTTGTGATAAGATAAGAGCATATTCATCATTGTATCACTTATTACATAGGTGGCTCTCTCATGATCCCCATATTTCCCTTATTTCCTTTTATTTGAGGCTCACATCGATCAATTTTGAGATTGCACACTTACTTTTGGGTAAGTCTAGGAGTCTTTAGACACCTTTGTCTGTAGGTCCTTTTCTCTAGTGACAAAGTGTAAGCTCTCTTATGATTGTCACCTATTTCACTCATTTTTTGTTCTATGAATCCATATGGAGGAGGAGGAATAGAAAAATAAAAAACAAGTTAAAATCCAAATCATAAAATACAAATAAAAGGCATTAATTAAAAGGCAAAAACAATCTTAAAATTTAGGTCACACCAAAATACATGATCTATATTTGCACATCTCTTATCTTAGTTAAATATCAAAATCCATAATTGGCCTCATGATAGAGCCAAGGTCTATTTTGGTATCATAGGCTAGAAAACTAGAGTAAGAGGTCTCATTATATCATATACTATCTAGTGCCACCTATTTTCTCACACAAGTACCCACTATTCATAGTAGACTAACCACTTTGTAAGGGGTCCTAAGGAATGGGGAACACGTTGTGAGAATTTAACTCCATTTTAAAAAAAATAAATATAACCTTCATGGTTTAATCTATGTACTTCACTTGCTATCCCAAGCTTTATGTTCATTAGTTAAAATGTATTAAGTCCTTATGTTGTTATTTCTTAGCCTTTCTCACTTTCCTAGTGTGTCTCATTATTACTAAGGATGTTCACATAACCACTTGGTGCCTCAAATTCCTTATTTACATCACATTTTCCTTATATTCCCCTTGTTTGATATTGATTTTAGTTGATCACATCCTTGATCACATATACCTTATTATGACTCTTGGTTTATAGTTTGTGAGTTGAAATGTAAGACCTTGGATAGGATCAAATCTTACTCACAAACACCCTTACACCATTTTCTTACCACACCATTTCATTGACATACTAGTCATGTCATTAGGTGGTTGTGTTTTCTTACATTGCATCTTAGAACAAACACTAAGTTTGAGTTTTCATCCTTTAAAGCTTTTGAGTTTCATCTATTTATCATGTTATTGTTTGATTTTTGTGGATTTCACTTATCTTACATATGACATTTGGAATTATTACATGTTTTTATTTATGTATGACTTCTTCATGTTTGTCTTACATCTTGACTTACATTTCATTTTCAATAATTCATGTTTTTCCTTATGTTTGATTTGACATACTTATCTTACATGGGGTTACTTTTCACTTGATTACATATATTTGTTAGAGTTTTCTTGTATTGATATTTTATTTATCATTCTTGTTTTACATGCTTCCCAATATGATTTAGTATGTTCTACATTACTTTTTTCCATTTATGTTCTACATGCTTTCCAATGTGATTTAGTGTGTTCTACATTCATTTGCCATCATTTTGTCATTCACTTGCCATTGATATTTTGGTTCTAACCTTGCCTTAATAATCCTAATTTTATAATTTTCCTAAGTAATTAATTGCTACTGTAACCATCCTATGTACACACACATTGATTCTATTGTTAGTTTTGTATCCTTAGGGTTTCTCAAATGCATTATTGTACCCTCCACAATCAAGACTATGATTTTTGCATGAAATAATTTAGTGGAATAGTAAGTTAAGGTATGTATATGGTATTTTTAGTTACTCTCATTTCATTTTAGCATTACTTTCTATATGTCATTTTTAGTTATCTCAATTTTGTGTGTTTCCATGTTCTTTCTCAAAGCACCATCTCATATTACATTCATGTAACACATGATGAGATTAAAGTGGGACATATGTATACACATACTATTTTTAAACTTTTATCAAATACTTATGTTGTTTATCTTGAAGGAACCCATCAAGTCTCAATATCTTTGAGTGCATGCCTTAAGGTGTGCATCAGGAAAGGGGTGGTCAGACCATTGGTGCTTCATAGGCTTGTTGTCCCTTTTGCCAATTGCTATCTACACACTTATCTCTTAAAAACCATTCTCCTAAGGTTTCTTTCCTATTTTTCACCTTACTCTAGTTAGTTACCACCTTCATTACCCCTTTCCCTAACCTAAGCCCATTTTTGGTAGTTTACATGACTATGTCAACCACATCAACCCTATATTTTTATTTACAAAAGCTTACTAAGAACTAAGTCAGCCATGACTGACATAGTTCATTATCTAGTTTATTTTTTGCCAATTACAATACTAGGTCGATCAGGTTGACCTTGTCAGCCTAAACTTTTATAAGGGTTTAAGGTTATATATGCCTATATAAAAACATTAATTTCACCATTTCTAAGAGAAGAGAAGTATTTGTAAGATATATTTCACATATAATTATCCACCATTATACTTGAGGACTAAGCTTAGGGTTTCATACTTTCTTTGGAGATACATATATTGTCTTGTGGAGAAGTCTTCTAGATGTATTGATAGGCCATGTAGCCTAGATTTGATTTATCCTTGTCATCCTTACATACTATAACAACCTCTTGTGAAACACCTTGGCTAGGGTAGAGATTGAGGCTCAATGGGTTTATATTCAAAAGTAAGTATTCCTAATTTTGTTCCTCCTTTATAAGAGTAGATACATATGCATTTACACTTATCTTTCATGTATTAGGATTTTATATACTTTGAAATGAGTATATTTATTATATGCATGTATAATTTTAATGTTTATTACCCCCACATTGTGCCACAAGCTTTGGTGAGCACTAGATTATATTTTGCTTTACTTGTTATTAGTTTAGTGAATATGAAAACATAGGACCTAGTTAGGGTTATTGCATATTTTTTCTTGATTGGAGGCTTTATAACCCTTCATATTTGTATTATTGTGGTAATATATCCCTTATCTAGGTCTAGTAGATCCATAATGGGCATTACCCTAATTATATAATGTATCCACAATCAAAAGTGTAAGTAGGATCTATCTTGTAATGTCCCATTTTTCATAGCCTTCCAATATTCTTGGGAACTCTAAATTTCTTGGAAATACTTACATTTTTAGAATGAGATTATGATAGTGGCATTATATCTAGGTGGTCAAGATGAATCCATTAGTTCTTTTTAGGAGCAGTTATGACAATTTTTGAGAAAATTCACTATTCATGAGTGACTATGCATGTTGACATGGTATAGTCTTGAGGTGGCATAGTGATGAGGTGTTTTGGGGGAAATTTAATGTCAAATCACTATTTACCAATTATTATTCATAGGTACTATTCATGTGTACTATTCTTGGTGATGTGGTAGATGATGCACATGATAATGCAACATATGAGGTAGATGGTGGATGATGTGGCATGGCCCATGAGGGAGTTCACATGTGCTAAAGTTGATGTGAGAGAAGGTGGGATAAATTTGTAAGTGGGAATAGTGTTTGAGTATGTGAATCTCTTTAAAAAGAGTCAAAAGCTTATTAGATCTTGTCTAGGAATCTTTGGGGTCACATGGAAGAAGATGACAGGACCGCACTATTCTAAATTTTCTCTCACATGTGTGAGTGAGGAGGAAATTTTGGAGTCATGTGGATAATTCAAAAGAAGCATGTGTGCACTAAATAAGTGGGATACAAGATTCACTATTCCATATTGGCTCACATGTGTGAGTGGGACATAGTTTTGGAAGCACATGGAAGGTGGGAGACAAAGACAAAAAAAATGTGATCAAATTTTGACCATTCCCACATGGTGACAATATTTTCATAATATATCAATAGTGCACCCACTCAAGGAGGTCAAAATTCTTGGTTTGGGCATGAAGTTTCATTTCTTTTCCTCTCCCCTCCCTTCTTCATTGAAAATTATAAGTATAGACTTCATCCTTTGGAAAAGCATGTTATAATAAACCCTTGAAAACCCCCTTTGATCTTGAACTTGCATGTTAAACTTCCCCCTCTCATGGATTCATTCCATTGAGTTGTAATTGTTGACCAAATTTGACTGTTAGGTCAAATTGGGTCACCCCTAGGTTAAAACTTAGTTTTTAGGCTTTTTAAGGGGTATAAAATTTAGACATGAGGTATTATATGTAAATTGATGTATCTTAATGTTATATTGGCCTTAGTCCTTAGTTTTTTAGTCCCTTTAGTCATTTTGATTCATTTTAGGGGTTAAAAACATTCATTTAATGAGTTTTAAAAATTTATTAGGAAGCTTGAAGGTTCCAAAACATGATTTCATATCCCATGTGTCCCTATAAGTCTTAAGTAACTAGAAAAAATAAAAAATGGCAAGTTATGCAAAAGAAAAGGTAGTCTTCTTGAAGGAAAAGAAAATTTGGCACTTGTATGGCCTCCTTGGGAAGTCTGCCACATGGAAAATGGTCAAGAAGTGCCTCTTTAGCTTCCCCATGCTCAATTACATGCTTGGTTTGATTTTAAATTGTCATTTCTTGCTCAAAACCATTCATCTCTCTTTTCACCCTTCTTGTTAAGCAAAAGTGACTTTCAAGTTTTTGCTTGGCATGGTCATCACAAGAGGTTTCAATAAAAATGATCTTAGAGGTATATTCTACACTTAGTAATATTATATTTTACCTTTCAAATTTACCTACTAATCTATGTAGCCTATGGGTTTTTCCCTAGTTTGGAGAATTATGTATAAACAAATTACTAAGGTTGGTTTTATATGATGTTATCTTCCTTATCTAATGTTACCCATTCTTTGTTTCAAGTTTGGAGTTGACTTGAGAGTCCAATCACCTCAAGTTTGTAGACTAGTCCTATTTTATGTTATTGGTAGTTTTTTCATCATGTTCTATATATTCATGCTTGTTCATGGTTTTAATGAGTTATAATAGGTCCTTAATAATGTTTTTAATTATCTCTTACTCCAATTCACCTTCCAAGCTTCATTATTCAAGGTAGTCTTCATGAATTTGTAGTAATATGCAATATTCATATCCTGGTAGCGATTGATTTGCATTTATAGGTGCTCTCATGGAGGATTTATTATTGAAAGGAATTTTTTGAGATGAAAATGGTTGTATAAAGTGAAGAGAGTAAATTTTAAATCCTTGAAGAAAGGCCTAAACTCATGAAAGGTTAAAAACATGCACATTGTTTGCAAGTTTACATTGTTAGCTTGCACATTTGTATGACCACCTACAGGTGGTACTACAAAGAGATAAGGGAGTATTTGTGTAGTGTTGAAACAAGGAATGAGATACTTTACAATTATTTACATGTTTAAGGAAGCCTAAAATACATGTTTTAAGTGTTAGATGGTTTTCCAAGTAGAATATCACCTTCCAAAGGACTCATGATAGTTTCAAGCCTTATTTATCAGAAAGTGCTAAACAAAGGTCCTATGGGTTTTTGAATTTAGCATAAAACATAGTTTTAAGGAATTTAAATGCTTCTCAATAGCTTAATCTCATATTATCTAGGTAGGATAATGACCTTTCAGAGTTTGAATGGCAAATAATGAGTGGAAGGTAGAAATTAAAGGACTCAAAGTTGCTTAGAAAGATACTAAAAATAGTCATTGTTATCTATAGGCATGTGTTTCAGTTTAATTTCCACACATTTCTTAATTTTGAAAGTAAATAATGAAACTAGTAATAGGGTGTGTATAAGAATACATGGTAAAGTGCATGTGTGAATCCAAATGATGATGGGAACTCCTCTTTGGCTAGGAAGGAATAACCTAAAAGTTGTTTTTATAAGGCTAAAGCAATTTGGCTAGAGTGATGGCACTTTAGATTTTAAAAGTGATTCTAATATAGATTTGGGTCTCTAGTTATGTTTCTTGCTTTCTTTCTAAAAGGATGCTGGATGCCTATATGCAAGAGAGCTTGGTTGTAAGATTATGGATCCATTTCACTTCCTACTCTTCTCCTTTTATAAGATGAAGTTGTTAATTGGGATGGAGGAAGTTACTAATTTAATAGAAGAATAAAGTTGTTAATTCATGATGTTTTAAAGCTAGTTTTAAAAATAAGTCACCATTTAGGGAGATAATTATCTCACACAAAGTTATCAATGATTATAAAACTTTAAATTAGGCTTGAAGATCTGACCGTCGATGATCAGGCCAACCAATGATGGTTAGGCTAACTATCATCAGTCAAGGGGCTAGAAGAAAATGGGTTGAATTAAGTTAAAAAGGGGTGAATTAAATGGTTTAGCTAAATGTGTTAAGTTAGGGGTTTGACAGGGTTAAGTTAGTAAATGACTCTAACTGACTAGGTGGTCCACTAGATGCAAGGTCAGATGAGGGTCAAAAGGTAGTTTGACAGTGAAAGCTATCATTTGAAATTTTTGAGTGTCTATATTTTGCCCATTTTTTTATACAACTTTGATCTCACAAACTATAGAACAAAAAAAAAACTTGTGGTTAAGGTCTGGTTTCCTTGAGTATGGGATGAGGTGGTCCCCCTCAAACTAACAGTTTATGAGGAAAAAGTAAAATTAGGTCAGGGTTTGATAAATGGTAAATGGGTAACTACCAAGTGGGTGACATAAAAAGGTTGGCCATTTTAGATGCAAACATGTGCACAAAATGTGACTAAGGGTGATAGTCAAGATTGTGTAAAGACTAAAGTTTCCAATGTTGGTAAAAATAAGTTTAACTCTAGAGGGACATGTGACAAGGGTAACTAGTCCACAACAATGGTCATAGTTGATTGGGTCCGGCCTATCAATCCATATAGATAAGGTTGGTGTTAGTCTCAAGTATCTAGGGTAGGAAGTGCTCCTATGAAAAACATAATTGGTCAGGTTGTGTACAAGGTGGTGCAAAGTTCAAGAGTTTAACATGGCAAGGTTGGTCAATGCACTCAAAATGACCGTGCAAAGTTGTCACAAAAAATAAAATGGTCTAAGTCAAATAAGACCAATGTCAAGGTAGACATGGTGTAATTGTTAGATGGTTGGGTATGGGTTGGTAGGGAATGGTCGAGATGACTTCATTTTCACTATGCAAGTGGACACTACCTACATAGTTCCATAGACATAATATCTAAAAGAACTTCAAGCCAAATGTAGTTCTTCAAAAAGAGTGGTAGTGAGGTGGGGTTCTTTTGAAAGAGGGTTAAGAAAATGGGGACCCTAACTACCAATAGTCAGGGGTTTCCCTAGGGTTGGCCATCGTTGGTCACCTTGACCATCAATGGTAACCTTGATCATCAATGGTTAGGAAAACCCTAAAAAGCCATGATACAAAAAGGAAAATGGTAATTAATTTTTGCCATTTGACTTTTGTTACTTAGTGCTTGGGTGAATTAGAGCATTTTATTGTGTGGTATTTGGAAACTAAGGTGTCAATGATTTATTGGTGGATTATGGGTCTAGGGTTGACTTGAGTGGTGGTACAATGGAGGGGGTTCAAAGATATAGCTGGGTGGTGGGATGAGGGCTTTGACCACATCAATGATCACAAAATGATGTAGGCATTATTTTTAATTTTTATAAGATAGTGTAATTGATTGGGTTGTGATTATGAATTTGATATGGGAAGGGTGTAATTATGGAGTTGGGTAGGGTTTTAAATGAGCTATGGTAAAATGATGCCCTAGGGTAGAATTTGTTAATTTGGATCATAAAAGTAGAGGAAATTAGGATTAGAAGGGGATGGTGGATTGGCAAAAAGGGAGTAGGGTAGGTTAGGTAGGGTATTTATGGATTTAGGGTGGTTGGGTAATATTTTAGATAGGTCAAGGGTTCAAGTTGTGCCACTAGTGGTCACACAAAGGTGACCATCAGTGGTTCAAGTTGGAGTGATAGAGGTGATAGGGTAGATGAAATGTGTTTGGTTAGCATAGGTTTAAAAAGGGTAGGTAGAGGTTAGTATTAAGATTGATCTAGGAAAACTAAAGGGGCATGATAATTTGATTATTTTATAAGCACGTGATCAGATTCAGATGAGGGATTGAGTCCCTAAGATCTTCACCAAGGTTTGAGATGTAATGACTATAGAGGAGTTGATGCACATAGATATGGTTGGCCTAGGATATATGATTCATTATCAACACCTACCGTAAGATGCATCCATGATCATCATGTTCATTGAGAGATGGGACCCAATGATAAACACCTTCATGTTGCCTACTAGAGAGATGACCATCTTATTGGAGGATGTGACTAGGATCACATGGATACCCATTCAAGGGGATCCCATATATCATATTAAGAGAAAGGAGTGGGAATACCACATGGATCTCTTATATGAAGTAGACTGGGTTCATGCTAGGTGGCATGCAGGTGGGTTTGGGATTGGGCCATTATATTAGAGGGCCCTAGAGGATAGATGCTTGCTGCTGATGATGATAATAGTAGTGACTTATTTTGCATTACTATATTTGAGCCATAGATTTATTTCATACCTAATATTGGTGATATTGGTGGAAATGATACTAAGGAAGACTATGTTTGGATGGGCCCTAGTGCTACTAGTCCAAATCTATAAGGAGTTTTGGGCCTTTTGAGCACATAGATGGTATGAGATCAGTGTTGGTTTTATGTCCACTATTAGGCATATGATCACATTCAAAGTGTGAGACCATTGGGACTACTATGGGATGTATTTAGCTAGGAACCTTTTCTAGTGGGTTTTACTAAATGGAGAGGTGAGTATGTTTTGATAGGGGTAGGTGGAGGAGCCATAGATATTAACAAGTTCCAAGATGTATTGAAGGGTTTGGTGGTAGGATATGTGATATGGAAGCCATAAGTGTGTTAGCCTAGTTAGCCTAGGTACCCATACCACACATTATCCTTATAGAGCTAGTGTTAGATTTATGGGAGGAGAGATGGGGAGACTGAGTTGATCCCCTTTGATCAAGTGTGGTGGTAGTTTAGATTGGTACATGGGATCCCACCAGATTTATGTCGATATAGGAAGGAGGATTCCAAGTTCTTACTCTAAAGGCTACAACCATAAGTCATCATTTTAGACTAGGAGGTGTTGCCAACAAGAGCACTCATAGATGATGCTAGTGTCATAAATGGATATGTGGCTTAGTACTAGGCCAAATATGCAGTGACTAACTTTTGGTGGGGTGATAGGGGCAATAACCTATGGATGTCAACCCTGTAGTGGTACTAACATAGGATGGTCAGGTGGTAATGGTATTGGTAGTAGTACAAGCCTATATTACCAAGTTACAAGGATAGGTGGCCACTTTACAAGCATAGATTATCACCTTACAGGGGTAGTTTGATATAGTGACTAGCGAGTAGGATTGGTTGAGGATCTCTCTTAGATTAGTGACTCAAGAGAGTGATCCATGGAGACAGAGGGTAGGAGTAACCATAATAGCATTAAGAGAACAACCTAACATAATTATGAGGACATGGTACCTAGCCACCATTGAGGAAATAAGATTTTATTAGGTGATAGTGCTAGTGCAGTTACCTTTGGAGATGAGATATAGAGAGTACAGGGCCAACCTAACAAGTGGTCCATCTATAACTACTCCAAGATAGTGGGATTCAATAATGGGGTATAAAGGGATTTTAGGGGGACCACCACTAGATGGTAGTGTAGGTGTAGGTGTAGGTGTAGATGGATCCAATGGTAGTCATTTAGGTTGTAGTGGTTTGGGGCCCTAAGGGCTTGATAGAGGAGATTTTATGATATATATGATTTTGATACTAGCATATGTGTCGATGATGTGAGATGTATATGAGAGAGAGATGGATACATTATGACATGTATGACCTTATTGATGTATATGATGACTATGTTGATTATATTATTGGCATTTGATTATATTGATGACATGTTGACATATGACATGATGATTATTTTTTTATGTTTAGTTGATTATGTATTGATGTATTATGATCATGATGTAATGATGCTTATGGATTATAGATGACATATATGATACTTTATGGATAGGTTTATTGTTGAATCTTTAGTTTAGATACTTGATGATGGATATGATGGATGATGATGATTATTTAGTTTAGGTATTTGGTGATGGATATGATGATGATCATGATCATGATGATGATGACTACTATATGATGATGTGGTTAACAACATTTTTTCAATCAAGATGTTTGTTTTTATTTAGTTTAGTTTGCACATGGTCATGAATATTTTATAGATAGGTTTTGATGATGTTGTTTATGAGATGATTATGAAAATGTGGTTTATAGATAGCATGAGGATCTAATATTCATAGATAGGATGGTATTTTGGAATTATTGTAGGATGACATTTGATGATGATAGTTTTTTGTAATGATGTTATATTGGTATGTTGTGATTATTTATGAATTATGGTTTTTTATGTTTGGTTTATGGGTAGGATATGGTTTGTATTTGTTCTATTCATGATTCATAATGTTATGATTGCATTCATGATAATAATGTTTGCATGTTTGGATAGGATATGTGATATGAGTAAATAATGAAAGCACATAAAGTAGGTATAGGTAACCAACTAAATGTGAGAAAGAGATAAGAGTTATGAGACATACGTCCATATAAACTCATGAAGGGAAAATAAAAGGCATGATGTTTTGGGTTGGCAAGGACCTAACAATAAGAAAACATAGTTGGATTAGTGAACATAAACCCATATAATACTTTTTAAGAATATGCTTTAATTGAAAAAGGGGTATATTGATCAATTTGTGTCAAGTAAGCTCACAATCCCTTGATTTTAGAGAAGGATTGAAGGGAAGAGAGGTGATAGGTAGATGGTTGAATGCTAAATAGGTGAAAAGGTAACCTGATTTGGGTTAACTTGCCTCTTTTTTAGGTGACCAAAGAATCATAATAGACAAGTCCATGCCTTAATATGATATGTAAACTAATCAATGTGAGAAGTCTACAAATGCCATATATAGGAGCTGATTATGATGTTTTGGGATAATGCATAGACTAATCGATGCAGGAAGTTTACAAATGGTACTTATAGGAGTCGATTACAACTTACTTTGATTTTGACATAAGGTTGTTTGTCACTTTTGTTATTTTGATAAGTGGCTAAAGTTGATCGATGTAAGAAGCTTCAAATGATTATTTCTTAGCCATCCTTCAAGGGAGTGGTCTAGAATTAGATTTTTATAGTTATCCTTCAAGGGAGCTATCTATTTTTAATTGTTAGGTAGCTATCCTTTAAGGGAGTAGTCTGCAATACTAGAGATATGGACCCAAGTGATTGTGAATATGAGATTAGACATGGACAAGTCTATTTAGGTTTGAATTTTTACCTTTATGGAGGTAAAAATTTAGAATAAAAGGTTAATGATAGATGGGGAAAGTGGTTTGAGAGATAACTGATCATGGGATTCCATCTGATTAGAGATGAAAATTATCCATGAGAACCATGCCATGGGTAGAGTTGTGGTGCCCATATTTAGGATTAGGCTTATAACTATGATAGATAATCACATGGTTATATGTTGTAATCAATTATTTCCAAGGGGATTAGGGATATGTATGTGAAAGGAAGTAACAATCTCATAAACCAAGGGATGAGCTTAAGCTAGACACAAAGGTGGGTTGAATCCTTATTTCAATAATAGAACAAATGCAAATGCAAAGCATTGAGAGGCTCAGGTTATAGTTTACCTTTGAGAGAATACAAATGATAAGCCCTTGATCCACACTTATGGGTTATGATGTAGGGTCTAAGCCAATTGAAAGAAAACTTTCCCTTTTTTCTTTTCTCCATATTAGTGACATGTTGGTTTTCCTTATGGATGAGGTCTCTGATGTTGAAATCTCACTCTTTCAGGTGTTTGTTGTATGTGTGCTTGATTCATTATTAATATACATGAATATGATTAAGCATGGTGAGGTGATGTTCATCAAGGAGTTTAAGATGTGTGAGACATTCTTGATGATAATCACTCTCAAAATGGATTTTGTGCAATGATATGCAAAGAGAGGGCATTTGTACTTTGAGAGGCAAGACTACCTCAACTCTAAAGATGAGAGAGAAGGGGATAACACCTATATATTTTTGAATGATAGTGTGATAATCCCACAAAGTGAAAGGGATATGCAAGTGCTAATCCCAACTTGAAGCACTCACCACCTTAGTTAACATTTTGATGAGGGTTTTGTTAGAGGTTTCTGCCTGTCCATTGACTTGTGGATGGTAAGGTGAGAAAAAGTTTAACACGATGCCAAAAGAATCATAAATACCTTATATTTTATGGTTTTTAAAATACTTTCCATTATTAGTGATGATCTTATGGGGAACATTGAAGTGGCAGATGATACAGTGATTAATGAAGTCAATAATTTTTTTAGATTTGGTTGAGATAAGAGGGATGGCCTCCACCGACTTAGTGAAATATTTGATAGAAGTAATGATGTATTTATGCCATTGTGAATAATGGGGATTGATTTCCCTAATAAGGTCAAGACCCCATTATGAGAAAGGCCAATAATATTTATATACTTGAAATTCATGGGGAGCTAGATGATGTAAGTTAGCATGTTGTTGACATTTGACACACTTATTTACATAGTCATAATAGTCTTGATTGAGGGTGGGCAATAGTATCCAAGGTGAAGGATACGATTATAAATAACTAGGCCACTAAATTGTCCCCCACAAATGTCATCATGTGTTTCTTTCATGGTGTGAAAGGCTTCATGATTATGAAGGCAATGTAGAAGGATGTCATTGAAGCCAAGTTTTTAAAGGATTCCCCATAGTATGGCATAACAAGAGGTACCCTGAACAAAATCTCTTTGGGTATTATTCAAAAGGTTAGGAGGAATACTTCCAAGGTTAAGGTATTTGAAAGTTTGGTCATAAAAAATGTCAGAAGGAGATGTTTCCACACTACAAATGGTAGAAAGACCAGAACTGATAAATGAGGGTATGATAAAATGATGGATGGTGAAAAATAGTTTAGATTCAACAAGTTGAGATGGAATTTGGGAGGTAAGGGATGCCATCATATCTAAAAATTTATTAGTAGATCAAAGAACTGATTAGATAGTGTAATGATTGAATGATGCTAAGAGTACATACATAAGTTATTTGTACTTTAATAGGACATCATTTTTACATTGATAAGATTAGTTGACTTGGTTGATGACTAATTGAGAGTCACCAAAGAGACTGATGGTTTTAACTCCTAAGGCTAGAGTGGTTTAGAGACCTATGATTGGGGATTCATACTAGCCATGTTATTGGTACATTCAATGTCAAATTTAAGGGAAAGGGGAAGAGATTCACCATCAAGGGGAATGATAATAACTTTGACACCTTCACCACCTTGGAATTTGGGGCCATCAAAGAACATGGTCATTTGGTAGGTAGGATCCTCTTGAGAGAGAGAGAGAGAGTTATGATAGACTCATCTAGAAAGGCAAGAGGAAGAGGTTGATTATTTGGTAGAGGAGATTCATCTAATTGAACAGTGATGACCTATCCTTTAATGGAATTTTACAGAAAGAACTCAAGATCAAACTCAATTAGTAACATGAGCCACTTATCCATACACTAGTTTTGGTATGGCTTAGAGTACATATACTTGAGGGGGTTAGTGTTAGTGATGACATAGGTTTTGTGATTAAGAATATAGCGATAGAGTTTGAAAGCCATAAAAACTAAGGTGAGGCAAAGTTTTTTGGGATGGGTATACCAAGTCTCATATTCAATAAGGGTGTGGATAATGTAATAGACAACTTACTCTTTATTTTATTCATAATAATGAGTGAACATTACCTTTAGGGAATGGTCTATGGAAAATATATAAAGGTAAAAAGGTTTGTCTTCCTTAGGAGGGATGAGGATAGGTGGAGAGAGAAGATACTCCTTGATTGAATTAAAAGCTTGCTAACATTCCTTGGTTCACTCAAAGGAGGTGTGTTTCTTTAGTAGGTGGTGAAAGGGTTGACATTTATCTAATAACTAGGATATGAAGTGATGGATGGATTGAAGTTTATCCTACAGGCTACAGAGTTGTGTAAGGTTGGTAAGAGGAGGCATTGCCCTAACTTTAGCAAGGTCTATTTCAATTCCATAGAGAGAAATGATGAAACCATGAAGCTTTATTGACAAGACTCCAAAAATACATTTTTAGGGTTGAGCCTGACATAATAATGTATTAGTTGGTCGAAGATGATGGAAAAAATAGCTAGGTGATCCTTGTGGTGTTTGGATTTCCCAAGGAGATCGTCCACATAGTCCTTTATTATTTTATGGATGATATCATGAATGATATAGGTCATATCCTATTGATAGATTAATCTATCATTATTTAGTCCAAAAGGCATGACCTTGTAGTAGAAGGTTCCCATGGGGTAATAAAGGAAGTTTTATGCTAATATTTGGGGGTGATCAAGATCTGATTATATCATATGAAACCATTCATGAGAAATAGCATTTCATGGCTGGTTGTAAGCTCAACTAGTTGGTCAATGTTTGATAAAGGAAAGTTGTCTTTTGGACATGTGAGGTTGAGGTCACAAAAGTTGTTACAAAGGTAAAGGCCTCCTATGGCTTGGTGATGGGAATGATGTTGGAAACCCATTGTGGATAGTCGATAGGTTGAATGAAGTCAAATATAAGAGGCACTGGAGCTCTTCTTTGACAAAGAGGGCAATGCGAGGATGCATTCTATGAAGATTTTTCCAAACTAGTTTGGCCTCAAGATGGGTAAAAATATTATGGAGGGAAATAAAAGGGTCAATTTTGGGCATATCCTGATAGGACCAAGAAAACTCTATGTTATGGTCTTAAAGGAAATAAGGGTAATCTTGTTGCTTGGTGGAATTTAAAGATTGGCCGATTTCAATGATATGAGGGTTATCTTCAATACCCAAGTTAGGATCAATAGTGGATTCATTCAACATAGTTTGACTATCAAAAGGGAGAGATTTATGAATTGAAGAATCCCCCATACTGAGGTATGTGAGAATGGACTCATCGTCCTCGTGTTGGATGGTGTTGATGGTAGGAGAATCAAATTCAATCATTTTAGGATGGATGAGAGGAAGGGTTTTAATTTGACCATCCTTTTTATAGGTCAGGGGGCCTAAAATAATGGTATTAAAAAAAAAGTTAGATGGGATGATATCAAAGTCCTCAGATTTGGAGGGAAATAGGGTTGGTGAGGATGGAAGTTATTTGTCAATGGTGGTAATGGGATTTGGTGAGGTGGGTTCTTCTGGTGGTATAAACCCAAGGCCAAAGAAATCATGAGGTTTTTGATTTTTTATTATTAGTAACTCATGAGGTCCATATTCAAAGAGGCTAAGACTAAACCTTTTCCAAGCTCACCTATATAGGTAAGCTTTGGCAAAGGCTAGTTTGTCCAAGTAGGAAAAATTGGCAGTGAATGGTCGGATATGTGGGGTATTGGTAGGGACAAGAAGTGGTTGATCAAGTCTCCCATAGATGAAATTTTTTTTATTGTTGGGGAGCCCAAAAGGGACGATTTTTTTGATGTTGGGATTGCAGGAAGGGTCATATTTGAGATTCTTATATTCTTGTAGATTAGGGAAAGCATCTAAGGCTAAAATATGATATTCCCCAAGAGAGATTCATTGGAATGTGGATTAAAAGGGGTCATCAACTAGAATATGGGATGAAGGGATGGTTGAGCTAGTTTGTGCTTCATCATTATTGTGAGTAGGAGTGTTATTAGTTATGGTTGGTGGGGTGGTTTTTCTAAAAGTTGGTTATGAGGTAGATGGAGGAATAAGAACATCATTAGGCCAGTATGTTATATTAGAAGTGGAAAATAGACTAGGGTCAACTATGATGGTAATAACTTGACCTTCACGTTCAAACTTGACACACCGATGTAAGGTAGAAGCGACACAACTCATATCATGGATCCAAGGGCATCCAAGTAAAACATTATATTAAAACTTTCCCTCTATAATGTAAAATAGTTTAAGAATGGTGTGAGGCCCCAAGCGATTATAGAGGATAATGGTCCCTAAGGTAGTGGCCATGGTATCATTGAATTTGTGAGGGACGACTATACTTTTTGATATGACGTTCTTGGGCATCTTTAATTGGTCATAATCATGGGAGGAGATAATGTTGATGCTATCTCCTCCATCAATAATAACACTCTTGATGTGGGTTTGATTGATGTATGTGGTAATAAAAAGGGGAGGATCAAAATCCTTAGGATGAGCAAGAGGTATTTTAAAATATTTAAAGGTGACAAGAGAAAAAATTTGGAGGGCTCTAACAAAGAGTGTGAGAAGTTGAGGATCATCTGGTTGAACCTCTATAGACTGCAAAGCCTCTATCAATGCCTGATGATGGTGGGGTGAGGTATAGACTAGTTCATAAAGGCTCATTTTCATTGGTGTTTGGTGAAGTTATTTCAACATGATAAACTAGATAGATTCAGATGGGTTGGAGGGAGAGGATCCCAAAATGGATACTTTGGGTTTTGGTGGTTGTGAAGGTGAGTTTGATGTTTGAGTTTGGTTGGTGGATTGGGGGGTTGAAGGGTATGCTCATGGGATGGATACTTTGGATTTTCCCTTATCTTTCTATTGGGTTTGAGATCGAGTAACCATATGAATAGTGAGGATAAGGTGGTTTGTTGGGTTTTATACTTGTTTTGGTTCCTCCTTCTCACTCTTGGGTGGGAGTAGGAAGGTAGGTAAAGGTTAGGTAGGTTGGGTTGATGGTAAGATTGGTAATGAAGGTAAGAAGGGTTCATCTAATAATAGATCATCCTCATCATATAGGATATGAATGAGTGCTTGGAGAGATTTATAATTATCTGTGTCATGTCTCAGTGCCCTCTAATATGCACAAATCAAGTTATCATTAAACCAAGAGGGTTTGGTATTGAAAGGGTATAATGGTTTGATAGGTGGTAAGCTAATGGAGGAAGTTTACAGTAACCTTTGTAATATAGTTGAGTAAGATTTATTCAAAGGTGTTAGAGGTGATGGGTTTATAGTTTTAGGGATGGGAACCTTCTTGGGTGTAGGCTTTACCATGGAAGTTGTAGTTGGAGGAATGATTTTAATTGGTGGTTTTGGTTTAGTTTGCTTGGTTATGATTGGTTTGGAGGTTAAATATTTGGATATGGAAAACTTAGATGATGAGGATTTATCTATAGGTGGGAAAGTAGTGGTAGATAAGTTAGTTTAGAATGATGAAGAACTAAAGGTTTTGATGGGTGTAGGCATAGGTGTAGGAAAGGGGAATGGTTTTTTAGAAGAAGAATAAGTAACTAGAATGGTATAAGGATGGAGTCCTAAGATGGAAAATAAGTGGGAAGGAGGTGGTATGGGTCTAGTTCAAGGTGGATGTTTGGGTAACTCTACCTTGTTATTTGGTTTAGTTAGATTCTTCTTTGGTGGACTAGATGGGGTGAAGTCCAATTTCAAAGGGGGGTGAGTGTGAGTAGGTGTTAGAATAATTTCTAGGTTCTTGATCGATTTGTTAAGAGAAGCATAAGGTGATTTGGAAATTTTAGGTGGAAGTGGTTGGGATGGTTCATTTATATTTTTAGAAGAGGTATTTGGTGAAGAGGTAATAATGGGTTTAAGGGTGGATTTAAGTGAAGTTGATGATTCAAATTTTTTTTGGTAAGGCAGCCCGAGATGATGCCAAAAGGTGGCTCTATCAAAGTTGGGTTTTGAAGTGAACTCTAAACTTTGGACTAGTCTAGAAAAGGGCTTATAGATGGGTTTAGTTCCTTGGTCATTGGTTTCAAAAATTAAGCCCTTAGGTGAAGAAGAGTAAATGGATCCTTCATTATTGTCTTTGAGGGAAGGTTACAAAATTGATGGTTTGGTAAATGGGGTAATCCCCTCTTGTGGAATAGTTTCCAAAGAGGAAATGGATGGTTGTATGATAAGGGAGGTAGGTATGGTGTCCTCAAGTTAAGGAATAGATATAGTTTCTTCCTTTGTTTGGGTGTTTAATGGAATGGAGGGTAGTTTTTCCACCTGAATGGATGGAGTGGAAGAAGAAGAAATGGTTATATTGGAGGTTATCTATTTTGGTGTTTCCATTAAAGGAGAAGTAGATGAAGCTAATGTCTCATTAAGTGAAGACAGAGGGGTGGTTAATTCCTACATTTGAGTATCTAAAGGACTATGGGGTGAGTTTGCTACTTCCATTTGGATGATTTAGGTAATGGTCTCTTCAACAATGGGCTCATTATTAATAATAATGATTGTCTGTGCCTCATGAGAATGAGATGATTTGGGTTGGTTATCATGGTATTGGGTAGAAGGAGCATGATTAGGAAAAGTCTTTCAAAAAATGTCAAGGGATTGATTAGGAGGTGTATTAGGATTATTAAATGTAAGTTATCCACTAATAATTAGATTTTAGACAAGACTTTTGAAGGTATTGCATCTATTAATGTCATGTCCTATGACTCAGTGAAAGGCACAATGGTCATTCTCATTGTACCACTCAAGTACAAGATGAGGATAATCAAATTTTTGGGGTGGTTTAGTTGGTGTAAGTTGGATGAGGTTGGATTTGAGTAATTTATCTAAAACTAATGCATAAGACTCTTTAGTGGGAGTATATTTTTTTGGAGGATCTCAGTTTTGGTTTTAGTTTTTTTTAATAAGGAGGGTTAGAAGAATTGGTTCAAGGTGGTTGGTTGACAATTAGAGGTGGAGTGGTTTTTAGAAAAACTAAGTTTGTAGATGCTTTTATTTTTATATTGGATTGGTTAGTGGTTTTGGTGGAGGAAAGGTCATTAGATTTAAAGATGAAATTTTTGTTTCATAATTTCAACTTCCCTTCATCAATAGCTCAATTTTCTAGTTTATGTGCCATGTTGAATGCCTAATCAAAAGTTCTAAAGGATTGAACTTTAAGAGTGGGGGATATATGTTTGGCAAAACCCTAAGATAAGAGTTTAATAAATTTAGGTTGGGGTAAGGAAAAACAAATTTGGTTGATGAGACCTCTCCATCTAGCTATAAAATCAACAATTGACTCATAATCAAATTTCTTAATGGAATAGAGGTCTGTAATAGAAACCTTTTAGATATATTTATCGAGAAATGCTCTAAAAAGATTTGGGCCAGTTGGAAGAAATAAAAGATGGAGTGCATGGGAAGAGAACTATAATAATCAAAGGTGGGTCCTGATAAGGACATGATGAAGTTTGAAGAAGGAGAGCATCATAATATGTGATTAAATAACAAGAATGATGGAATACTCTCAAATGTTGTTGGGGGTCCTCCTTGCCTTTTAATTTAGAAAACTTGGGCAATTCCCATTAAGGAAGATTAGAATGGATGGGAAAATATGGATGAATGGGTTCATTAAAAATTTGATCATAGGATAAAGGGTTATGAGTCCCAAAGATAGATGACTCCATGTTAGTCATTTTGTCCATTAAGATCTTGAACAAATTTAGTTGGGGTTGGGAAGCTACATAATTAAGGGGTAAATTTTGTTGAGGTTGGGTGGAAACCAGATATGGATAGGTGGTAGAAGGTGCTGAAGAAGCCACATATTGGTAAGTGGTCATGAGAGGTTGAGATGGTACCACATAAGGGTTGATTGGCATAAATGGTTAGGAGGAAGGTGTTGTGTACCCTTATGGGTTAGGGACATATTGATAGGTTGTCATGGGTACTTGTTGAGGGATAAATGTGGGTTGATTTAAAGGTCTGGTTACAATAGTGGGTTGAGGTTGAGTAGGTTGAGGTTGAGTGGTGATTCTAGTGATAATGGGTGGAAGTGTTTAAGATATAGAAAGCACCAAGTTCTGAAATGGGGTAGAAGTTGGTATATTGGTTGAGATAAGGAGAAGGGTGGACATAGGTGTAGAAGTTAACCCCATGGTAGGTGGGGTATATATAACTAGATGTAAAGTTGAACCTATATGGGAAGTGTGGGGTGTGGTAGGAGGTGTTTGGTTAGAGGCTAGAACATTAGATTGGGTTTGGGTAGTGGTAGTAGATGGAATATTGGAAGAAGAAGAGGCTTGTGTCATAAGAAGGATATATAGGAGGAAATAAAGCAATAGAGGTATGGTGAGGTAAGTTCTTAAGATAATGTTGAATGGCCACCAGATTATTGTCAAGGAAGGCATCAAAGTTCACATCACCCTAAAAAATAACAAGGATTCTAGTAGGAGGGGGAGAAAAATGAGGTGAACCCTCATCATCATAATTATATTCCATGGAGGAAGAAGAAGGTAGTGGTTGATTGGGTTGGTTTCTTAGCTGGTGTCTAGTAAAGACCATGTGAGAAAATAGGAAATAATATGATGAAACTCATACCTCAAACAAAGAACAATCAAAAGAAAATAATTCAAGGCAAACAATGCATATACTAAAAGTGCGTTAAAACTTAGGATTTCTTTTTATATCACTTTTGGTTTATGCAATAGAAAGTGTGAAGAGGAAATTTGGCTTGTAGATCAAGCACTAAAGAGGAAATTTAAGGTTGGTTTCAAACTGTTTAGGCACTCAAGATAAATTTATGTTGAAATTTAGTATGTAGCTTGGTATTGGGGCCTACCCCCTCACTTCATGATCCCACAGTGGTAAGAGTGTCAACTGCTTAGCTAAAATATACTGAGTTTAGATTTTATACTCAATTAGAGAGCTGAGTTAGTTCTCCCCTTGGTGGTGAAATATAAGTAAGATGGATGGCAAGGGGTAAGGTTGGCCACTAGGTGATGAAATCCTAGTCAACCCTTGTCTCAAGTATGTTTTGATGTGTTAATTGTTTTTTGATTTGGTTTAAGTGTGTGATAATAAGTGTGAAAGCTATGATTAATTACTTTACCTCCTTAGTTACTAGATGAAATAAGACAAATAGGCAATCAATATATGCAAGAGGTTTATTTTAAGGCCAAAAAGAAAATTTTAGATTTCATTCGATGAGCAAATAATAAAAGATGAACAAGGGAACTAGGTCCCACTAGGTGCGCCAAAATGTTACAATTTCATTTCCACTAATTTCTTAATTTGGAAAGTAAATAATGAAACTAGTAATAGGGTGTGTAGAAGAATACTTGGTAAAGTGCATGTGTGAATTCAAATGATGATGAGAACTCCCATTTGGATAGGAAGGAATAACCTAAAATTTATTGGTAGAAGGCTGAAGCAATTTGGCTAGAGTGATAATACTTCAACTTTTAAAACTAATTTTGATAGAGATTTGGGTCTCCCATGATGTTGCTTGCTTACTGAAAGGATGCTAGATACATGTATGCAAGAGATATTGGATGCAATATTGTGGATTGTGGATCCATTTCATTGATCTTATCCTTTTATAGGATGAAGTTACTAATTAGGATTGACGAAGTTACTAATTTGATAGGGGAATAAAGTTTCCAATTCATGATGTTTTAAAGCTAGTTTTAAAAACAGGTTTCCATTTATGGAGATAATTATCTCACATAAAGATGTCAATGATTTTAAAACTTTAAATTAGGTTTTGATATCTAACCATCTATGGTTAGGCCAACCATCAATGGTTAGGCTAATCGTTGATGGTCAAGGGTCCAGAAGAAAATGGGTTAAAGCAAGTTAAAAAGGGGTGAATTAAATGGTTCAACTAAATGTGTTAAGTTAGGGGTTTGATAGGGTCAATTTATTAAATGAGTATAATTTACTAGGTGGTCCAATAGAAATGAGGTCAAATGAGGGTCAAAATTTAGTTTGACATCAAAAGCTATCATGTGTAATTTTTGAGTGTCTACAACATGATTTCAAAAGAGACCATCTCTATCCAAAAGTTGTAGTTCTTAACCTTGATAACATATGTAAATGGTTTAAAAAGGTGAAAGAAACATCTATGGTGTATTAAATATTAAAAATAGCTCATAAAAAATGTTCTAGACCCTTATATGCATACCCTATCCATACACAGGCTTGAAAAGATGCATCTACAACCAATATGGAGTTTAAAGTTTGAAAGAGTTTCCTTTCATGCATATATGAATGATAGGTTATGTTCATGGATTTAAAGGATGATTTGAAGTTTTATTAAGGTTTTGAGAATATTAATGAGAAAAATTGATGGTCTTTCAAACCCATAAACACCTATAGGGGTCAATTCAAGTAGAGTCTTAGTTAAAATTAGGGAGGATTCAATTATGAATCCAAAGGGCATAAGAAGAGATAAGGAAGCTTGAGATGGGGAAAAAAAATTGTGAGCACCTTATTAAAATCCATTATCACTTTAATGATCTCCAAAAAATGATCATGATAGCCTATAAAACCTTTTAGGACCCTATGAGCACCTACGCCATTGCAAGGGGCTGTCATAGATAATTAGATGAGAAAAGGGTCCTAAGTGTGGATCCAAGGTCACCCAAATGAAACACATAGTTATAAAACATGTATTAATGAATTTTTAGAATATTAATGATTCCTATTTATCATATATAAATTCAAAATAGGCATGATACCTATAGGTAGGGTCTCCAAGACAGGGACACAGTTAGGCAGGGGTCACTCAATCACCTAAGTAAGAGTGTAAAGAACATGTAAAATATTGGGGATGAAAAAAGTGAGATAAAAAAATGAAATCATGAATATAAAGAACTAAATAAGGGTATTTTCACTTTTAATTAAAATCCTATATCACATTCATACACCTACAGGTCTCTTTCTAAGACATGAAATACAAGCAACTTTATTTTCAACCAACTGACTAGTCAAGGAGTGTAAGGAGTATGTAAAAGGTTGAGGTGATGACCAGAACTAGAATGTTTTTATAAATATAAAAAATGTATATATATTATCTTATAAATTTAAATAAATCAAAGAAATATTCCTAAATATGTAAACATAGTCTATACCAAGGAAATCCTACATACAGTCTACCATAACAGAGGTCTGTCTTGGGTCTTTGATGAATTTAAGGGGAAAATGATGTCACAAGGAGATAATGTTTTATAAATATCAACATTATGACTTGGATGAGATCATAAAATATTCAAATGTGTATAGTTAAATAGTATATTTTCCTCTATTTTGTCTCAGATAGAGGGTACTCCCCTCTTGCACAACCCCTAGCAGTTTTGAAGGAAGTGATGAAAGAATGGTTTGGGACCTATATAGAATTTTTTATAATGTGTGATAAGTATAATTACACCTATTAAAATCATAAAAACATATCACAAGAGTATGTATACAATAAGGAGGTCTAACATGCTATGGTTGCAATCAAGCCTGCTAGGCACATTAAGGCCTAGAGGCCAAAAAGATAACCATTTATATTTATGGAATGAGATATGAATTAAAATTAAACATGTTTATGGGGTGGATATATAGGTTTTAAATATATTTTTATGTAGGGTAAGTACAAAGGAAGTCAATTTTGGTCCAAAAACAACACCAGACTTATGTAAGAAGGTGAAAAAGCTTGATAAGGTGACTTTAAGTGTTCACATATTTCTTGGTGGTTTGCATGGGAATCAAAGAAGTTTATATGAGTTACAAGAGGTATCTATAAATCACTTTGTGGCATTATTTTAAAACTCCAATTTCAAACATTTATGAACGAAGCTTAAGAGGGAAAACATGCCTAAAACCCTTGTTAAACCCTTGCAAAGACCTGATGATTTAAATGGAGTCATAAATATGATATAATGGAATATTTTTATTATGAAACCCATTGTAACTTGTATAGGAATCACTCAATATACCTCACATGCCAACTAGTTAAATGAATTTGTAAGGATGGGGTGAGAATTAGGCTATTTTTTACCATTTTTTGTGTTGTATAGGCTACAATAAGAGTTTGAATATGAAATAAAGTTTGGGAGGAATATTTAGACTTTATATAACACTTTATGTTCATTTAATGCCTTAAATAAACTTCTAAGAGTCAAAACTAGGTGTTTCAACTCAGCCGATCAAAACTGGCCTAATGAACAAGATAGAGAGAAGTGTGAAAGTTTCAAGTGAGTGGATTGTTAAGGTTTCCTTTGTGCCTATAAGTCCATGTATGTTATTTAAAATAATAATTAACTTCCTCCCATGTATTTTCATGAGCAAATAAATCCAAACTTTATGACAAGTGTGTAGGGTGTATGGAAGAGCAGTTTTCTTGACAACAGATGATGATTACTCCTCTATAGGTGCTTCCAGATGACCAAAAATACAACTAATTCATGGAGAGGAATTTTTTATTTCCTTAAAATTAATTCCAATCATAATATATTGTCCTTATTAATTATAAGGCATTCAAATAGGGCTAATCACGAAGGTAATTTTTCTGAGCCAGAATGAGGTGTTTCTTGCACTTTTCATGAATCTTATGACTTGGATTGACACTTTTATCTCCTAACCTTGCATGGTTAATCTAAAATAATCTTATAATGCACAAATAATATATTTTTTAAGCTTTAAAAGTGTCCTTTTCACTCTTGAACTTATCTCTTCTCCTCCCTCTCTCAAATTTTATAAGAACTAGCCATTTTGGCATTGTATTGGATGCTCTACCTAAGTATGGTGAAGCCCTAATAAAATGTATACCTTTTTATCAATAAGACTACTAGTGTTTATCTCCTCCAATAATATTTTTAGTGTGTTCATTTGTAATGTTTTATTTTGCATAAGTGAAGACTATGAATTCCTTAGCATGTTATTTCATTCTATCAGCTATTTGTAGTTGGAAAGCTTTTTCTGACAGGGCATGTGAAGTGTTATAGGAAATTTATAAGATTTAATTAGTTATCATATTTATTAGTTCCCTCATAGGCCTCTTGTCTAGTCCTCCTAGCTTTGCACATTCATACATAACCTCACAATGTAACATTGATGTGAGAAGGTAAGGATTGGAGAAGTGTATGTTTCAGTTTGTCCTTTGATTTCAAGTGTAATATGCATATATTTGTATGTCATCATGTTATTTGGTGTATCAACTCCCTTATATTATTTTGATTTCAATTATCCTTCTCCCTTTTCACCCCCCAATTTAAGTGTAGTTTCAATCTAAAGTGGTACATCAAGGGAACTAGCCCTATTTAGAGATTCACCTCATCTTTAGGCTACCCACAATCCTAGAGGTGATTCCATTGTGCCACTTAGATGAGGATATATTTTAAATATAATAAAAGGGTGAAAATCCAAGTGACAATAGTTTTTGTCATGCTTAGTGGGACTCTTGGTCCAAGAAGTTGAGAGACTTTTGGTGTTGTCTCTCAATAATCAACCTTTAGAGGCATCTATTCAAGCATCAATGGAAACTCCAAAGATATATCAAATAGTCAAGTATCCTAGGTTATATTTTAAATATTTATGGTAATGTGTTTTATTTGTGTTCTTTCTTTCAATTAAGTTTCATGGCTGACTTTGGTGTTGATTTTTGCTCTATACAAGTTGGTGAGACATTTCAAGCTTGTGCCATTCCCTATAAATATGAAAAATCCCTTGGTCAATATTGTCATGATCCTTACCAGCCTTAATATGAATTTCATCAGCTCCAATATTATCCTTTTTATCCCATTTATAAAGTAAATATGTCTTATAACCAACCTTCTCAATGTCTTGTTCCTACTAGTCAACCTAGCCACTCCTCAAGCCAACCCATTTCCACCTTCAAGAAGACATTCTTAGGCTATGAAAGGTATATGTTGGATATTGATAATAAAAGGGGATGTGGTATATATATTCCTATTCATATTATTCATAGGGTGAGAGAAGCATTAAATTTGATCAAAAGAGAGTGGGTACCTATTGAGAGAGTCAATTGGCAAAGGCTCACAAGTGAGATGCAGTGGTCTAGTTTCTTATTTAGGGGATAGGATATGAGTTAATGAAAGGTAACCTCACTATACCTATCAAACTTCATATACACTTCCCAATTTTTCTACCACCCATACATGACCCCTACTCATGAGCCAAATTAAGCCTATCAAAGTCATCCTTTTCCTAATCAGTTGGAGGAGAGAATTAAAAAGAGAAACCTTACGTTTAAATCTAATATTGATAGGAAAATTAAATTTAAAAAAATGAATATACATCATTCCATTTTAGAATCAAAGGAATTTGAATTCAATCCCTCATTTCCATCTCATAATTCATCCCCACCATCTCAAAAAGAGACCTCTAGTTCTAACATCATAAGTTAGAGTAAAATAGTGGAGTCATGGGGAAAGAACGAGGAGAAAAGTATTGAAAAAATGTGTGAAGTTGAGAAGGAGATTTATTTTAGACCAACCCATCCCACCCTTCCTTAAGCAAATACTTCTAATCCTAACATCCTAAGCTAGAGTAATATAGTAGAATCATGGGGAAAGAAAGAGGATGGGAGTTTGGTTGATGAGGAGTGTGAAGTGGTGAATGAAGTTGATCCTTTTCAAGTTTATCCTACATTTCATTAAGAAACTTCTTATGTCCCATGTCATCCCTCATATATTCCTTATGCTCATGATGATTCCTATGAACTTCAAGAAAAACCTTTTCAAGAAAACCTAGCCAAGCAAATTGAGGAGTTAGAGTCAAAGATGAGGTTACTAAATCAAGGTGTGATGAAAGTTTTAAACCCAAAAGAAGATCCTATGCCTAAACAGACCACATCCGCCCTTCCTTAAGAGAGTAATAAAGCTAAATTAGATGTGAATGAAGTGTTTTTCAAGTGGGATAAATAAAACCAAGTTTTTTTAACCCAAGGTCTACCTACCTTTCCTCAAGAACACCCAAAAGAATTCCCAACTTTTCATTCTCAATCTGATTTTAAGCCTTATGTTCCACCTCCACCAACTAATTATTTTTGTACTCATTCCATAAACCTTTGACTTGATGGAGATATGGTGTGGGAACCTCAAAAGGATTAATTTTTTGAGGAAAATTTATAATTCTTACTTGAAGAAGATGCAACTCCTTGGCAACCTTATTGGGATAGGTCACCGGATTTCAAGATGCCTAGTATTGGCATCACTAAGAAGGATATTGAAGATTTTTAAGCTCTTGAAAAATGAGATCATATTGTGATAGTTGAATTAAAATTTGAAAACCCTCAAGACATCCTAAGTGATGAATAAGAGGTGAAATCTTGTGTTGGATCTCCTTGTTTAGTTGATGGTGAAGCATACACTCTTTGTGTTGAGGAAGAAATATTGGAAAAGGTCCTATTAAAATATAAAGAAGAAAATGAGGGAGTATTTCTTGTTTTTACCCTTCATGATGATGATCAAATAAAATATGATGACTTGTGGTAGGGATTTGAGGACACTTGTAAAGAGTTTGAATCTCTCAAGGGGTCTACAACTCCTTTAGAGTTGGTTGCAAGTGATGGTAAGAAAGATGACATTGTTCAAGATGTAATTGATGATCAAGGTCACATTGTCCAACATGTCATATGTGAGCAAGAAAAAAATCCACATCATCCTTTGGAGGTCAATACAAATCATTATTCACCTCAATCTTTCAAAGAACATGAGATCATTCCTTTTCAGACCATGCCTACAAAGAAGATGAAGGTTGATTATCAGAAAGAGAGTGGGAAAAAAAATGAAGTATGTAAACTTGTTCAAGAGTAATATACCTAAATTTTATACCTATTTTAACATGGTCTACTTGTGAACATAAAAATTGAGTGGAAAAGGAATAGGTTTGGTCCATCAAGTGTTCAATCTAAAGAGCAACATGCTTGGCACCTTCACCCATCTCATACAAAAGGAGACTCAAGAAACTTTCCATTTGATCCTATAAAGGGAGGTATGACTAATTCTTAGTTGTACATAATAGTTGTTTTCATGTTCCCCTAAGTACTTTGAGCACATGTGTGTGTGTGTGTCCTTTGCTTTGTGCGGTTAAGGTAGTCATTAGTTGTCTTGTCTTGATTAAGCTCAAAGTTAATGATCAAATGTTTTTTTCTTTGTCTTAGACTTTATATGACTCCTAAGCCCAATTTGTTGATAAGTTTTTTGGTCTATTTAGTATAGCAGGCATACTACCCCTATGAATCACCTATTTGTTGACCAAATTTGACTTTTATGTCAATTGGGGCACCCCTAGTTAAAATCTTGATTTTTATCCATTTTATGGGGTATAAAATTTGGAAATTAGGTGTATTATATGTAAATTTATGTCTCTTAATGTTATATTGGCCTTGGTCCTTATTTTTTTAGTCCTTTTAGTCATTTTGAGTCATTTTAGGGGTTAAAAAGGTTCATTTAATGATTTATACATATTTATTTGGAAGAGTGAAGGTTTTAAAATGTGATTTCATGTCCCATGTGTCCCTATAATTCTTAAGTAACTAAAAAAATTTAAATATGGCAGGTTATGTAGAAGAAAAGGTAGTTTTTTTAAAGGAAAAATATATTCTGGCACTTGTATGGCCTCCTTAGGAAGTGTGCATAGTGTGGAATGATCAAAAAGTGCCTCTTAAACTTCCCCATGCTCAATTTCATGATTTTTTTAATTTATAAGTGTCATTTCTTGCTCAAAACTATTCATATCTCTTTTCATCCTTCTTGGCAAGCAAAAGTGACTTTTAGGTTTTTGCTTGGCACAATTAACTCATGAGGTTTCAGGAAAAATTATCTTAGTGGTATATTATAAAATAAGTAATATTCCATTTGATTTTTTTTAGGAGTAATTGTGGTCTGAGGTTTATGAACCATTCTTAAGAAGTTGACCTTACAAATTTGCTTGCTAATCTGTGTAGCCTATGGGTTTTGCCTTAGTTTGGATAATTCCATATAAACCAATTACTAAGATTAGTTATATATGATTTTATATTACTTATATAATGTTACCCATTATTTTTTTAAAGTTTGGAGTTGATTTTAGAGTCCAATCACCTCAAGTTTGTAGACTAGTCCCATTCTATGTTGTTGGTAGTTTTTTCACCATGTTCTGTATCTTCATGATTGTTCATAGTTTTAGTGAGTTGGAATATGTCCTTGATCATGTTTTAAATTTGTTTTTTTCCCATTCACATTACAATATTCATTATTAAAGTTAGTTTTCATGAATTTATAGTTATATGCAATATTCACAGCTTGACAACCATTGATGAGCATGTACAAGTGCTCTCATGGAGGATTTATTATTAGAAAGAAATTTTGAGCTGAAAATGGTTTTATATGGTGAATATAGTAAATTTTAAATCATTGAAGAAAGGCCTAAACTCATGAAATGTCATAAACATGCACATTGTTTGCACCTTTACACTGCCAGCCTACACATTTGTATGACCATCTACAAGTGGTACTACAGAGAGATAAGGGAGTCTTTGTGTGGTGTTGAAACAAGGAATGAGATCATTTAAAAGTTATTACGTGTTTAAATATTCCTAACAAACATTTTTGAAGTTTTATATGGTTTTTAAAGTTGAATATCACCTTCCAAAGGACTCATGATACTTTCAAGCCTTCTTTCTCAAAAAGTGCCAAACAGAGGGCCTGTGGGTTTTTGAAGATAACATAAAACATAGTTTCAGGTAATTTCAATGATTCCCAATGTCTTAATATAATATTATTTAGGTATGATAATTATCTTTCAGATTTTGAGGGGAAAATAATGAGTGGAAGTTGGAAATTAAAGTACTCAAATTTGCTTGGAAAGACACTAAAAATAGTTCATGTTATCTACAAGCATGATTTCAAAAGGGATCATCTCTATACAAAATTTATAGTCCTTGACATTCAAAAAATATGTAAATGGTTTTAAAAGGTGAAATAAACATCTTTGGATTAATAAATCTTCAAAACAGCTCATAAACAATGTTCTAGACCCTCATATGCATACCTTCTCCGTACACAAGCATGAAAAGATGCATATATAGCCAATATGGAGTTTCAAGTTTGCAAGAGTTTCATTTCTTTAATATATGAATGATAGGTTATGTTCATTGTTTTAAAGGATTATTGGAAGATTTATCAAGGTTTCAAGCATATTAATGAGCACAAGTGATTGTATTTCAAACCCATAAGCACTTACAGGGGTCAATTCAAGTATAGTCTCAATCAGAACTAGGGAGGACTCAGTTATGAATCCAAAGTGCATAAGAAGAGATAAGGAAGGTTGAGATGGGGAATATTTTTTTATCACCTTATTAAAATCCATGGTTAATTTAATTGTCTCCAAATAATTATCATGATAGCCTATACAACTTTTTAAAACCCTATGAACACCTACAACCATTATAGGGAACTGTCACTGATAGTTAGATGAGAAAAGGGTATTAAGTGAGGATATAAGGTCACACAAAGTGAAAAAATGGTTTTAAAACATGTACTCATTAATTTTTATAATATTAATGATTACTATGCATCATTTATAGGGTCAAACTAGGCATGATACCTACAAGTAGGGTCACCAAGACAAGGACACATTCAAGTAGGGGTCACTCAGTCACCTAAGTAAGAGTGTAAAGAACATGTAAAAGATTTGGGATGAAAAAATTGAGTTAAAATAATTAAATTATGACTCCAAGTAACTAAATAATGGTATGTAAACTTTTAATTCAAATCCTAGATCACATTCATACACCTACAGGTCTCTTTCTAGGACAAGAAATACAATCAACTTTATTTTCAACCATCTGGCCAGTCACGGAGTGTAAGGAGTATGTAAAATGTTTAGGTGATGACCAGACATATAATGTTTTAATAAATACCATAAATTTATATATAGGATTTTTTAAATGTAAATAAATCAAATAAAGGGACCTACATATGTAAACATAGTCTACACTAAGGAAACCCTGCATATAGTTTGCTACAACAAAGGTCTATCTTAGGTCTTTGATGAATTGAATGGGGAAATTATGTCATGAAGATAATTTTTTTTGTAAATATAACCCTTTATAATTTTATGATATCATAAAATATTCAAATGTGTAATCTTAGATAGAGGGCACTCCCCTCTTGCACAAACCCTAGCAGTTTTGAAGGAAGTGATGAAAGAATGGTTTGGTACCTATATAAATTTTTTTATAATGTGTAAGAAGTATAATTAAACCTATTAAAATCATAAAAAACCCTCAAAAGAGTATGCAAACAATAATGAGGTCTAACATGCTAGGGTTGTAGTCAAGCCTACTAGGCACATTAAGGCCTAGAGGCCCAAAAGAGAACCATTTCTATTTACAGCATTAGATATGCCTTAAAAATTGTTTTAAAATGTATAATATGTCACTACAGATTTGTTTTAAATTTTATAATGTAATGAAAATGATCAATAGTAATTTTGAGCTCTAGGGTGCAATCAGGCCTATTAAATAAGGTCCAAGCTTAAGACCAAATAGTAAGTTACTTGCATTTATAACTTAAGATGAACACTCAAATGAAGGTAAAAATGTTTATTGGGTATATAAAAGAGGTTTTAAATCTATTTATATGTATGGGAAGCACAAAGGAAGTCATTTTTGGTCTAAAATCAACACCAAACTTATGCAAGAAGGTGAAAAAACTCGATAAGGTGACTTTAAGTGTTCACATATTTCTTGGCGATATTCATGGGAGTAAGAGAAGTTAAAAGGAGTTATAAGATGTCTATATAAATATATTTGT
Organism: Torreya grandis; assembly: GCA_037957365.1. Lineage (NCBI taxonomy): Eukaryota > Viridiplantae > Streptophyta > Pinopsida > Cupressales > Taxaceae > Torreya > Torreya grandis. The sequence goes on from JARHVA010004540.1 coordinate 1,255,451, forward strand.
GGCATTAGTTTTAACATCAAACTTAAAATCTTTATGGACAAAGCTTAAGAGAGTAAATAGGGCTAAAACCCTTATCAAACCCTTGAAAAGACCTAATGATGGAAATGGAGTTATAAATCTGATATTATGGCATAGTTTGATCATGAAAACTATTGGAAATTTTAGATAAATCACTAAATATACCTCACATTCCAACTATCTATACAGACTTTTAGTTAAGTGTAGTTGCAATCCAAAGTAGTACATCAAGGGAGTTAGCCCTCTCTAGAGATTCACCTCATCCTTGGGCTACCCACAAGCCTAGATGTGTTTCCATCATGCCACTTGGATGAGGAGAGATTTTACATCTGATCAAAGGGTTATAATCCAAGTGATCATAGTAATCCTAGTCTTGGTGGTGAAATAAATTCTACTCTGGCTAGTTGTGGTAATTCCATCTAAGAGTTGTATTGGAGCTTCATTTCAGATTTTAGATTCCTATTGTAAAGTGCAGGTGTTTTTTTATTTTAGTATACAAGTTGTGTGAATTTTTTAGAGTGTGTGTTATAGGTCTCAAGAGTTTTTATTTATAGGATTTTATCATCCAATCTTGTTTGGAGTTTATTCAGCTATTATGTGTAGTATTGCAATTAGAAGAGTCTTCTCCATTTGGTGTTGTAATGTTTTGTAAGTTTTTCATAGTTTTATATTATCAAATTTTAGGAGGATAGCATGAGTATTTTATCTTTATTCCATCATTGTTATCATTATGCTCATTTCCATAAAATTAATAAATATGTATGTGTGGAATTTGGTTTTCTTTGAAGGAGTATTAATATGTGTGTGTTATGTTTGTGTCAATTATAAATGTTATATTTTAAAAATTTATAGTATATTAAGTGTTTTAGGAAGTATTATAAATATAATTTTATGTGTCATAGGTGATTTTATGAAGTGTTTTTTTGTCATTTATGTGTTTTGGTAATATCCTATAAAATGGATATTTTAGTGGTATCAGAGCATTAGTGGCAAGTGTGGAATTTTATATCTTTTTGTGTTGTTAGTAAATATCTTGAAAAGGGATATTTCAATGGTATCACAGCTATTCTTCTTGCCAACCTTCTTAGTCTTGTTATATGTTTTTACTTTTGAATTTTTTATTTGCAAATTTTTAAAGATGGGAAGCTTATATAAAATGTTTGGGCTTACACAACCCAGGTTTCCACCAGAATAAAAATCAAAGTGGTCTAAGGCTGATGAAGAGGATATGAAACTTGTGCAAGAGGTATTGAAGAGATCTCAAGGGTATAAACAAGAAGCCACCAAATTCATGGACTAGTACCAATCTCTTCTAAATGATTTTAGAAATAACATCTCTTTTGATGTGTACTTGGAGATAAGAGAAAATATAAATCCTAGATAAAAGGGTCTTATAAACTACATAAGAAGATATATAAAAAAAGAAAAAGAACCACATGTTGTAGAATAAAAAATAATAGAAGTGGTGAATGCTTCATCACCACATGAAATTCAAAAGTGTAAAGCAAGGGAAAATGGATCAAAGGATTTGATGAAGGCTTTAGGGATCAACCCTAGATGTCAAAATATTCCACTGAAAGAAGAAATTTTATAAGAATATATTAAAAAAGATCATGAGAGGAAGATATAGGAACCAAAAATTGTGACAATAGAGAAAGATCCATAAAAAACATCCTTGAAGGAGAAAGAGAGGCTAGAACCAAAGCCTCAAGAGATATTGCATGTAAGTGCACACAAGGAGGAAAATGTTTGCTTGCAAAAGGAGATAATATAACTAGAAAATGTGGTTAAACATTAGATAACCACATTGTATTCGAGCACAGAGGATATAAAGAGGACATAAAAAAGGTGTGATGAATGGAGGGAAAGAGCTAAAAGGGCTAAGTTGATATCCACTCAAGAAAGACAACACCTTAAAAGATTCAAAGGTAAATCTTTTGATTTAGAAAAAAAATGTTTTATTGACTTCTAATAAGTGAATGTGAGAAGAAAGGGTTATTGAAGTCAAGAAGAAAGGTAGCATTTTGGATGAATATGCATTAGAGGATAATCTCTTGGTTATATCTACTTTAGGAATCTTGAGCCAAAAAATGAAAGTGTGGAGGAGATCTCAACAAACTCTCTTTTATCAAGAGAGGATAAACCTTCAAATTGTAGCCAATGGTATGAGGATAAACACTCTATTTTCTACCCAAGGTATGGAAATAATTTAGAATTTCTTATACCTATATCAATTCAAAAATTATATAATCATGGGAAGCATACTAAGAAAGGTGATAGAGTCAAAGGTGCAACTTGCAGTATATGGAATTTTAATTCTTTGTCTCAAGTTCCAAATTATTCCTTCATTTGGGATCCTATTAGTCACTTAAGAATAATGGTAGATAAATGTGTTTATGTTAATATTTATCTCTCCATATTTATCACTTGGAATGAATGTAAATCCATGATGAAATACTTTGGTCTTGTTTTGTTCTCTAACTACACTATGAAGGATCCATGTTCAAGGGCTATAGATCACTTGAGGGAGAACAAGATCATGGATGATGTCCAAATAGAGATGGTCCTGATGATAATATTGATGCTAATTATGGGTAAGTAATTTAATTACCTTTATAATATTTAGAATTTTGTGACTGAGAATTTTATTGTTCTTTGGGTATTAAGCTACAAGCAAGTTGTAAGATTCATGGAGGAGGAGGTACTACAAACCCTTGGCATCATGAAGGGAATGCACTCATTCACCCTTAAGATAAATCAAGAGATGTGCATAAGCCTTCATATAATAATTCTTGAAGAGGTAAATATAATATGGAGTTTGTATGGGGTATATTCTATTTGAGAATTCACCATAGAGTTGAAAAAAGAAGGTTTTTCAGTTACTAGGTGGAGTTTTTAGCTCACAAAGAGGAAGGTATATAAAGAATTTGATACAATGGATCTAGATAGGATGATTTTGCATTGATTACATATTGTAATGGATACCAAGAGGATAAATTTAGAAGGGATACTTAATTGTGATAGGAATTTCATTAGTTTGTAACAAGTTTTGAAAGGTATGTAATTTAATTATATCCCAAGGGATGAGAAGGAAAATCATATTTCAGATTTATTGCTACCTAATGTGCCACTTCTAATTGGTTGTCATGAGAAACATTATAGGAGTGCAGAGAAGATGAAAAACACAACCTGTAATGAAGGATACAAGGATCCTTTTATTTTTCAAAATGTTCTAGAAATCAAAGTATGGGATCTAGGTAATCTTTTGAGTTTTACAAAGATTTATAATTCTAATTTTACATTCTTTATGGCTAATTCCATGGGCATGGAGAAGGAATTAGAATTTTTTAAGGGATTGAGGAATATATGCATGCACAATTTGACATTGGGAAGTTAGCATACAAAGATAAGTTGTTCATTTAGAGATGACTATTCCTTTGTCAAGATTCAAGGTATGTAGGGTGGAACCACAACTTCCTACTTTCACATTGATGAGCTTCCTCATGGGAGAAAGGTGAGTTGTAAAAATAAAAATATTATGAGAGACACGCATCTTCTAGTTATGTTTTAATCTCCTAATTATGATCATCATGGGAAACATTCCAGGATGGATATTATTGACCTCACTTCTAGTATGATTGATAGGTTCTTCATTTTATACATCCAAATAAAATTCATAATGAATCATAATTGGAGTTTTTTTTGGGTTTGTTGGTAGAGGTATTATGGCAACATATTGTGGGATATTTTATAGGCATGATTCATCTATTTATAACTTCCACATGGGTGAATGTTGGTTTTTATAATCACTTTATGTTGATAACCTTGTATTTTTAGATGTTGTCAGGATGATTACAACTAGTTTTATGGATTGGTGTGCATAGAGATACCTTTATAACACTTGGATATTTAGTGTTAACAAGGTGAGAAGAATGCAAACATGGTTTGATAATATTGTAGTTTTGATCAGAGTAGTGCAGTAGAAGCATGGTAGAGAGTTCTTGAGGTTGATCTGGGATCCTAGTACTTCATTAGATCAGTTAGGATCTAAGTTGTGCATTTTTTGAGGACAAACAATCTTTGGGAAGGGATGATTGTAATGTCCCATTTTTCATAGCCTTGTAATATTCTTGGGAACTCCAATTTTTTTGGAGAATACTTCCATTTTTAGAGTGATATCCTAATAATGGCATTATATCCAGGTGGTCAAGATGAATCCATTGGTTCTTTTTAGGAGCAATTATGATAATTTTCAAGAGAATTCACTATTCATAGATCACTATTCATGAGTGATTGTGCATGTTGACATGGTATAGTCTTGAGGTGGCATAGTGATGAGGTGTCTTAGGGGAAAATTTAATGTCAAGTCACTATCCACTAATTACTATTCATAGGTACTATTTACATGTACTATTCATGGTGATGTGGTAGGTGATGCAGCTGATGATGTAGCATATGAGGTGGATGGTAGATGATGTGGCATGGTCCATGGGGGAGTTCACATGTTTTAAATTTTATGTGAGAGAAAGTGGGATGAATTTTTAAGTGGGAATCATGTTTGAACATATGAATCTCTTTAATAAAAAGAGTCAAAAGTTGATTAGATCTTGTTTGGGAATCTTTGGGGTCATATAGAAGAAGATGACAAGATTGCACTATTCTAGATTTTCTCTCACATGTGTGAGTGAGAAGGAAATTTTGGAATCATGTTAATAATTAAAAGGAATAATGTGTGCACTAAATAAGTGGGAGACAAGATTCACTATTCCATATTGGCTCACATGTTGGAGTGGGACATAGTTTTGGAAGCACATGGAAGGTGGGAGACAAAGACAAAAGAAAATGTGATCATGTGATCAAATTTTGACCATTACCACATGGTGACAAACTTGTCACTATAGATTAATAGTGCACCCACTCAAGGAGGTCCAAATTCTTGGCTTGGGCATGAAGTTTTATTTATTTTCCTCTTCCCTCCCTTTGTCATTGTAAATTATAATTATGGACTACAACCTTTAGAAAAACATGATATGATAAACCCATCAAAACCCCTTTGATATTGAACTTGCATGTTTAACTTCCCCCTATCATGGATTCATTCTATTGAGTTTTATTCCTATTTTTGGTGGTGAAATAGATTCCACCCTTGCTAGTTGTGGTAATTCCATCAAGGAGTTGTATTAGAGCTTCATTGCCAATTTTAGATTCTAGTCACAGAGTGCAAGTGCTTTCATATTTTAGTGTGCAAGTTGTGTGGATTTTTTAGTGTGTGTGTTTCAGGTCTCCAGATTGTGTGTTTACAATATTTTAGCATCAAGTCTTGTGTGGAGTTTATTCATCTATTGTGTGTATTATTGTAATTGGAGGAGTCCTTTCTATTTGGTGTTGTAATGTTTTGTAAGTTTTTCATAGTTTTATGTTATCAAATTGTAAGAGAATATCATGATAATTTTATCTTTCTTCCATCATTGTTATCATTGTGCTCACTTATATGAAATGAATACATATGTATGTGTGTAATTTGGTGTTTTTTGAAGGAGTAATAATATATGTGTGTTATATTTGTGTCAATTATAAATGTTATAATTCTAAAATTTATAATATCTTAGGTGTTTTAGGAAGTATTATAAATCTAAATTTATGTGTCGTTGGTGATTTTAGGAAGTGGTTTGTTGTCATTTATGTTTTTTGGTAAATATCCTATAAAAGGGATATTTAAGTGGTATCAGAGCATTAGTGTCAAGTGTGGGATTTTATATCTTTTTGTGTTGTTATTGAATATCTTGAAAAAGGATATTTCAAGATTTGGTGAGCACTATATTAAATTTTTATTTACTTTTTATTAGTTTAGTGAATATGAAAACATAGGACCTAGTTAGGGTTATTGCATATTTTTGCTTAACTGGAGGCTTTGAAACCCTCCCTAGTGATATTATTGTGGTAAGAGAGCCCTTGGCTAGGTCTAGTAGATCCATATTGGTCATGAACTTGATTGTCTAATGTATCCCCAATCGAAAGTGTAAGTAGGATCTATCTTCTCTAAGCTAAGATTGATTTGTAGATTCATTTCTTTTCCCATTACATACACATGGGTCTTTGATATGTTATTGGGACACCCTTGGATACACAAGATCCATGTAGTACCATCAGAAATGCATATATGTGTTAATACATACATTTATATAAAGTGGTGATAGTTCTAGGTATTCTATATGAGTACCCTTTTCTCCACAATAATTTCTTGCTTCATCCCCACCACCATCTTAGTTGGTTGTTACACCTAATTCAAGATCATTATCAAGAGTATATTTATATGCCCATTCAATATCATGGTACAAAGGAAGTTACCCCACATATTATGAATAATTATATGTAGTCAATTATATATCCTACTTAGGTTTATTGTATCATCCATTACATCATATGATCATTCAATAATCTCAACATCTAGTATTTACTTGACATCCTAGACTGTAATCAGTGATAGTTCATAGCATTCCATAATGAGCACAAGTGCATGTTTCTCCTATAATATAACATATTTCATAGTATATATTACATCCTCAATTTAATCATCATAATAAGATACTATGAGTGATGATGATGGGGGATATAGTACAATACCAAAACATTTTTCATGTTCTGATTTAGATCCATATATAGTTACTCATCATTGTATTTTTTCCTACAAGGTAACCATTTTCATGTTTGTTAGAGGACCTTCCCATAACAATCTCATATATTTTTTAATAGGTTAATAGCTCCCTCGAGTGCATAATATAAAAATATCAAAAACATAAAAAAATAAAAAACATTCAAATATTCTAAAACATAAAAAAAATTAAGACATGAGTATGACATGATTTTGAGTTACAATTCTTATATATTTTTATTTATCACATGATTGGTAGATTACTCATCCTTTCTATACACTTGAATTTTATGGTATACATAACTGAAATGTAGGGCATACATATACACATGATACTTAGATACATATATGTTATACCATTCCTATATTGAGGGGAAAGTCTAATGCCATGGGTATCTTCTTCCACATGTTACACTATTATAGGTTATATCTCTCTTTAGTCATCTAAAATATCATTTAATATAATAAGTGTCACTTAAGACAACCCTATCCTTAGTTTAGCCCTAGACTTATCCTAGGGCCTCTTTTGATCCTTTTCTAGCTTTGATGTGTGTCCATCCCTTTCCCAGATATACCAAGAACTACATTAAGTCATCACCAATCCTTTTTCACACATGCCAACCACCTATAAAATAACATGTCCCTTTTCATCTATATCATAGTGCACTATTGGTAAAAGGGGCAACAATATTGAATTTTAGCTCTTTAAACCTCGAGGGATATATTTTTTCTCCCAAAATCATCTTAAGGTTGGCTTAGACTCATTTCATGTCTCAAATAACATCATAACACTATATAAAGACAACTCTCATTCACGTATCTCTTATATGGTAATTCTTATGAATAAACTCATTAATAGTTATGCAAATGAAGGTTATTAATCCCTATTTACCCCTATTTCTACATACTTCCATCTACAATATCTCAAAGCTCAATTTTACTCAAATTTATAGTTTTAAGTCACACTCGAAGCATTCAAATTAGAATTCATACTCAGGAATACTAGCATCACTCTCACTTGCACCATCACTTAAATTGGAAGAACTACATCAGGCTTAATCCCCTTTCGAGGTATTGGTATGTAGGCAACACTCAACACATGGGGTGTTGAGTTCACATCCATCTTACCCTACTAACACCACTCTTCTTACACTTGTGTTTATCAAAACTCTAGTAAGAATGGAGGTATAAGGTTCCATAGTGAAATTAGTCCAAACAAAAGCACAAATGATGATCCATATCTCAATCATGTAGGTATAATATTTCTAAAAAAGAGCAAAGGTCTTCCCTAAATTTCATTGTTTCATCTACACAGGGTCAATAACACATCATAGAAGGTTAATAATGTAGTGCACTATTTGAAAATAAGGTTGTGTTAATGTCTAAAGAAGGTTTTGACACCTATTATTTTTCAATGACACTCTACCCTAATTATGCATCACTTTCCATCCTGCCACTTGTCTATCTTGATCAAATTTGCTAGCTAAGTACACATTTTTTAATTTATTGCTATTTATAGGCTAAAAAAGCAAATCAATTATTGTAAAAATCAATGGTTGTTGATATTGTAGTATTTTATTCCCTATTTTACACACTTATCTATTTTATCTACTTATAATTTTATAGTAATTCTCAAAATAGCTAAATCATTTGGTGAACCTAACTTACTTTGAACATATTTCTCAAAACCCTAGTGTACCATTAGGTTTCCCTTCTTATTTTCAAAATTTGTGTAGTTTTAAATTTTCATCATGATCATCATGACATAGTCATATTATACTTTTTGTTACAGAGTTTTGTGGTTTATCTTGCATGCTTATTACCTACCATTTGTAGAAAGATGCACATGTATGTCACTCCTCTCATAGATCATGTTAGAATTGAATATATTTCATATATTAGTCCACCTCATTTTAGACCCCCTTATATGGATACATGTTTGAGTTGCCTCCAATACTCAATGGTATAGAGCTTAGATGACTCCTTTTGTTCATCCTTCACCTAGACCCATTAACTATCTCATAGTTAGAGATATTATTGGACAAAATCAAGTGCCACCTCTACATATACATGAATAACGTAATCCTACCATCCATCCTCCTCCATAAAATAATACAATGGAACCTAGGGATCATCACAAAGAATATGATATTATTGATCAATTGAGAAATACACTAACCAAGATTTCTATATTGGAATTACTACAACAAGAAACCATCTTCAAAAATATTATTTTCAAACACTCAATCATACATCTTTTCCTCATGATATACAACCAACTTATTTTGGTTAATAACCCCATTAAGGTCAACTATAAATACATGATTTTTTTCTTAATTAAACACATATACCAAAAATAGATAAAACCATGAGAATATACTGAAACCACTTAAAATAATCAAATGTGATAATAAAAAATAAATATTGAGATCACTTAAAATAATCAAACATGATAATAACAAATAATCAAATTACATCACATATCATCAATCTCTAATATCATGAGTGCACATCATAATACAAATATAGAAAGTAATTATATTAACTCAACCATAACTGATACAAGTCTACAACCTCTACTGTCAAAGTATAGTAACAAGTAATTACAACTCTTCATGACAATATTTACTAATAAGTAAGATAAAATATAATTTATATATAAGATACATGGATTTCTCAAAGCATAGTTCTCAAACTCAAGTATTTGTGGTAATCTCAAGTGTCATCTCAATAAGTAGTACTATTGTGGGGAGGGAGAGCTTAATCTGAGTGCTTTTCCACACCAAATATAGACCAATGATCCCATAAACTTATTTGATTAGGGAATGTTCCTCCATTCATGTATGAGTACATAGTGATGGTGTGGGAATCTAGAGAGATAAGCAAGTACCCATGTGCTATATGATTTTTAAACTAAACATGTAGTGTGTTGTAGAAAAGTATTCTATTGCAAGATATTGCACAAATATGTAAATAATTCTCATGAATGATAATGTCGTACTAAACATAATTTGGCCCAAATTTTTATAAATAATAAATAATTATTATTTATAGATCAATTGAATTCATACATACCACTTGATCAGACTACCTTCATCTATCATTATGGTACTAGTAAGCCACTAAAGTCCGTCTCACTCCTTACTCCATATTAGCAATGTAGATTGATCAAATATAATTCAACCACAAGATTCATTTAATTTACATCCTACTAGAAAAAACATCATATAACATGATAAACATAGGAGTAACCAAAACATACATTTATTCTGTCAAACATATGAAAGAATCTTTCATTAATTTCTATCCCATATTATAAATATTGATTACGGTTTATACCATCTAAGTAAACACACATTAACTACATATTTTCACTACCATAATTAGTTTCCAAACATACTACACCTTATGATAACCCATATTACCATAGTCTAGTATTCTAAGATATAACTACTAGTTTTCTCCAATTAGTCATATTAAGTAGTCTTATATATACATATAAACATAAGCTTCTATTCAAATAGCTATGTATAATGATGCAAGTCACAATTTTCATGGAACACAATAATATACTATCATATCATTATTGAAACTCTCAAGATTATATGCATGCATATATAAAGTCCTACTAACTATCACAAAACATACTATTCATAATATTAATCAACACACATAAAATTAGTTAGACAAACATAAATGTGAGTCTAAACATAAAAACTACAGTATGTATCATTTGTGTATAACATACATTTATATTATAGTACTATATGATATTTAGTACTATCATAGTTCACAACTACATAAATACACATAGCCAAACTTATGATTTCAAGAATCAAATGACCCATATACATAATAATAATTAAGAAAATATGGGATTATACTTCATGAATATATCCTAAGTTTAAACAACGTACTAGAATTCAAAAAAATATAACTTATAAATATGCATCACGATGCATAATTATATGCTAAATATAACCAAATGTTTATATATATTAACACTCATGGTATGTACTGCATACAAGCATTCAATACTAAATACATATAACTAAAAGTGTATCACTCTTTATAGAGAAACAAAAATCTCATAAACCCATTATACATTGTGTACTTTTGTTGCACACTTAAATCCATGTGTAGGTATAACAAAACATAACTCAACACTTAAGAAACATAGGTTAATCTAAACTAGCATTTGATAAATATTTTAGGGGTTTGAATGAACACATTCATTAACTTAATTACATGTAAATATTTTACCATGGAATAATAATCATAAGAAAATACCCCTATGAAAATAAATATATACTCGCCTATATTTCTTATTAAGCATACTGTAACTCAGATTAATGATACATTCACATTCTGTGATTTATTTCATAATTTATATGGTAAGAAAATCCTCATATTAAAATAAGGATTATATTGGGTTCCCTATTTATCCCATGCCTCATTAAACCACCAAACTTGTCCAAGTGACATATGTTATTATGCATTATGTATCATAGATGAACTAGTAATCATAACATACCAATTACGAGTCAATTAATGTATGGTAATTTACATGCAAAACACTCATATACCTCACATATGACATATCCGTAGATATAATACTATGAACATAAATATAGTAACTAAATACTAATGAGGCCATATAATATATATAATCTATATATCACATCTCTAAGCTACCACATATTCTATACCCAGAATACTATATGAAGTATTAACCTAGTATAGAAGTAATTTATATGGTTATTATAGTTGTATTAACATAATATCTATGAGTTCATGTTTATTGTAACTCATACCAAAGACCATATAACAACTATGAAGCCAATGATTTAATCAATTGTTTTGCTGAGTAGTATTTTGAGATAATATGATATAACAACATATATAACATATATATGAATGAAATACCCTTATTCAATAATGAAAAGGCAGACTTGAATGGATTTTGGTCTAAATACATACTAGGTGACAAGGAACACAAATTTTTTCTGGATTGATCTCACCAAAATATAGTAGAGCTACCATGCCAGAGTAAGCATGGTAGATTCCATATTTAAACAAAATAGTCTTGTTCTTATAGGTTATGTACACATAGGAATGAACCACTTCATTTCCAGTCCTCAGAGGAGTGAAAATCAACTAGTCTCCTTCCCATAACACCCTTGATTCATTCATATTTAATGTACTTATGGTTTCTCTTTTAAATTTTAAGGACTAAACCCCTTGCAATGTTTATGTATACAGTGAGTGCACTGAGTGCAACCTTGTTATAATTAGACTATGCAAGATCACATCTTCGTAATAAAAGCCCTTCTTTTATGCATAAATGTAAAGGGATAAAATCATGCTCTTAATGAAAATTTCTAATAAGTGGTAAAATAAGCAAGCCTCAAATTCAAATTCAATTTATTTATTTATTTTGTAGTTTAAGTATTTAAACAAAACAAACTAGCATTATTAATCACAAAGTTCAATTTGTCTCTTCATATGGGCCTGTATTTTCTATTAATGGTATACTTTCTATTGCATGACCTACACTTTGTCAGATATCAAAATTTATTTCTTTCATACTAATATTTATAATCATAAACTCCAATGGAGGTGCCAGAATAAAAATAACTCTCAAAAAATCTCTTCCATGGTTTTCCCATGTGAGTCATAAAAAACTAGAATTTCTAGTGTAATACAGTCTCATCAAATAATCAAAATGCCATCATAAAATTATATTATAGGTAAGATTTTTATACATCTATTAAAAAATTGATGCAATTATACCAAACTAAATCATGAAAAGATCTCAAGAAACTATTTCAACTGAGTTAGAATTTGTTTTCCTTGTTTAAGTATAATAGCTCACCCATTACTCAACCAATTTTATAAAACCCTTTTCATTAAATACATCAATATATCTTCTATTTTTATTTTATTTTAATGGATATAAAAATTATAATGATTCAAAACATGGGAAAATAGATATTTCTATAGGAAAAGATTATCATTGCATGACCCATTCCATTTTGGAAAATGTCACAACCAGAAAACAAATAAGTCTAAATGGTGATGTTAAAGAAGCAAGGATAATCATGTCCTTGGCCATTTGATTAATATGAAGGCATCAAATTCCTTATGTTTTAAGTTGAATACTTATAAAAATATAATATTTGGAATATGATGACCAATCTCTACAAGGTTATTTTTTATTCCAGACCAAGTATTAATTAAAGCACTCATGCTCAGCGTATACTTCACATATTGGTTAAATTATTCCATTAAAACATAGTTTCTAAATGCCTATGTGTATGTATTTCAAACTTTTCAAAAACATATAGACATCCAAATAATATAATCACCCAAATTGTTCACTCAAACATACTCTAAATTTTGAAAACATTGCATACCTAACAAATTAAGCAGTTGATCTCCTTCCCTGCTTCTTTTCTTTTCCTCTGTGTATTATTATGCAAATCCTACCTTCTGCTTCTCTCCAATCCAATTTTTGCCTTAAAACTCTTATGATGCCCCCTTCTTTCTTAATTTTCCCTTCTTTAAAAATAGGCATAACCATTTTTGTTCTAAATATATATATATTTTTTAATTTTTAATATGTTTTATTATTTTTGATTTTCTAAATTTAATTACTTTTCCTTTAATTATTTATTATCTTTTTTTTTCCATGTCAAATTCCATTTTTATTTGTTTTGCCTTTCTTCTCAATGGCAATTTCCAAGTTTACAACATTTAACATTAATTTTAAAAACTAGTGACTTTACTAATTTAATTAGCATCTAAAATATCAAAATAGTTTAATGATAAGTCCATTAATCATTAATTTTGAATTTTCACCAGTTACACAAATTTACATTTTGAAAGCATTAATATTACACACGTCAATTATGCCAAACAAATTCGAAGTAACCACTAAGCTAAACTAACCATGTGTAAGTAAATCTAAATGTAATAGCATTAAACACACCATGCTAACCATTTGGATTATGCATCTAACATGAATTATTAATGTGATGTGTGCAGGGTTCTTGCCATTTTTCTATCATTTTTTGATGTCTCCATCTATGTTACCCTCTCTGATGATGTTCTACCTTCATCACTCTCTGAGGGATGATATTTCCTACATCAACCTCATAACATGTAGGTAGTTAGTTGATATCAATATGATAAATATATAACATAAAATATAACTAAAACAACACATCAGTACGCTCAAAATGTAAACATGCACTTTGAATAACTTACAGTAATGCAAACATATATCCTAAGAAATATCCTATTGCCTCATAATAGTATATATCTTAAAGATTAGTCAAAATATAACCAAATCAGATGTGTCAACTATAATATCCATGAATAGTCAAATAGTTTGCTTAGCAAGGAATTTGGATGTAACATCATTCCCCCTAAATCTAGTCATCATCTTGGATGACTCTAATTAAATATAAATTCTAAATTAAAAACATTATTTTGTAGATAAATAATACAACATAAGATATCAAATAAAGTAAATAAATGAGAAATAACTCTAGAAATTCTTCAAAGTTTCTTCAATTTGCACTATTTTTAGAGTATTGATCCCATAAGACCCTAATCTATGATATCTACCTATTATGAAAACATGGTTTGTGAGTATTAGTTACTCTGATTGATTCTATCATGACCACTCTAAAGTCTAGAACTATGAAGACAAGCTTATATACTATAAAACTGACCACTTATGTTACCTTGAAGGGTCCCACACATCTCAGTGAAAGTTTCAATGACTTCTCAAAAGCACATAAGATCATTATACAATCCAAAATAAATGACTAGAGAGAGTTCCACAAAATCTTCTGGCTCCTCTACACATTTCTCAATCCTAGATTATGTTTTTCTCATTCTGGAAAAAATTAATTAGGGAACCTAGAAAGAATAATGTGTATAAATTAATACTATCACTAATCTACATAGCTCCCGATAAGTATAACATGTCAATATTGTCACTACTCCATGTAGCTCCTAAAAAGTATGATGATGAATAGGAACTAAAAATACTATATTTCCAATATATACAAAATTAGGGAATAAACATTCCACTGTATACATGCATATGGCCATATTACTAAATTTGACAAGTCCATATGTTGGATCTAAACTCAATGATTACTGAGTCAATGTGAGACTAAGTAGGATCCACTCCTATGGCTTAGTACTCACATTCCTAATTCACCAATATTCCCTTAGGTCTCCATGACCTAGTGATGTCCAAAATGTGTACAAGGTTCAATGAACCACAAATCCATACTAATATATCATAGAAATCAATACTATATGCTAAACAATTTCACATGTACCAACATACATATAATAAAAATCATATAATCATTTTATAATTGTATTAAATTTCCAATAGCCTAGCATAACTAGTATCATATTTCATAGCTTAACTTATAGTGTTATGTTCATAGTTAAGAAGAAATAATGTTAAAATTAACATAACATACTAAGGTCAAGGATCACCTCATCCTTACAACCTTATAAGGGAACAAGCAAGACAATGTCTCTTTTCTTGCTCAGATAACACATAAAAAGTTAAAAGTTAATCTCCACCCCTAGATTGACAAGATATTCTGCACATCCTATACCCTACTCACTTCTTGAAAAGCGTATAAAAACAACTCTTAAAAAAAACATGATCTATGCAAAAGAGAATAATATCAATCTAATCAAGGGTATATGATATCATAATAATTATAATCGACTTATAAAATTTAATCTAGAACCAATATAAATTTAAGGTTTACCACTCTACATGGTCTAGGTTCAAAAGTTAGATAAAGTAGTGACCTTAAAGATTCACAAGTAAAAGGTAGAGAACTATCATTTCGAAAATAGAACTCCTACATACCCTCACAAGGGAAAAAGAAAACACTGCAACTCAATGTTTCCAAATCACTACCTACTTACCAAATATGTAAGTATGGTATCACAATCTATTTCCACAACTGGGAGAAAAAGAATACTAACCACAAAAATGTATCAATCCATCCAATCCTACAACTTCTCTCAAAACAAGAAGTAGAAGACATTTTTTCTATGGACTCCAATGAATATGGTCAAAACAACATTTTAGAAAAAAGTTTCAACATCAAGAAAATATGAGTCCTCTTGGTAGCTTATAATGATGTCAAGAAGAATGAGATAATAAAAACTCACCTCTAATCTAACTAATAGATATGACACTTATCCCTAACTCACATAACTTAAGGGGGTAAATTCATAAACAAACTCCTAACACAAGGAATTCTTAACCATGAAAAACATCATTATAATAAAAGAAAGTTCCCACTACCTTAGGTGGTGTTAACTAAAAATGGTCTTATAATATTTTTCATTCCTAATGTTATTGAATATAAGATACAAAACTAAAGGACATATATTTAATTGAGAGGCATCCCATGTTGTTGAATACTCACAACATAAATGGTAGAGGTAACTTGATTACCAAGAAGGATGTACTCATATTCGAGGTGTTCAATCTAAGTGATCAAACTATGGTAGAAATATCTTGATCATAACTCATGAACTATTTTATGTACTCACCTACCCAAACCTCATATACAACCATCACCATTGGGACTATCGATAAACTAACCCCTTAATAATTTAAAAGGGTACAAGTGATCCTAAGGGTAGACACTCAATGTTCCCTACACACATTTCAATAATGTTTTATACTTACAATAGTCACCAAGCCATACATGAGGATCTATCGAATATCATCACTATAATCATGGTGCAACATGATTCCACACTGAGGCACCATAAATCCAAAATACCATTTTAATACTTCATGTTACTAGGTTCACACTAATGAATAGAAAGACATGAAAATGCTAAGGAACTCATTAGGTCCTAGAGTTTGAGCCACAAATCTAATACCACATGTAACAACCTCACTAGAGTCAACTATAAATACATAATTTTTTTTCTTAATTAAACACATATACCAAAAATAGATTACACCATGAGAATATACTAAGACCACTTGAAATATCAAAGTGTGATAATAACAAACAAACAAATTACATCACATATCACTAATCTCTAATATCATGAGAGCACATCATAATACAAATATAGAAGGTTATTATATTAACTTAGCCATGACTGATACAAGTTTACAACAACCACCATTAAAGTACATTAACAAGTAATTATAACTCTTCATGATAATATTCAATGATAAGTACAATACAATATACACATAAGATACATGGCTTTCTTAGATCACAATTCCTAAACTCAAGTATTTGTGGTAATCTCAAGTGTTGTTTCAATAAGTAATACTATTGTGGGAAGGGAAAGCATCATTCAAGCACTTTTCCACACCAACTATAGACCAAAGATCCCATGTGCTAATCCCATCAAGGAATGGCCCTTCTTTTACAGATGAGTAGATAGTGATGGTGTGGGAATCTAGAGAGACAAGCAAATATCTATGTATTATATGATTTATAAACTAAACATGCAATGTATCATAGAAAAAATTTCATTATAAGATATCACACAAACATGTAAATCATACTCATAAATGATAATGTCCCACTAAATAGACTTTATCCCAAATTTTTATGAATAATAAATAATAATGATCTATAGATCAATCAAATTCATACACACCACTTGATCGGACTGCCTTCATATATCATTATGGTACTATCAAGCCAGTGAAGTCCATCTCACTCTTTACTCTGTATCAGCAATGTAGATTGGTCAAATACAATTCAACCACAAGATTCATTTAATTTACATTCTACTATCAAACACATCATATAACATTCTAAACATAAGAGTAACCAAAACATATATTTATTCTATCAAATGTATGAATAGATATTTCATTATTTTCTATCTCATACGAGAAATAATTATTATAATTTATACAACCTAGGTAAGTGCACATTTAACTATAGATTTTCACTACCATAATTAATTTTCAAACATACTACACCTTATGATAACCCCTATTACCATAGTCTAGTATTCTAAGACAACTACTAGTTTTTTCCAATCCGTCATATAAAGTAGTCTTTTATATACATAGAAACATAAGCTTATATTCAAGTAACTATATATAATGATGTAAGTCATAGTTCCCATGGAACATAATAATATACTATCATAGCATTTATTAAAATCTCAAGGTTGTATGTCACATATATAAAGTCTTACTAACTGTCATAAAACATACTATTCATAGTATTAACTAACACACATACAATTGGTTAGCCAAACATAAATGTGAGTTTAAACATAATAATTATAATATGTACCATCTGGGTATAACATACATTTATATTTTAGTTCTCTATGATATCTCATACTATCATAGTTCACAACTAGATAGATACACATAACCAAACTTATAATTTCAAGAATCAAATGGCCCACATACATAATAACAATTAAGTAAGCACATGATAATATCACTTGACTATACATTAAGTTTAAACTATATACTAGCATTCAAATAAATATAACTTATAAGCATGCATCACAATGCACCATTATATGTTAAATATAACCAAACATTTATACATATTAACACACTCATAATATGTATCACACACAAGCATTTAATAATGAGTACATCCTTGTTATAAGTAAATTGTACAAGATCACATCTTTGTAGTTAAAATCTCTTCTTTCATACACAAATGTAAAGGGATAAAACAACACTCCCACTAAAAATTTCTAATACAGTGGTAAAACAAGCAGGTCATGAATTCAACTATAATTTTTTTTAATTTTAGAGTTCAAGTATTTAAACAAAATACTCATGTTGTCTCCAAAATAGCATTACTAATCACAAAGTTCAAGTTATCTCTTTGTATGGGCCTGCATTTTTAATTAATGATCTATTTTCTATTACAGGGCTTGCACTTATCTAGATATCAAAATTTATTTCTTGCATACTAGTATTGCTAATCACAAACCCTAATAGAGATATCAGAACAAAAATAACTCTCATAAAATCTCTTCCATGGTTTTCCCATGTGAGTCATAAAACAACAAGAATTCCTGGTGTAATACAGTCTCATTAGATAATCATGAAATTATGGCATCAAAAAATTATACTATAGGCAAGATTTTCTACACCTTTCAAAAAGGCAATGCCTACTAGACTGAATCATGAAAAGATCTCAAGAAACTATTTCAATTGAGTTATAATTTATTTTTCCTTGTTTAAGTATACTAGCTTACCCATTGATCAGCCAGTTTTATAATGCCCTTTTACTTAAATACATCGAAAGATTTTCTATTTTTATTTTCTCTTAATGGATATAAAAATTAGCATTGTCTAAAATATGGGAAAATAGATAGTTCTATAGGAACAAATTATCATTACATGCACCCATTCCATTTTGTAAAACATCACAATCAAAAAACAAACTAGTTTAAATGGTGAAGTTAAGGAAGAAAGGATAATCACATCCTTGATCATCTAGTTAATATAAAGGCATTAAATTCCTTATGTTCTAGGTTGAATAGTTATAGTAATGTAATATTTAGAATACTATGACCAATATCTACAGGGTTATTTTCTATTCCAGATCAAGTATTAATTAATGTACTCATGCTCAGTGTATACTTCACCTATTGGTTAAATCATTCTATTAAAACACAATTAATATATACCTATGTGTATGTATCTCAGAATTTTGAAAAACATACAGGCATTCAAATAATAGAATCACCCATAATTTTTCACATAAACATACTCTAAAATTTGAAAACATTGCCCACCTACAAATTAAGCAGTTGATCTCCTTCCCTAGTTCCTTTTTTCTTCCTCTTTGTCTCGTTATGTAAAACCCCTCTTCTACTTCTCTTCAATCCAATTTTTTGCTTAGAACTCTTATGATGCCCCCCTCATTCTTAATTTTCCCTTTTTAAAAATAGGTGTAGCCCTTTCTTTTTTAAAGATTCTTTTTTTTAAAATTATTTTTAATGTATTTGTTCTTTTTTATTTTATAAATTTAATATTTAATTTTAATTTTATTCTTTATTATCTTTTTTCTTTTTTTTCCATGACAAATTCCATTTTTATTTTTTCTATTATTTTTTCGCTTTTCTCTCAATGGCAATTTCCAAATTTGCAATATTTAACATTAATTATAAAAACTAGTGAGTTTACTGACTTAATTAACATCTAAAATATCAAAATTATTTAATTATAATTCCATTAATCATTAATTTTGAATGTTCACTAATTACATAAATTTACATTTTGAAAACATTAAAAATTACACACACCAATTATGCTAAATGAAGTCCAAGTAATCATTAAGCTAAACTAACGATGTATAAGTAAATCTAAATGTAACAATATTAAATACACCATGATAACCATTTAGATTATGCATCTACCATGAATTATTTATGTCATGTTTGTAGGGTTCTTGCTAGTTCTCTATCATCCTCCAATGTCTCCATCTACATCACCCTCTTTGATTATGCTCTCCCTTTGTCATGCTCTGAGAGATGAGTTCTCCTGCATCAACCTCACAATACGTAGGTAGTTATATCATACCAATATGATAAACATATAACATAAAATATAACTAAAACAACATATCAATATGCTCAAAATGTAAACACACACTTTGGTTAACTTATAGTATTGTAAACATATATCATAAGCAATATCCTACTACCCCATAATAGTATATATCTCAAAGCTTAGTAATAATATAACCAAGTTAGATGTGTCAACTATAAATATCCATGGATAGTCAAATAATTTGCTTAGTGAAGAATCAAGATGTAACATTTTGCATCTATCATGAACACTATAAAGGATATTGAGGATGTTATATCTTTTGGTAATGAGGATTTTTTTCATAAACAATTATTAATCATAATCTACCTCTCTTCATTTAGGGATAAAGTAAAACCATTGTTATTAAATGAGTTCTAATTGATAGTGGTCCAGGTCTTAACATATATAACCTCACATTCTTACATATTAAGGGGTTGATATAGCATACATTTAGAAGACATGTAATAGCATTCAAGGTTTTAGTGACATTATTTGATAGACATTGCATTTTATTACTTTGGATATCACATTCCAGCCAAAAACCCTATCCACATAGTTCAAGTGATGCCTAATCATTTGAATTACAATTTATTACTCAAGAGACCTTGGATAGATGTCATAGATGTAGTACCATCTATCTTGCATAAATACATCAAGTTTTTACATGATGGATATCTATACACTTTTCCAATTGATAACCAACCATTCAAATATTGTAGAGTCACTGAGCTTACTACACCAAGTATTTCTTCAGATGGGACATCTCATGTTCTCATAGATTTCTCACTTTATATGATTCATATAGAATAAATGCACACATATGAGGTCAAGGAATCTAGTACCATTATTCCCACACCTATTTTAGGTCCTCTTATAGTATAATTATCTTCACTCATCATGGAGAATGACACTACAACAACATAGTTATCCCCACCCATGATGGTTTATGAGATTATAATAGAACAATTACCATTAAATGTTAACTTATAGGAACCATACATCAAAAGGTCATACATGAATTATTGAACCACCATAGAGGATAATAAAAAAACCATGAACATTGATGAATATTTATTTTGATTGAACTTCACACTAGTAGAGCTTAGAGAGTATAGAGATGATTCTAAGGCACTCATACCTTTACCTACAAATACATCACCATCAGTTCATAATACCCAAGATACAGGCCCAAACACTCACTTGTAGTTAGCAGAAGATTCTTCTATACACTCAGTACATATGGTTACATCTATGGATATTGACCCAATTATGTATATTTAGGTAGGTAGTACACATGATAAACCACAGTTGATTTTACAAATATTACTTGATATAAGATTGATGGCATTACCCATAGTTTTCCATAGATTCATTAGAATATTATCACATCAAGATTATAGACCCTTTTATATTTTTCATAAAATTACTAGACATGATACAAATACATGTTAAATATTATATTATAAATTGAATAAAATCAAATCTCAAGGCACTATCTAGATTACACAACCTATACCTCCACCAGAATAGGCACCATGATGGACTCTTCACCGACCTCAACATTAAATAAATGATCTATTGACTATCCAAGCTTTCATCAAGGATAAATACATCCCTAATGTTGTTATAGATGAGGATTTCAATCCTAACCCTTATACTTTGACATTTTTACATCACATAGGACATCAAGAGATGGAGCTACAACATATTATACATTTCTAGGATTCCTTAGGACATATCAAACTACTAGTTGCATGTGACCCTAAGGTAGTCAACACACTAATTTTTTTTGTGAGAAAAAACACTCACATACATGTTACACTTGGTATTACATGGTTACAAGTAATTAATGCCATAGTTGATTGGATAGATAGATGTTTGAATTTTAACTATGAGGGACATACACTTTGCATTTTACATGACAGACTAGATGAAAATCATAGATTTCATATATATATATATATATATATATATATATATATATATATATATATATATATATATATATATATATATATATATATATATAGTAGTCTAAAATGGTCTACCCTGAGACTGCATTGGATTATTCTTACATAATAGAGCAACATATTATCTAAATGCACAAATCTAGACTAACAGCAAGGATAATGATATAATTATGTAGATAAAATGATATGATGATCATAATGATGAAAATTTATTCGAGTTTAGGTAGATTCAATATCTGACATTAGGTGACCTCCCACTAGATTTTCCATTTGACTGTCCACATCCTATAGGTGTATTGTTAGGTCTTTAGAGTCACTACATTTCATTTGTACATAATCTTACTTCTAGTATTACTTATACATAGTTTCCTTTATCTTGATCCTTGCACATAGTTTTATTTTCATGTTGATTGTTCATAGCTTATAATTATAAAACACAAAAGTAATATAATATGTTCAAAAATATAAAAACATTCAAATATTTGTTCAAAAAATACAAATTTTAGATTGTATACATTTTCATGTTTACATTCCTTCTATTTTCCAGGTATTACATATATTATCTATGTTAGTATTATGAAGCATAGTCATTGATGTTTACTTGTCATTGATGTCAAAGAGAGCATGTGGTATTAATACATTAATGACAAAGTGATCAGATTGATGTTTTGGAGAGATACGACACATTTGTAGGTCTGTAAAGACAAAGAAGTTGTGAGGCATCCATAGATGTATTGGTGAAGTTATGGTGTGTCACTTGATCATTTGGAAAGAGAAGCATACGTCTTCTAGTTTAAGAGAAGCTAGACCATCACTACACAACATACATATATGAATGAACTAGTAAGTTTATGTATTTAATATAGGTACTCAGAAATTCAATTGAGATCAAAGGTTTTAATGGAGATGTTTTTTATAGTGCCAAGAAGGCACCCTAAATATTTGAAGTCTTGAATTATTTTCTAGCTCAAGTTATAAACCTTAAAAGTTTCTGTTGTAGGCTATGATGTGCTAGAGATCATCAAGTTTAACTATGTTGAAGTCTTAGGTCACTAGTTATTAGATTTAATAGTGAGCATTCATCATCTAGATTGTGATCTAATGGTGCATGTGAATTCAAATTTTCAAAGGTTCCTAAGATTAAACATGCTTATGACAAGTGTCTTTATCTCATTAATCTGATAGAAGATCAATGGTTCATAGGTGTTTATATAGACAAAGATCAATGGTGTGGGTTGAATCAAAGAGTCAAATGTGTAGAAGGCATGTAGAGTTGTCAAGTGGCATAATCATGGGAGATCTGTTCAAAGATCAAAAATGAGTGTTGTAAGTTAAATATCAGGCTACTTTGAGGAGATTGATGGTACATATTTGTCCATAGTTATAGGGGACACAAGATGAGGTTAAAGTGCTTGATGTTTAGTGTCTGAATAGTGATTGTTGGAATTTGAATATTCATATTAATGAAGGAAAAATAGTTTATAGTTTGAGCTATATCTTTTGATCCAGGACTAAGTTCTTGATGTAGTAAAAATCATAGTTATAAAAGACTTCAAGGCACATCTAGAGAATCTAGTTAAAATGTCTAAATGTTTGTAAATTCAAAGTTATTGAGCTTAAAAGTTAAATATTTATTCATTCATGGTGTTCTTGTGTATAGAATGCTTGAGTAAATTGTGCTTTAGTAGAAGAGTGCTTTGACAGATGTATTCACATAAAGATGTCATAAGGGTCATATAGAGTGGACCCATGTATTTTAAAGTGATATTATGTTCTTAATTTTCTCACTGAAGTGATAAATGGGTGAAAATGTCTCCATGATACCTATAAGGGCTAATAAGGCTTAATTGTAGGTCATAGCTGCTTAAGTGTGACCTATAGATGCTATGGCCAACCTATAAAGATGAATATGTGCTATGTATTAGCATGTTAGATGTCTTAAGGGTTAGGACATGTATTATGGCCAACCTAAATTTTGATATTCATGAAGACTCTATAAAAGGTAAAGACTAAGGTAATGGTGTCTAAGCTTGCATGTGAATGTGTTGAGAGAGCAAAAGATAGAGACAAAGGAAAGAGATCAAAGGGATTGTCATCAATGGATGGATTGAATTCTAGAATATATTTAGGATGAGAAAAGAAGACTAGAAAGATCCAAAATAGGTGTTTGGATGCATTACTTATATGAGCAAGTTTGAGTATGTGTGAAGAGTTTGAAAGAGAGCTATTATACATTATTTTTATAATCATATTGAAAGGCAAATAGAGTTCTAGAATTTTTGATTTCATAAGTATTATGTGGGTGCTTAACATCTAGAACAAGTGGGTGATTTTTCATACTTAGGGATGGGTTATCCTTCTAAAGTGGGTGTTTCACTAAAAGGTCTCATGTTTGTAATCATCTTATAGCATAAGTAGTCTATGTGGTTTTATTCTTGAGAGTGGGTTTTATTCCCCAAGAGGGTTTCTCATGTAGATCTTATGTTATATGTGTGATTGTGTATCATCTTGTTTATTCATTATTATGAAAATATTATATTCTTTATGAATGTTTGTGGTCATTGATTAAGAGTTTGGAAGGATTATAATTGGAGTTTGAAATATCTTACATCACTGATTCACCCCCTCCTCTCAGTGATTGTACCTCTAAAAATTGGTATCAAATCAAGACCTTCATTACAAGTTTAACCACTTAAAGGTGATCCAAGGTACAATATGGCAAGTCAACAGATGCAGGGTTTCTCTATAAAGAAAGAACTACTATTCAATGGGTCAAATTATGCTTTCTAGAGTACAAGGACGAAGACATACATCATGTATCTAGGGTTTTCTATTTTTCAATCTATCATGGATGGTTACACTACACCAACTACTCCTCCACAAGAAGTTGAGTGAGAATAATTATAAAGCTATGAATGTTATCATTTGTGCTCTATCCAAGGTTGAGTTCACCAAAGTGATCCATTACAAGCCTACTAAGGAAATTTGGGTCAAATTATAGACTATCTATTAAAGAGACTCTAAGGTAAAATTAGATAAGTTGAAAACCTTTTGAAGGAAATTTGAAGGTCTCAAATTGAAGGAAGAAGATAATGTTGAATCCTATATTCTAAGGTTTGATGAGGTAGTAAACATGATCAAACATATTGGATAGATAATTGATGAAGTTACTATAGTATATAAGGTATTGAGGAATATTACACTCAAGTTTAATTCAAAGGTTTCTATTGTAGAACAAAGTCATGATCTCACTCAGATGAAGATGGATGAATTACATGGCATCCTTACTGCCTATGAGATGAGAGTTGATGAGGATAGACCTCCTGAGAAGGAAGTAACCTTCAAGGTGATCAAGGAAGCTAAGAAGAATAAGTTAAGTCTTCAAGATTTTTGTCTTAATTAAGATCAACTTGAAGCCATGATTGTAAGAATATTGAATGTAGGATTAGGTAAGTATGAAGGAAAACTTCATTTTAAATGTTTTCATTTGATAAAGTTGGTTATTTTTCAATTGAATGTCTAGACAACTTTAAACTCAAAGAAGCTCATAAGGAATCTCATGAGGATAAACACGATAAATCTAAGGGTCCTAACAAGTACAAAAATTTCTTCATTAATAAAAATGGAAAGAAATAATCTCATAAAGGTGTTAAGAGCCTTTACCATGAATAATATAGTAACTCATATGTAGAAGTAAACACATCTAACAGTGATGATTCTTTTCATAATGAGGACACGGAGACATTGTTCATGGATTTTAGTGATATTGAAGGTGAATGTTATTTAAGTAGAGATTTATTTGATAGAGATATCTCAAAGGAATAAGATGAAAAATTCACTCTTGAATATAAATATCTAGATACTATGGAAGAAATGAAGATACTACAAATAAAGACCAAAAAATAAGATTTCTTGATCAAATCCTATGAGGAGAAAATTAGAATTTTTTAAGGAAGGTTGAGTAATGAAGTCAAAGAGAATGATGAGATCACACAACTTAAAACTTAGGTTTCTACTCTTTATGAATAATTAAAGATTAAAGATGAAGAGTGTATCATGTATCAATCAAAGATAGAGTCTTTGTAGATGAAACTAAATCATGCTATTAGAAAAGATACAACTAATGATTTAGATAATAAGGATGAATTGATGAATTTACTTAGAAATATAAATATTGAGAAGAAAAATAAAAAGAATATGTTGTCACAAATCAAGGATTATGAAGAGAAATTTAGTGTGTTTGGAGCAAAAAATAATGACGACACCAGGGAACATGAAAATACTATCAAACATCTCAATGGTCAACTAGAAACTATGTTTACAAGCCTAAAAACCAAATAAGATGAAAGCTTAAGAAATATGATTGAAATTGAGTCATTAAAAACTAAGTTAGATAAAACATCTTGTAAGGCGAAGTCATTTTTGAAGTTTGAACAAAGCTTAAATGATCTTGACAATATTATGAGTAGTCAAAATCATGCAAGTGATAGAATTGGTCTTGGATACATAGAAGAATAAAAGCATGTAACTCAAGACAATCAGACTTTGAAGATCAATCATAAGTGAAGGAATGAAGGTATTGGTATAATAAAGACAAATCATATCAGATAAATAAATTCTATGAGGTATGCAAATTTTAGTGGTCATTATTATTCTTGCAATCAATTTGGTCATAGGTCAAAATATTATAAAAGATCCTTGAAGTATGAATTTTCATGGAATTATGAGTAATAAAATGGCAATAATGAGGAAAATTATCACTCAAGACAATCAATAGTTTCACAAGGAAAGAATGACATCGTTTGATACAAGTGTCAAGGGTTTAGTCATATTGCAAAGTTTTGCAATATCTTCATCAAGAGACCAAATGATCAGGTACATGAATGAATTCATGAAAATTCAAAGAATCATCATATATCTCAATCACAAGGTATGTATAATATAAGAAACCTCATTTGTTTCAAATGTCATGAGAGAGGTCAAATAACAAGGTTCTATAAGAATGATCAATATTCTACTCCAAAATTTGTCAATCATATCATGAAGAGGAGTCATAGTGAATGGAGGCATAGTAGGTAACTAAAAAATAGGCTCAAAGTGGATTATTTTCAATGAAAAAACATGGAACAAGTTCATGTATCAAGGAGAAAGCCTTATATGCCCAAATATACAAGGAAATCAAGTAAGATTCTAAGATAAAAGAAAAGAATAAGGTTGAGAACTCATTCAAAGACAATCTAAAGATGAGGAAGGACTTCAAGTCAAGTGAGAGGATGGAGATATATGAATCTCATTATTTTTGAGATCTTTAGTCCCTTTATGAAAATTAGGTGTCTCTACCTATGCTTCTTAGGAAACATATTTCATGTGTGGAAGCAATGTGTGTGCTTTAGGTAATGATCAAAATGCCATTCAGTACAAAGGTATGTTCTTTTCAATTTAATAATATGCAAGATGTGTTTGGCTAAGGGGGAGATAACTTAGTTAGCTTAAGTGACTTGAATAATATGTGCATGATGTAAGGGGGAGCATATGTGAATATGCTTTAGTCATGATAGAAGTTTGAAGATCTTTGCTATAGTTGTGAATTCAAGAAGATTGACATGATGACTTGATCAAGCCAAATCATGAATTTTGACAAGGTATTGAATCTTCATACATGAGCAAAGAGAGCTTGTGAGTTCTATAGGTAGGTAGATCCAAGGATCATAAAATCCTAAGTTCAAATTGGTGTATGTCAAAGAATA
Source organism: Torreya grandis (assembly GCA_037957365.1). Taxonomy (NCBI): domain Eukaryota; kingdom Viridiplantae; phylum Streptophyta; class Pinopsida; order Cupressales; family Taxaceae; genus Torreya; species Torreya grandis. The sequence goes on from JARHVA010004540.1 coordinate 1,283,450, forward strand.
GATGACATAAGATAGAGCATAATGTTAGGGGGAGCTTTCTAAGCTCTGTGAGCAGTTTATCATGTCCATGGATTAGATAAGTCCAACTTCAGATTGGTGCATGTCAAAGGGGGAGAAATTGACTTATATGCTTAAAATTTTGTAAGTATCCTGAGCATATTAAATAGTAATTAAATGCATATATATTGTTGAGGAATGATTATTGTCATGTTAAGGAAGAGACCCTTTGTAATTAATGTCAAAGGGGGAAAAATATCATAATGAAGAAGTTCAAATGAGTAAGAAATAATTGTGAGGGTGTTTTACCATCAATGACAAAGGGGGAGATTATTGAGCATAGTCATTGATGTTTGGTTTTAATTGATGTCAAAGAGATCATGTGATACTAATGTATTAATGACAAAAAGTCCAGATTGATGTTTTGGAGAGATATGGCACATTTGTAGGTATATAAAGACAAAGAATAAGTTATGAGACATACATAGATGTCTTGGTAAAGTTATGGTGTGTCAATTGATCATTTGGAAAGAGAAACATGCATATTATAGCTTAAGAAAATATAGACCATCACTACATGTCATACATATATGAATGAACCATCAAGTTTGTGTATTTAATACAAGTACTCAAAAAGTCAACTAAGGTAAAAGGTTTTCATATAGATGTTGTCTATAGAGCCAAGAAGGTACCCTAAAGATTTGGACTCTTGAATTATTTTATAGATCAAGTTATAAACCTTAAAATTTGCACTGGTAGATTGTGATGGGCTAAAAACTATCAAGTTTAACTACATTGAAGTATGAGGTCACTAGTTAGTAGATCTAACAGTGAGCTTTCATCATCTAGATTATGATCCAAAAATATGCATGAATTCAAATTGTCAAAGTTTCTTGAGATTAAAAATGATTGTGACAAGTGTTTCTATCTCATTAATTTGAAAGAAGATCAATAGTTTGTAGGTGTTCATAAAAATAAATATGAATGGTGTGGGTTGAGTCAAATATTCAAATGTGCAAAAAGCATGTAGAGCTTCCAAGTGGCACAATTGTGGGAGCTCTGATAAAAGATCAATGGTGAGAATTTCAAGGTAAAGATCAAGATACTCTAAGGAGATCGATAGTGTGTATTTTTTCATAGTTTCTAGGGAGAATGATATGAGGTTAAAGTGCTTAATGTTTAGTGTCTGAATAATGACCATTGGAATTTGAATATTCAAATTAATGAGGGAAAACTAGTCTATAATTTTTGAGCTATATATTTTAAGCCAGGATGAATTTCTTGATGTAGTAAAAAGCAATGTTGTAAAGGACTTCAAGGTGTATCCATATAATTTGATTATAAGGTCTGAATATTTGTAAAATAAAATTTATTGAGCTTAAAATTTAAATATTTATTCTTTCATGGTGTTCTTATGTATAGAATATTGTTTGTGTAAATTGTGTTTTGGCAGAAGAGTGATTTGATGGATGTATTCACATGAAGATGTCATAAGGGTCATATGGAGTGGACCCATGTATTTTAAAGTGATCTTATGTTTTTAATTTTCTTAATAAAGTGCTAAATGGGTGAATAGGTCTCCATGAGATCTATAAGGGTTATTAAGGCCTAATTGAAAGTTATAGCTGCTTAAGTGTGACCCATAGATGTTATGGCCAACCTGTGAGGATGAATTTATATTATGTATTATCATATTAGATTTCTTAAGGATTAAGACACGTATTATGGTTGACCTAGATGTTGATATTCATGAATAATATATAAAAGGTAAATTCTAAGGTAATGGTTTCTATACTTGCATGTGAATGTGTTAAGAGAGCAGAAGATAGAGATGAAGGAAAGAGATCAAAGGGAGTGTGATCAATGGATGGACTGAAGTACATAATAGATTGAGGATGACTGAAGAAGACTATAAATATCCAAAAGGGGTGTTTAGATGAATTTATTAGAAAAAGTTTGAGTATGAGTGAAGAGTTTGAAAGAGAGATATTATACATTGTTTCTCCAATCAGATTAAAAGGAAATCAAAGTTCTAGAGTTATTGATTTCATAATTGTTATGTGGGTGCTCAACATCTAGAACAAGTTGGTATTTATTCATATTCAAGGGTAGGTGATTCTTGTGAAGTGGGTGCATCACTAAAAGGTATCATGTTTGTAATCATATTATAGAACAAGTAGTCCATGTGTTTACAGGCTTGAGAGTTGTTTTTATTCCCCAAAAGGATTTCTCACGTAGATCTTGTGTTATATGTGTGATCTTGTATCATTTTGTTTATTCATTATTATGAACATATTGTATGCTTTATGAATGCTTGTGGTCATTGATTAAGAGTTTAAAAGGATTAAAATTTAAGTTTGAAATATATTGCATCACTAATTCACCCCCCCTCCCTCTTAGTGATTATACATTCAAAAAGTGTAGTTAGTTTTATCATACATACATGATTCATTTATTCCGTTAGAGTGTTCACATATTATTATAAGATTTAAGTCCTCTATATATATCTATATTTAATACTATCTACCCATTGGGGGTACATTCACATATACATCAATTCAACATTAATATATTATCCCACTAGGGATATTATACACACAAATTCCAATTCACTAGGTTATATCTTTATATACTCTATATCATAGATTTAGCACTGATTATATCTTGATATTGATCATCTTATAATACACTAATTTTTTGTCAACTACTACTATAGGATTGGATTGCAAAGGTTTTTAGTCAAATATTAGTCAATAAATCCATGAAAAATGCATAATAACTTAACAAACTAAGACAACCTATTCCAACAAGGTTTTGTAAATGATAATGAAGGTTAAATAAAAAAAGCAATACTAATTACCTTCCCAAATGATTCCACTATCCAAGAGTGAATCCAAGCATATTTTTTCCCTTGATATATTGTTCTTATCTTTGCCAATAATGGATGCAAAGCTCTTCCATTACCTCAAGATCACTATTCATAACCTAGGCTCAAGATAAGTAATTTAATCTATGACTATCAAATGAAGATTGTAAATAAAACACAATAATAAATGCAAAAGGTTGTGGAGATAATTTTGCATTATAAGTTTACAATAATTTAGCTTCTAAAAATAATGGTGAGAGGCCTTCTATTTATATATTTTCCAAATGGGCTAAGATCAACCATGATCATCCATCTCAATATTGAGATGTGTGGCCATGAATTAATATAATAATTTGAATTAAATTCATAAATATCCTCATAAATATTTGGGAGAAAGAGGAATTAATTATACATGGGTGCCTATAATCTTGATATTTGTTACATTTATGGCTTATTAATGTCACCCTATGTCTCATGTCATTTGATGATGCAAATATTAGAAATCAATTTCTAATAATGAAATAATCAATAACCTCCATGAAAAATCTAATTAAGCTCTTGATTTGAATTAATTATTTTAAGATTAATCAATTTTAGTGTTGTTATTTGGAAATTGGTGCACAATTAATCAAAATGGTCAAAAAATAATATTATTGGGTCATAATTTGACTCAAGAAAAATTGGAAGGCGATGTTAGATGTGTTGGGACCGTTATCTTGTTTAGGATGTTTCCAACACAAAATAACAAAGGTACATGACATGTACTAATGAATTAGAAGAAAAGAGTGATATGGAGAACCAAAATGTGAAATCATCATTTTGACTCAAAATTATTTAAGATAAGTTAGGAATCACATCTATTGCATTACCTTATTTAGGGATACATTAGCCTAAATCGACACTTGTATACAACAAGCTCAAACCATTTAGCACATTTTTAGTGATTTTGGCCTAAATTTATAATTTGAGTACAAATTGAGTAACATTGAAAATTTCAACACAAATGGTGTTAGGAATTAGATGTCTACATTTTGCCCTATTTGAGAAGGCATAGTGAGACATTCAGGCAAAGCAACATCTTTTCAAAGAAAAGAGTTGTCAAGAAGAAATTGGAAATGACCCATGATGCCCCCTTGAGAGAACATAATAGTATGAAAGAGAAGGATGGACTCTTGAAAAGAGAGGAAAAGTGAGATATTAACCCATGGAATAGATCACATCCAAACAAGATAATGCTTGCACACATGGTTTCCATCAATGATTAAAATATAATTAGAGGTATAATGGGCCCCAAAGATGGGGAAATGGGAAATATTCAATCCAAACATGTAAGAAACACACTTCAAACATACCCAATTTGAGAGTGTAAGTTACATGCTTATGACATTGATCAATCTTGAAACAAGTTGTATACTAAAACATTGTCAGCATGGGATGCAAAATTGTGGAGAGCTTAGAATTAGAGGAAAAGGAGAACATGTCTCCATAAAGATGATAATAATAAATGCCCCAATGGGGTAAATTTTGATCATTGATAAAGAATAAATAATGGTTTGACCATGTAGGGCTGATTTGATTCTTATGATAGGCTCAGATGTTATGCCCCAGCATGGGCAAATTGGCAAGCAATTAGCTCAAGCATGTAACCTAAAACATAGATTAAAGTGAGTAGGTGAAAACATAGATGAAATGGTGTAATGACTTATAAAGACACAAAAACTAGGAATACGAGGATGCAAAAAGTGATGAAAGAGATGAAAAGAAGAATGAAGGTGGCTGAGCTGACCTCAATAGAAATTAAGTAATGCCTACATAGTCCAATTGGACCTCAAGCCAATGCAATCACCCAAAATTGGGAGAGAATGGAATGAAGGATTATGGAAATTGACCAAAGATTTAATTAGACTCATGATTTATGCAAAGAGATGCACATCTAAGTGTATAATCAGGTTTTAAACCTATTGATCCTAGTTTATACATAGTGATCTTGAGATTTATTCATTGAAGCTATGTTGACGTTAAGACTTGAATCTAGAGCACAAATTGATTGCTATAGCAAAATAAATTAGGCATCATATGTATGAAGAACGTATAATGATATAGAATTTCAAGTGCATGGAGTCATTTCAAATGTGAATACCTATAACTAAGGATAATGGTAAAACAATGACCAAAACCAAAGTTATATCTATTTACATTTAAACAAAAAAGTAAAGACAAAAAAAGATAAACATAAATGTACCCAACTTAAAATAAAGATATGAACAATCTAAATTCAAGTAGGAAAATTAATGTTTAAAAAAAATAAGAACTTAATAACATGAGATCAATATATAAATGTAAACACCTAAAACTAGCCACCAATAACCTCCAACCAAGCTTTTGACCAATTTCCACCAAAATGCACAATTTGGCCTAAAAACACTAAAACACATTAAATGAGTTGAAATTGATATATTCAAGTGCTGATTTTGGATAGAGTATCATTAAATAGGGAAATGCAATTTATGGGCCATCTAACTTTGATCAGATCATTTTGAGTCAAAATACCAATTTTGCACTTGGGTGCTCTAGATTGCTCCTTTTTATGAAATTTCTTGTATGAGACATGTGCCTTTGTTATTTTGAATTGACAAAATCCTAAATGGGAATACATTTCTAACACATCTAAAATTGTATCCTAATTTTAATCTAGTCAAATTTTGATCCAATAATAAGACATTTTGACCAATTTGAGTAGTTTGTGCATAAAGAGCCAAGATTTGCACCAAATTGCCTAAACATGTCTAAGAGATAATTAAACCAAATCAAGACCTTAAGTTAATTTTCCATGGATATTTTTTAATATTTGTTTTTGGAAATTAATATTGAATATTTGCATCATCAAAGTGACATCATTTCTTGGGAAGACATCCCTAGGCCATAAATGACACAAATATCAAGATTAATTCCTCCTATGCCTCATTAAGACCCTCCATGCCTATTCAATTCCCATCTATCCCAAATATTGATGAGCCTATTTATTAATTTTAATTACATAATTAAATTAATCCTTAACCACACATCTCCATATTTAGATGGATGGTTCAGGTTAATTCTAGCCATTTGCAAAAATCTATAAATAGGAGGCCTTACCACATGAATATTAAGTTTGGATAATGCAAATTTATAATGTTGAATTGGTTCCAAAGCCTCATGAAAATTAGTGTTATTAGGCCCAAATATTGATCCAAGAAAAGCAAATCTAAATACATAAGGTGCCAAGGAGAGGTGGAGGTATCCAAGCTTCCATTGATGCAGATTTCATGAGCACAAATTGAGCAAGCCACTACAACAAGCATTTTAGAGCATCCAAAGAAGGTAAAAAAAAGTTTCTTTTGAATTTTAGTTATGTGTTTCATTCATATTTTATTAATTAATCTCTCCCTAGTAATTAGGCCTAGAGATGTATGCTAGTTAGTGTGTTTTTGTCAATTTGTTTTCATTTTAGGACTAACACAATACTAAGCACCTCTTTTGAGTCAAATTCCTAGTTCACATAATGGCACACCCGATGGGACCAAATGCATCCCAAAAATTAATAATATCTTTATGAAACTTTAAAATACTCATTTGGATTATTAAAACTCTTTAAATTTGATTTCTTAACTTTGTTTTGCCAGTTTTCTTTGTTAGGGTTTACACAGTCAATCATCGATGGTCAGTGTAATTGCTAACAGTTATTTTCAATTATTGATGGTCAGGTATAACTGTCGATGGTCACTATGTTTTTATTAAAAAACACAAAACCCAAGAGCTAATAAGCCATTTTAAAATGCTTGGTTTGGGGTCGTATGGACTCCATTTTTTATGATTTTTTTAAACCATGTATTTTTTCCTAAATTTTTAAAATTTGATATTAGTTTAGCTTCAATTTGCATAAATTTTTCTAATTTTTTTGAAATTATCTTTAAATATTTCTAATCTAACACATTTGCTTTTGGGGTGATGCCTTAAGGGTAGATAGGTAATCGATAGACTTCAAATTTGTTAAAACATACTATTTAGACCATATTTTGCATGGTTTTAAAATGAACTAGGAACTTTGTTTTAGTACTTAATGAAACATTTAGGTGCTTAAGATGAATGTTTGATAGTTATACTTTCAAAGTTACAACTTAAGACCAAGGGGTCAAAATAACACCATTCAATCTTTCAAATTAGTGCTTAAAAATGAACTCATCTTTCCAAGTTTTTCCATTCAATAGTTGTTTGAACTAGTTTTTGTTTTTCAAAGAGAGGGATGTTGCATGTATGCCATTCCACTTGTCCCCTTTAGGGAACCCTTTGAATCAAAATTTCTCATCCTTATTACAAAAATCATAGTCTAAAGCTTATAAAAATGTCATCTAAAGCACTCCCCAAAAACTTGCAATAGTTTAGGTGATCTTGAAAATGACCCTAAAGTCTTTCTCTTATGTCTTTTATTTCATTTCATCTTGGTTTGTGATGGAGACTTCATCATCTCCTACAAGTTCTATAGGAAAGCTTTGATCTATGGTTTTATTTCCTAGCATTGAATTTAACCACTTCCACTAGGAAAAGAGGTTTGAGTGGTTAAACCACCTTCTAGGGTTGGAGTTACACACATGACGCATCTATACTTTGGGCATCGCACTACACTAAACAAGCGACAAATGTATTGGTTGTAAAAAGGGAAAGACCTTTTTACAACAATCTAAGTGTTGTAGATACCCAATTACATGCTTTTATTTTACATCATGACATGAAATTCATTGTGTAATTGATCCTCGTAGAAACATTTAAAAACTTTCTAATTTAGTCAACCCCACATTACCATACCCTTTCTAGGATTTGGATGATTATAATTAGTGTATTTTGGTCATTTTTTTTCTTGGTATGTTTTAAGACTAAAACTTGTTTGTTTTTTATAAATGATGTCAAAACCATGTTTTTGAGTTGAGGGTAGTGTTATACTGCCCAAATCATGTCAAACCATTTTTTGCCTTTGAGTCTTTTGAAATATAACATAGATCACATCATTTGAGCATGCTTATGCCATTAGGCTACTCAATTTATTTCAAGACTTATTTACCAATGTATCAAAAACTATTTATTTCAAACCATGTCATGTATACCATTTAGACCCTTATTTATGCACCATAATGTTGTCCAATCTTGTCTAGCTTGTTGGTAAAATCCTAGTTTTTAACATTGAGTTTTTAATTAACCTTGTTAAGTATAGATTTAAACATTGATTGATTTATATTTAGGCCTCAATTCATGAGGTTGATGCACAAATATTTCTCTTTTAGGTTGCATAACTTTACTTAATCGATTACCTAAATTTGAAGACTATTAATTATTTATTTATTCACAGAACCTAACCTCATCATTGTTTGTGCCTTTGTTTGGGAGAACACAGCCTTTCTCCAAGAACCTTTTGCCTCATGCCTTATGCTAATTGCTCATGTTTATGTTTAATTCCATGTGTTAGGTCTATGTCAAATTTGTTTCCAAACATGTTAGATTAAATCAAAATCACATTATGCCTTTATTTCAAACCTAAATTTTAATGTTATTTGGCCAAAAGCCCTAGCATAGCCTATTTGAGTCTAGCTTTTGACTCTGCATTTGGAAAAAATGCTTAGAAAATATTTTTCCTTTCCTAGTTTATACCTTGTTTGAAACACTTTGACCTAGACTTTTGACATGTCAGTTTTTGTTTAGATGCTTGACCTTTTTTGCATATGGCATTTGACATTAGACATTTGATGTTAGATTATTTTATGCCAAGTTTTATCACAAACCATGTTGGAGATATAGCTCCACTTTCAGACCACATTGGAGATACAGCTCCACCTTCTACCAAGTTAGACCAAGTTTAAACCATTTGTCCTTTGGACATAGTTTTTTGGAGTTTGTAAAACTCTAAGCCTTTTTGTTTTTAGAGATTTCATCATTTATGTGGATATGTCTAGCTACACCTATGGTGGAGTCATGTATAATACAAATTATGATAGAATGGCCAAAAAAAATGACTTTTATGGCTTTATTCAAGACCCCAATGATGATAATATGGTTTATGATACAGATATCTAGCCACCTCATAATAATCATTCATGGGAACAAAGTCATGAACTAGATTACACTCCAACTTGAGACCCTAATTGCTATGATGAGGCTTGTGAGGAGGATTTTGAAAACCCAAATATAGATAATGTTGTTGGGGATACAGATCCATACCCTCTTTACAATAATTAGTACATGGAACACAGTCAAGAACCAACTTATGATACAACTCAAGATTGGGATGATATGGTTTATCAAGAGGACTTAGATGCTTTGGATTGTGTAAGCAATAAGTTCCATGACATCCTTTTATTATCCAATCATTAGATACTCCTAACCCTCCTTTAGATTATATGAGCTACCAAGCTACATAATATCTAAGGCATACCATTTCTATACTAGGACCTCATCCTTTGGCTTGTGTAAGCAATTATTGACCAATTTTTGGTCTTACAAGCCAAAATTAGTCACCCCCCTCCTTTTTTATTGCAAGGGTCATTCAATCCTTGTTCTAGCTAGTTCATCCCTTAGCTTCCTTGTGAATTTTTTTCTCTATCAGACCATTTCCCATGGAAAACCCAAGTTTTTTCCTCTTTTGCTTGCCAAGTGCATTTCAGGTTTGACGGGTGACTTTACTTGTAAAAAATTCATAATAAAGCCACTTGCAAACCTTGATTTGGTCTCAGATGCTTAGAAATACAAGTGAATTAATTTAGATGGATTTTCATCGATAAAATGGACCAATTGGAAAATTTGAAGGGTCATTGTGTAGGATTTTTGAAGGGTATGTACCCTTACGGAGGGTACTTAGGTGGTAAATGGGACGTTTACAATTCTTTTGAAAGGCAAATTTGGAGGCCAAAGAACCCTTGCTAGGGAAAGTGATGAACAAAGAGGATCTTTTAAAAAGTTTGAAGGGTAAATTTTGGCTTGAATTACCCTTGTGGAGGGCAGTCGATTCGAGCAAATGGGGAAAAAAAAAGCTTAAAAGGAACTTGCCCTTTGGGAAAAAGTGACAAACCAAAAGAGAATTCCTTCAAACTTTTTATCTGAAGGAAAATTAAATAAGAAAATTTGAGGAGAATTCCTTCAGAAAAAATGTCCAAAGGAATTCCTTCAGACATTTTGTTCAAATAAATTTGATAGTCATAAAAAGTTTGAAATATTTTGAAAGATCAAAAGTCTGAAGGGTAGGTGTCTTTATGGGGGGTATTTGGTTATGAAAGTGGACCATTGTAGCTTTTCCAAAGGCATATTTCTAAAGGCAAAGGTAATTTTTGAATCCCAAAGAGGACCATTTCAATCTTTCTGAAGGGTCACTTTCCTTTGGAAAAGCTCATTTGAAAAAATGCTGAAGGAATTATCCTAGTGGGTGATGGGCTTAAAATGTCTAATGAGAGGCCCATAAACATCAATTTTATGGTGATAAGCTAGCCATTGGGATTCAAATGTCTGATGATGGGCTCATGAATGTTAATTTTAGGAAAGTAAGCTAGCCATTGGAAAAAATCAAAGGAGAATTCATTTAGACATTTTATCTGAAGGAACTCAGAAGAGGAAGCCTAAAGGCTTGCTAAAGGAAAGTCAAAAGTGACAATCCCAAAGGAGAATTCCTTCAAATAAAAGGTCTGAAGGAATTCCTTCATATATTTTGTCTAAAGGAATTCAAATCCCAAGATCCTGAAGAATGAATGAGTGAAAAAGCAAGGAAAGGAGCCCAAGAGAGAATAATAAGCACCAAGAACCTAAATTGTTAGGACAAGAGGAAAATATCAAAGTAAGGGAAAACAAGGTGGGTAACCCAAAAAGTAGCCATGTACACTTAAAACAAAATCTCAAAATGCTCCAAGTGGCATAACAAGTCAAAGCATGGACCCAAAGATGAACTAGACCAAGGCAGGTGGCACAGGTGTTGTCGATAAGAAGAGTAAATGCACTTAGGTGAAATAGTCTCCATTGAAAACCAATAAAAGGATTTGTTTTAAAACTATAGAAGAGAGCAACCCATGTTTTCTTATTTTTCCATTAATGAGTAGCTAGTTATGCTCAGCATTGAAGGGAGCATGGCCTAGTCAACACAACTTAGGGATGGCCTTGTTAGTTACTAGGAGAAGTATCCCATGGTTTTGCAAGCCCAATATAGCATGGGTAGTGACTTAGACACCTAAAACATGGCTCTCTCACATGTAATTGAAAGGAGATGGCAGTATCATGGGTTTGTGTTAACTATAGAATTATTTAATATAACATGGGTTTCCATCCCTTGACTAGTCAATTATCTATTTCTAAGCTTCTTATATTATTTGTAACTTTCTATTTGAGAAGGATCTCTCAGCATTATATGACAAAGCCCTAAAGAAATTTACCTTGAATCAAAAGAAGTATTTTACCTCCATTTGAGCTTACACTTTTGCATATGTCTATGGTCTTATCTTACGTTCATTTATTTACTTTAATGATTTCATAAGTTCATACCAGCATATCTAGTGTATTGTGAGTTCTTCTCTGTAGGTTAACAAGAAGTGTCTAGCTCAGAGTATAGGTGCATATGAAAATACTATCCAATAGTGTGTCTTAGAACACCTCTGGTAGTTTCTTCCTCCCTATATTTCCATAGAATCTAATATTGAAACACTAATGGAGGAAGGGTTCTCATTATAATGAAGTGTATGTTTGCTTCTCTCTGGTGTAAAGTTTAGGTCATAGCTAAGTAGACCAACTAGTTTGATGCATCACCGCATTAGTTAGGTTTTATTTTTTATTATCTCTCTCTCTTTTCACCCCCCATTTTTAGTAGTAGGAAATTTGAGGCCTCTAGGTACATCAAGTGGATCTAGCCCCTAATCTAGAGATTCATCCTTGAATTTTTCCACCCATAGCAAGAGGAATGTTTCCATTATGCCGCTTGGATGAAGGGAGTTGAGTCTCCTTTTAGAGGGTGAAATCTATAGTGTCAACAATTTTTTGGCATGCTTGGTGGGACTAATTTTTGTGTCCTACAAGTTTCAATATTGGTGTTGGTCTTGATATTATTAAAAAATCCAAAAGAAGGAGCTATAACCCAACATCTTATGACTCCATTCAAGAACTCAATCTCTGGTTAATGATCAGCATGGCATCCCATGCCAAAGGTCACTATAATATCTTCTTCTAGGGGTGTCCCTTTTAAATTTATTGAGTTGCCTTTGAACTTAGCAAAAAGGCTAAGGTTTTCAAATACTCACCCTTACGTAGCAAGTCACTTTCCCAAACCAACCATAAAACACACCTACTCAAGGAGACCCCGATTGAATCCTTTCACAACCATGGCTTTCCCTTTTGTGGCCTTCAATGGTCAGAGTCCCTTGAACCTTCAATAGTATGACCCAATTCTAGGGATAGCTTTCAAAAGTATTCCTCGGTTTAGTGGAGAGGGCCAATCACTACTATCGAGCATATCATAAACATAGCCAACCTTTGCAACATCCATAATATCACTGAGGAAAATGTAGCCATTAGATTACTAGCCTTGTCTTTCAAAAGGAAAGTTTTGGATTCGTATGGGACCTTGCATATGAAATCAATTGTCTCATGGAATGAGTTAGGGACCCTTTTGACAAATAGGTTTGGGGAAAAAAGTGACCATTTGTCTCTAGCTGAGCAATTGACCATCATGAAGAGAGCCCACATGAATTTATGCAAAATTTTAACACTAGGTTTCAAAAGACTTGGGATAGAATCCCAACTATTGTGAGGCCAACCCTAAGTTATGCTTTCTTTTACTACTTGTTGACCTATTTTGCCCATAGGCAAAATTTTGGTCACCTTCCTCTCCTGCTATTTAGTACCAGTCATTTTCGGGTTCAGCAAGTTCAATATGTTTGGTTCATGGCATGGTTCAAGTGTTTCGGTAGCTTCTGGTTCAAAGGGGTTCAACACTTTGGTTTGATGCCACATGGACCCGACTGACGTGGTGATGGACCTGAGGACATCCCAGTGGACATCAAAATTAATGAAGTGAAATAGCTGTTCCCTTTCAAACTGGTAGATAGCTAACCATTGAAAAGAAGGAGCTCAAAATGTAGTGACCTACCAAAATGTTCACCCAAGGGGCCAAATTAACCAAATGAGACAAAATTGAGAAAAGGACAAGAAGACATACATGGAATGAGTAAGCAGTTAAGTTCAAGTGGTGCCAATTTGAAGAAGTGACTCCAGTAGGTAAAATAGTTCATTCAAATTGATCATGAGAAGATGCAACAACTAAGTAATGTAACTGGTTTCTTCATTTTACATTTAATGGGTGGACAAACCACATTTGACATTAAAAATGCAGACTTCGAGCAGACAAAACACACAGCTCATTAATGTTTTGAGCAACTTGTTGAAGGGACGTGATAGAACACTTGTAACAAAAGAGCACCAAATGAGCCTCTTGGACTTTCATATATATTCGATACTTGTCATTTTTGTAATCATCTTTTCACAGTTTTAGCCAAGCGCAGCCCTACTAAGATTTCACTTGAATCAAATAAAAAGTAATTTTTTACCTCCATTTGGATAGATGTTTCAGAGAATGCCTTGAGTGTTTGTCTTTGTCCAGTCATTGTTTCTTGATGCTCTCACAGGTTTAACACCAGCAGACCTATTATCTACAAGGTGCCATCTCTGCAGCTGAAAGGAGAAGAGTAGTATTTGAGAAATGCAAAACAGAGGAAGTTGCTACATAAGTGTGCATCTCACATCGCCTTTGGCAATCTCTTTCTTTTTTTTGTATCTTCCATTAAGGCCTCCCTGCTAGTTTCTAGTAGCTTGGTCCTTTTGCCAAATGTGTAGTGTATGTATGTGTTTGTTTGGTTTCAGTGTGAGTGTGTGAAGGTCGACCTGTTTTGGTGCATCACCTCTTTTAGAGTAGGTTTATTTTTCTTGCATCTCTCTCTCTTTTCATCCCCCCTTTTTATATCTATATATATGTATGTTAGCACTTGCTGGAAAAAACACGATTCATCAAAGGGAGCTAGCCCTTATCTAGAGACTCTCTCCTCCAGCTTTGCCAATTCCACAGGCGAGAGGAGAGTTTCCATGTTGTGAGGAGAAGGTAGGAGCTAGGCCTCCTTGCCCCGAGTGCAATCTTCTATGTCAATAGTTTTGGCACGCGTAGTGGGACCAACTGGGATAGGTTTTGTCCAAAGAGTTGAAGAATTTTTGGTGTGTTCTTCAACTAACCATCTTTTGGAGGCTTTGTATCAAACACCAATGGTGACTCTGAGTTGAATCAGCTGGTTAAGCAGCGTGGTGCCATTCAAAAATCTACTTCTTTATGTATAATCCCTTTGCACAGAATCATGGGCCTTATATTCCTTCACATTACCATGATCAGGCTCAAAATATTTATGGCATTACCTCAAGTAACTCTCCTAGTTGCCCTACAAATATAAGGGACATGGCATTAGAATTTGAGAAGCAGATGATGGAGATCAATAGAGAGGAGGAGCAGTATAGATATTAGCAGGAGCTGATGTATAAAGAGGAGTGTTTGTTTAGGCAAGCACAGGCCTTACAATCCATGGAAGAGGAGGTAACAAAATGAAGAAGTCCATCTTTTCAAGGCAGCCAGCCTTGTGCACCCCCTCATATTTTGAAAAATGCCCCCTCTTTTGCACTAAATCCTTTCTATCACATTGCACTTGCTCACTCTAGCTTATCAAATATACCTGCTCCCAACCCAGTGCACCTGGCTTTCCAACATGAGATGATATCAAAACAATCTCCCATTGGGGAAAATACCACCAGCCAGCACGTCCCTCCTCTAAAGTCTCCTCCAACACACCAACAGTGTTTTCCTTGCATTCCCCAACCTCCCCAAGTCCTTAGCATGATGTGCAGATTCCAAGTTGGAGGAAGGAATGCCAAGAACTAGCTCTGAGCTTTGGAGAGGATCATGTTGGTGACCTCCAAGAAAGACTCTTTTAGGACAACCTAGCCAAGCAAATTGAAGATTTAGAGGCTAAGATGAAGCTGCTTCTTGAAAGAGAGATAAAAATTATAGACCTTGCAGAGGAGCCTTGGGACCTTGTGGAAAACAAAGTTGTTGCCTATTTATAAGAGCAAAATTCTATTTCAGAGATCCTGAACTGGGGAGAAATAGTAAAATCATGGGGCAAAAAAGAAGAAGAAAAGCAAGGTTTTTCTCAAAACCTTGAAGAAGCTAAAGCTGCACCTACTCATGATGATGCTGGCAACCTTTAGGAAAAGCTTTTCCAAGAAGATCTGGCCAGGAGAATTGCAGGGTTGGAATCCAAAGAAAAATTCCTCAACCAATGTGTGATGGATGGTTTAGACCAAACGGCACATTCCATGTTTGAACACACCCCACCTACACATTTCCAAGAGAGTTATCAGGCCATGCCTGATATTAATGAAGTGCTGACCATGTGGAAGGAGGAGAATCATTCGATTCTAGCTTAAAGACTGCCTCCTCTTCCACATGTTTTCTCCACTTCACCTCTTCTCAAGGAAGAACTTGTTCTATATGAGGCAAGTGAGGAGCAAAAGATCCAATCTACAGTCCTTCAAGAGGCTGTCATGAGCGATAACGAAGAAGAAATCATCATTGATGCTCCTTGTGAAGACCTTATTAGCAATGAAGAAGATGCAGGTCTTGCATATATGCAGATGTTCCAGCAATTCAAAGAGGAACAAATACATGGTAAGCTCTCTTCTCCTTTATTTGATGAACTTCCTTGAAGTTTTGATGATGAGGTTGACTACGCTGAAGTGCCTGAGTTGGAGGAGGAAAAGGAGAGGTCTGTCTTCCTTGAGGAAGGCCTTGAAGAAGAGTGCTTGGAACAAAGAGGTGATGTTCTATGGGATGAGAAATCAATTTGTGAGTCCATTTCAGACATCACCATAGTCACCCTTCTTCAAGAAGGCCAAGAGGAAGTAGAGGACGAGTCTGACAAAGTTTTCAGCGAGGCAGAAGGAAACAAGTTAGACCATGATACATTGCAGAGGAATTATGCAGGTCAAAGGGCTAATGGTGATAAGTCAGTAGCCACTAATTTCTTAGTGAAGAGCACCAATTTAAAGGACCAGCATTCAATAGGCTTCCATGGGCAAGCAGAGTATATATATGTTAGAAGCATGTTTTAATCTGATCCACTCAGATTCTAGTCAAACCAGGTGGCCGGTAAGAGGAGCAAGTCACCAAATCTCATTTTCTTTCAGCTACTTGCCTACCACCATAAGTCTTCTCACCAGGAAGGGGACTTGAGAAATTTTCCTTTCGATTCAGGAGGGAGGCGAGCATTCCTAGTTAGCTGTACATAATAGTTTGTTTTTAGTTTCTTTCCCACTTTCCCTAAGTGCAGTTGTACAGGTAGTATTTTTAGCCTTGTGTGTTTCCCTTTGTATGTGGGGTAAAGGCTTCATATTTGATTCTCGGATCTTTCAGGGCTATTGCTAATCTCGTTCATAGTTGCAATCTGACTCTGTGCCCAATGAATTTTAAGGCAACTGGTTCTAAGCATATCAAGCATGCTTCCCCTGTGAGTCGTTAATTGTTGACCTATTTTGTCTACAGGAAAAATTTTGGTCACCTTCCTCCCCTGCTATTTAGTACCAGTCATTTTTAGGTTCAGCAAGTTTAATATGTTTGGTTCATGGCCTAGTTCAAGTGTTTCGGCAGCTTCTGGTTCAAAGGGGTTCAACACTTTGGTTCGATGCCACGTGGACCCGACTGACGTGGCGATGGACCTGACGACGTCCCAGTGGACGTCAAAATTAATGAAGTGAAATAGCCATTCCCTTTCAAACTGGTAGAGAGCTAACCATGGAAAAGAAGGAGCTCAAAATGCAGTGACCTGCCAGAATATTTGCCCAAGGGGCCAAATGAACCAAATGAGACAAAATTGAGAAAAGGACAAGAAGACATACACGGAATGAGTAAGCAGTTAAGTCCAAGTGGTGCCAATTTGAAGAAGTGACTCCAGTAGGTAAAATAGTTCTTTTGAATTGATCATAAGAAGATGCAATAGCTAAGTAATGTAACCGGTTTCTTCATTTTACATTTAATGGGTGGACAAACTGCATTTGACATTAAAAATGTAGACTTTGAGTAGAAAAAGCACACGGCTCATTAATGTTTTGAGCAACTTGTTGAAGGGACGCGATAGGCCACTTATAACAAAAGAGCACCAAATGAGCCTCTTGGACTTTCATATATATTCAATACTTGTCATTTTTTTAATCATCTTTTCATGGTTTTAGCCAGGCGCAACCCTACTAAGATTTCACCTAAATCAAATAAAATGCAGTTTTTTACCTCCATTTGGATAGATGTTTTAGAGTATGCCTTGAGTGTTTGTCTGTGTCTAGTCATTGTTTCTTGATGCTCTCATAGGTTCAACACTAGTACACCTATTATCTACAAGGCACCATCTCTGTAGCTAAAAGGAGAAGAGAAGTATTTGAGAAGTGCAAAATAGAGGAAGTTGCTACATAAGTGTGCATCTCACAGCACCTTTGGTGATCTCTTTCTTTTTTTTATATCTTCCATTAAGGCCTCCCTGCCAGTTTCCAGTAGCCTGGTCCTTATACCAAATGTGTAGTGTATGTATGTGTTTGTCTGGTTTCAGTGTGAGTGTGTGAAGGTCGACCTATTTTGGTGCATCATCTCTTTTAAAGTAGGTTTGTTTTTCCTGCATCTCTCTCTCTTTTCATCCCCCCTTTTTATATCTATATATATGTATGTTAACACTTGCTAGAAAAAACACGATGCATCAAAGGGAGCTAGCCCTTATCTAGAGACTCTCTCCTCCAGCTTTGCCAGTCCCACAGGTGAGAAGAGAGTTTCCATGTTGCGAGGAGAAGGCAGGAACTAGGCCTCCTTGCTCTGGGTGCAATCTTCTACATCAACACTACTTGAAGGCCTTAAATAGTGACATTGTTGTCATGATATAGTCCATGGGTGGACATATTCTACCCGATGCTTATGAGATATCCATAAATACTAAAAATTACCTTGTTTAAGCAGGAAAGATAGCTCCTAGACCTCATATGCCACTCTTTATTAATTTATATCCCTTAGTTTAGTCTATTACACCCACTCTAGCTCCTTTGCCCAATCAAGAGAAGTCAGTTACTACCCTTGCAAATGATCTCCATGAAGTTAAGATCATGTTACAGAGTGTTACCAATGAGTTAGTTTCCCTGAAGAGACAATAAGCTCAGATTTATAAGCCAAATCAAGGTACCAGTAGTTTGGGAAGGCAAATAGACCTCTCTTCCATAATTATAATTAAGGGCAAGGTCAAATTACATAATTCAAGCCTTATCAGAGCTATAATCCAAATGCCCCTTCATCTTCCAAGGCTCTTGTCCCCACTCAAAATAATTTAGTGTAGGAGCAGCCCAATTATCCACCCTTAGGGCATTGCCAAGAATAGGTTGCTTATGCCAATGAGCTACCAAATCAAAGCATGACTACACAAGGTGATCAAGTAGCTCAATTCTCAAATTTTGAGATATCAACATACCTTGGGATGGATATTAGGTAGGCTCCATCTGATTCCACTCTTATAAATCACTTGGAAGGAGAGTTCTACGTAGTCAAATATGTGGGGAGCACAAGTAACCAAAATTATTGTGTTGCAGCCAACACCAAGTCCAAAAGGAGAGTTATGGATGAAGCTCAAGTAACCACTCAAGCACCTATAGCATCTCCTTCACCACAAGAAAATCAAAAGTTTCCTAATTATAGATCACTGGTTGGAGCTTTAGCTCCTCAAGTTACACCATAGGTTATGAATGTCCCCAAGGAGAAATTAAAGGGGTTAATCCTTCAATCAATTTAGTGGACCAAATGAAGAAGCTGCACATGAACATCTCATTGTGGAATTCTTTAACACTTTCAGGATAAAAGGATATACTCTAAAAGAAATTGCATGGGGTAGGTGAGTAAGCTATCCTAGCAAGAAATGATAATGTGTTGATAGTAAATGGGGCTCCTCCCATGGGAGGTCAAGCAAAGAAAGATGAGAAGGTCCCTCCCTTCTATTTGTCCTTGATTATTGGTGATTTCTCGGTCCAAAATTTCATCATTGATAGTGGAGCAAGCACCTCAGTTATGCCCAAATGCATAGCTGATAAGTTAGGCCTCAAGTATGAACAAATGACCAAAAGAGTTCTACAGTTAGATGGATCACCAGCTAAGACCTTAGGAGTAGTAAGAGGCTTGAATCTAACTCTCCATGCCTATCTAACCTTCTCAACTCCCCATGATGTGGTAGTGGTAGATGCTCCTCCTTACTTCACTCTTTGCTTATCAATGGATTTCACATCCAAGATAGGTAGATACTTGGTAGCCAATTGTTTTTACCTAGTTTTTATGACAAAGTATGGAACTAAAGTGAAGATTGAGTCAAAGCCCATCCAAAAAGATGACTTGGAGACATACTCACCCAAAGTGGTGAATGTGAACTATGCAATCATTGATGAAGAAGAGCTATAGGTGGACCAATCTCCATCATCTTCCCTTGTAGGAGTTACTAACTTACACTTAGATGAATCGGGAAATGACAATTTTGAGCATGATCCTTACAAGTTCATTGAATAGGCTGGTCTTGGGGTCTATTGCATACATGAAAAAGATGCTTTCATGCTAAAATTAATGAAGATAGATCTAGAGGACTATGGTTTGTGGTAACTATTCTTTGATGGATCTAGAAGCAAGTTGGGAGCTAGTGGTGGAGCAATGATGGTTTCACCTTCAAAGGAGATAATTCTCAACTTTTAGGTTTCAGTTCTCCTGCACTTGCAACATAGTAGAGTATGAGGCCCTTGTTCATAGCCTAGAATGGGCAAGGAAGAGAGGAATTAAAGAATTGTAGGTATTTGGAGATAGTGAGTTGATTTTGAACCAAGTGAGGGGTCAAATCTTGACCAAGAACTCCTTACTCAAGTCTTACAAGCACAAAATGTGGGACCTTGTGGAGAGATTTTCTACTTTCAACATCATTCCTGAGAGGAGCCAATATGCAGATAGACTAGCAATAGTTGGTGCTCAATTTGATATCCCAAAGGGGGTAAGACAAAGCAATAATCATCATCATTTAAAGGTGATTGTGAGGCCTTCCATACTAGACAATGTCACCAATTGGTAGGTGTTTGAAAGTGACCAACAAACATCACTTTTCTTATAGGAAGAAGCTAAGTTTGCTTCTAAAAATTAGTCTAAGCTGTAGCAACAGTATGATGGATAGATTGTTCAACTAAAGATCAACAAGCTTCCCAAAGGTTTGGTAACTTTTGAGAGCATCTTTAATGAAGATGACCAAATCAAGAAGGACAAAGCAAGCATGTCAACCAAGAAATACAATTATGAAAGGGTAGAGATATACAAGGATAAGTTGCTTGCACTTGGGAAGGTATGTATAAAAGAGGAAGGCATGCTTTCATTATGTTATGCCAAGAGTTTGTTGATATCTTTGCTTGGGAGTATGGTGATTTGAAGGGATTTGACACAAGCTTAGCCCAACACACCATTGAGCTGGAGGAGGGTGCCAAACCCATCAAGAAAAAGCAAAGGCCAATCAATCCAAATATTGAGCTTCTCATGAGGAAATAACTCACCAAATTGATCAAGTCCAAGATTATCTTCCTTATCAAACACTCTTCTTGGCTAGCCAATTTGGTCCTTGTTAGGAAGGAGAATGGAGAGATCAGATTATGTGTGAATTTTAGAAACATAAATAGAGTCTCACTAAGAGCTCACTATCCCCTCCCAAGTACGGAGTAGATTCTTTAGATGGTGATAAGCAGTGAAATATTCTCCCTCCTAGATGGCTACTCAAATACAATCAGATATTGGTATAAGAATGTGACCAATATAAGACAGCCTTCACCACCAAGTGAGGAGCATATGCCTATAGGAAGATGCCATTCATATTTTAAAATATTGGAGCTACCTTCTAATATGATATAGATATGGCTTTCCAAGGTTTGATCAATAACATTGTGCTAGTTTATCTTGATGATGTGACAATCTTCTCCAAAGAGGCAAGTGAACATTTGAAGCACTTGAGGAATATCTTTGAGAGGTGTAGATAGTTTGGCATCTCTCTCAACCCAAATAAATGCATGTTTTCCATCCATGAAGGTAAGCTCTTGGCCCATCTTGTTTCAAAAGGAGGCGTATCCAATGATCTAGAAAGGGTACATGCCATTTTAACACTGTCCTTACCTAAGCATAAGAAGGGCCTACAAAGTTTATTTGGTAAGATAAATTTCATTAGGAGATTCATTCTTAACTTTGCTAAGCTGGTCAAACCACTAAATTGTATGCTGAGGAAGGATGAGACATTCACATGGACAACAAGAACAAGAAAGAGTTTAAAAGGCATCAAACAAGCTATCACCCAAGATCCTACCCTGACTAGTCCAGATTTCTCCAAGGACTTAAATCTATACACCTTTGGGAATGAAGAGGTAATCTCTGCTATGCTCACTCAAGTGAATGATGAGAATTTAGAATAACATCTCACCTTTTTTAGCCAAGGTTTAGAAGGCTACAAGGTTAGATACACGTATGTTGAGAATTAAGTGCTTGTAGTCATATGAAGTCTGAAGAAGTTTAAACATATGTTGTCTAATAGAAAGATTCACATCATGGTGCAACATCATATTGTAAAAGACTTCTTGTTAAGCCAAGACTTGAATGAGAAAAGGGTAGGGTAGATCACCAAACTAATGGAGTATGACGTAGAGATCAAGACCACCAAGCTAGTAAGGGGAAGAGGGTTGTGTGAACACCTCACTACAGACTTAAAAGAGTTGAAGTGGGATGTTTTGGTACTCTATAATGAATCTATAGTAGTAATACCTATAGTCGTGAAGATTTGGGCATAAGACATGATTTATTTCCTTTAAATGGTGAGTATCCACAAGGTCTTGATAAGACTAAGAGGAGGTATTTTAGACTCCAATCTCTTCCTTATGTCCTAGTTTATGGAGTGTTGTTTAGAATGGACTTTTCAGGGGTAATCTTGACATGCATTGATTCAGACCAAGTTGGTAGAGTATTGTTCAAGTTCCATGATGGGTCAACTGGTGGCCACTTTGCTCCCAAGGCCATAGCTATAAGGATTATAAGGGCTAGTTATTTTTGGCCTAGTTTCTTTAAAGACACTCATGCTTTAGTGAGGAAATGTCAAAAATGTGCCTTCTTTGATGGGAAGTAATGACTGGTTTCCATGCTTCTTCATCCTCTTCAGGTGGAATAGCCATTCATGTAATGGCAGTTGGATTTCATCAGGGTGATCAATCCTCCTAGTGCTGGCCATAAGTGGGTTTTGACTACTACAAATTATTTCACAAGATGGATAGAGGCCATAGCTTTGAAATAGGCTAATGAGAGTGCAGTCCTAGATTTTTATGAAGGCATAGTGATGAGATTTGGGGTCCCATCCACAATCATTTTAGACAATGCATTGGATTTCTTGGGAACAAATACAAGTGAGTGGGCGTTAAAGTATAACATCTATCTCAACACTTCTTCTAACTACTACCCACAATGGAATGCATTGGCTGAGTCCATAAAAAGAATCTGATTAGGATCATAAAAAGGATAATGGAGAAAAATCAAAAGACTTGGCATACCAAGTTGAAGACATCTCTTTGAGCAGATAGGATCAATCTAAAGAGGGTGATTGGTAATTCACCATACACACTTGTGTATGGAAGGGAAGCTAGACTTCCTATCTCACTTGAGTTACCAACCTTAGATCTTGCCCATCAGCGATAATTGCTAGAGAGTGATAGCTTAGAAATCAAGTATTATGAGCTAATGGAGCTTTAAGAAGCAAGAGACCAAGCCATGGATGCAATGACCAACCACTAGCAGCAAACAAAGAAGCATTTTGACAAGAGGTATATGCTAAGGAGCTTCTTAAAAGGTGATATTGTCTTGAAGTGGGATGAAGACCAAGCCAAGCTTGGAAGGCACACAAAGTCTGATGCCTTATGGAGTGGCCCATATGTCATCACCCAATGCAAGCAAATAATGTTTTCCAACTCTTCAAGTTGGATGGTGAAGAGCTACATATCCCATTCAATGGGATATATCTTAAGTATTTTCACTAGCTTTCTTTTGTCATGTACATAGTTTCCCTATTTTTTCCTCATTTTCCCTAAGTGATGTTATGCATGTGTGTAGTTTTTTTAGCCTTTGTGTGTGTTTTTCCTTATTATTTGGGGTAAAATCTTTGTTGGTTCTTATGTCTTTACAAGGTTATTTCCAACTTTTCAAGCTGCATCTTGACTCCATGCCCAATGGACTTTTAGGCCACCTGTCTTCTCAAGCATAGTAGGCACTCTTCCCCTATGAATCATCAAATGTGTTGACCAATTTTTGGTCCTGTAGGCCAAAATTGGTCACCCCCCTCCTTTTTTATTACAAGGATCATTCAATCCTTATTTTGGCTAGTTCATCCCTCAGCTACCTTGTGAAAAAATTTCTCTGTCAAATCATTTCCCATGGAAAAACCAAGTGTTTTCCTCTTTTGCTTTCCAAGTACATTTTGGGTTTGATGGGTGACTTTACTTATAAAAAATTCATAAGTAAAGCCACTTGAAAACTTTGATTTGGTCTTGGATGCTTCAAAATACAAGTGAAATACTTTGGAGAGATTTTTATCGACAAAATGGACCAAGTGGAAAAGTTGAAGGGTCATTTGCAGAATTCTCGAAGGGTATGTACCCTTATGGAGGGCACTTAGGTGACAAATGAGACCTTTAAAATTCTTTCGAAAGGTGACTTTGGAGGCCAAGGAGCCCTTATGGGGGAAAACAATGAACACAATGGATCTTTTCAAAATTTTGAAGGGTAACTTTGGGCTTGAATTGCCCTTATGGAGGGCATCCGATTGGAGCAATGGGGCAAGATAAAAAGCTCAAAAGGAACTTGACCTTTAGGAAAAAGTGACAAGCCAAAAGAGAATTCCTTTAGACTTTTTGTCTAAAGGAAAACCAAAGAAGAAAATTCAAGGAGAATTACTTCAAAAAAAATGTCCAAAGTAATTCCTTCAGACATTTTGTTTGATTAAATTCGACAGTCACAAAAAGTCCAAATTTTTTTGAAAGATCAAAAGTTTGAAGGGTAGGTGTCTTTGCGAGGGGCACTTGGTTATGAAAGTGGACCATTGCAAAAATTTTAAAGGTATATTTCTAAAGGAAAATATCATTTTTGAATTCTAAAGAGGACCATTTCAATCTTTTTGAAGGGTCACTTTCCTTTGAAAAAGCTCATTTGCAAAAATGTTGAAGGAATTATCCTAGTGGGTGGCAGGCCCATGAACATCAATTTTAGGGTGATAAGCTAGCCATTGGGATCTAAATGTTTGATGATGGTATCATGAATGTCAATTTTGATAAAGTATGCTATCCATTAGAAAAAATCAAAGGATAATTCCTTCAGACATTTTGTCTGAAGGAACTCAGAAGAGGAAGCCCAAAGGCCTGCCAAAAGAAAGTCAAAAGTGACAAGCCCAAAGGAGAATTCCTTCGAACAAAATGTCCAAAGGAATTCCTTCAGACATTTTGTCTAAATGAATTAAAATCCTGAGAGCCCAAATAATGAATGAGTGAACAATCAAAGAAAGGATCCTAAGAGAGAATAATAAGCATCGAGAGCCTAATTGTCAGGATAAGAGGGAAATAGAAAAGTAAGGGAAAAGAAGGCAGGTAACCTAGAATGCAGCCATGTGCACATAAAAAAAATCTCAAAATGCTCCAAGTGGTGTAACAAGTCAAATCATAGACTAAAATATGAACCAGACCAAGTTAGGTGGCACAAGTGTTGTTAGTAGGAAGAGTAAATGCACTTAGGTGAAATAATCTCCACTAAAAACTAATAAAAAGATTAGTTTTTGAACTATAGAAGAGAGTGGCCCATGTTTTCTTATTTTTCCATTAAATAAAAGCCAGTTGTGCTTAGAATTAAAGAGAACATGGCCTAGTAAACACAACTTGGGGATGGCCTTGTCAATTATTATAAGAAGTATCCCATGCTTTTGCAAGCCCAAGACAGCATGGGTAGTGACTTGGACACCTACAACATGGCTCTCCCATATGCAATTACAAGGAGATAGCAAAAACATGGTCTTTTGGTCACTATATAAGTGTTTAATATAGCATGGTTTTCCATCCCTTGACTATTCAATTGTTTATTTCTAAGCTTGCTATATATATTTGTAACTTCTCATTTAAGAAGGATCTCTCAGCATTATATGGTGAAGCCCTGAAGAAATTTACCTTAAATCAAAAGAAGAATTTTACCTCCATTTGAGCTTACACTCTTACATATGTCTATGGTCTTATCTTATGTTCAGTCATTTCATTTAATACTTTCATAAGTTCATACCAACATATCTAGTGTATTGTGAGTTCTTCTCTACAAGTCAACAAAAAGTGTCTAGCTCAAAGTATAGGTGCATGTGAACAAACTATCCAATAGTGTGTCTTAGAACACCTCTAGTAGTTTCTTCCTCCTTGTATCTCCATAAGATCCCCTATTGAAATACTGATGTAGGAAGGGTTCTCATTAGAATGAAGTGTATGTTTGCTTCTCTCTTGTGTAAAGTGTAGGTCAAGGCTGAGTAGACCAACTAGTTTAGTGCCTCACCACATTAGTTAGGTTCTATTTTTTAGTATCTCTCTCTCTCTCTTTTCAACCCCCATTATTAGTAGTAGAAAATATAGGGCCTTAAGGTGCATTAAGGGGAGATATCCCCTAATCTATAGATTCATCCCTCAAGTTTTCCACCCATATCAAGAGATGTGTCTCTATTTTTCCATGTGGATGAAGGGAGTTGAGTCTCTTTTCAGAGGGTGCAATCTACAACATAAATAGAAATCAAGCTCCATAATGCCCCTTCATCCTTCTAATACCTAGTCCTTTGGCTTGTGTGAAAAACCAATCCCCATAACACTCTATTGTTACCATCACAAGACTTTGTCCTTTGGCTCATGGGAGCAATCAAGCTCCACAATGCCCTATCATTATCCAACTATAGGCCATTTCTCATCTATTACCAATCCCATCCCAACCTCAAATGATCCAATCATTTGAAGACTAAGATATTTTTAAAATTGGTATTTTTTAACTCATTAGAAACCAAGGCCAAGAGAACCAACCAATCCAAGATGTTTTTGTTGAAACAACCATTTGTGATAAGTTAATCTATGATGAATTGCCTATTGATCCTATACCAATTGTCAAGGAGTCTCACTTTGATGAGTTAATATTTATTTAATCACTTCTTAATGATTATAACCTCTTTTGGGAAAATCATTACCTTGACCATATACCTATTTTTTAAGAGCCTCACTTTGACAAGTCAGTCTTTGAGAAGTTGTCTCTTAACATTTTTCCCATTTTAGAGGAGTCTCACTTTGACAAACTAGTCTTTGTGGTTCCCATTATGCCATCACACGCCATCACTTATCCAATACCAAGCATTCAAAAATACATCACTATAATAGAGTAACCATTAGATGAAGAATCAGAGTTACAGTCAAGTTCTATTCTTGGCTTTTTATTAGATTTAACATCAAAATCAAAATCAACATTAGTCTCAACATCATATTTAGATTCCATTATGTTGGAATCAAATTTAGATACAGAATATATTTATGACTATTACAACATTAGTTATCCATGCCTTGCAGATCAATTTTAATACATTTATGATCCTTTTACAATTTTTGAGGATGACTACTTTAGCATCAATGTAAGTTCTCCTAGTATCTTCTATGAGGATTGTGCAGCCTCTCCCCATTCCATTACCATTCCACATACCATTACCATCAACCAACATAGCCATTTTATTAACATTCCATCTCCCACAAGTGTCGATTAGGATTGACACAATCATACTTTGTTAAACTACATCCATGGTGACATAAAAATTGAAAAAGATCAAGGAGGCAAGACCACATTCATAGAGCAGAACACTCTCATAGTGAAACCTTTTCATAGGTGCTAGGGGACACGTAAAGTTCAAACTCGACATCTTTTAGTAAAATTTTTTTGGAAGCACTAGAAGACAAAAAAAATAAAAATATGATGTTCATTAGTGAAACTTTCTTGGAGATGTTACACGACAATCAAAATAACTTCATTGGTGAAAACCTCATTGAAGCACCAATAGTTGAGCACAAAAGTTCTTCACTACTTGATAAAGATAATATCAAAGATCATATTAAAATAGCTTCCAATCTACAACTTAATCAGATGGTAGCTACTATCAAGATCAAATTACAAAAAAAAATTGTGGTCCTATCAAGATAAAAAGTCTTTGGCCTCACCACAACCAAAGTTATGTTGAATCTAGCATCAACAACATTATGTGTGACTAAAATTCTTGATATTCATTTATTTCCCCACCATTATACATTTTATTATCATCTACCATTCCATTTCATAAACAAACCTATCAGATATTATTTATCCCTATTTACCATCCATGATCATACTTTCCTTTGCAGAGGTTATAAAGATACCATGTCTCGACACTTGAAGGAATCAGAATCAATGACCAATGAAGATCATAAAAGCATTCTCAACATCCAAATATGCAACCAATTCTTGATAGAGTAGCTATTTAGATGAGATGTGAGGTAGAAATTAACATGATTGACTATTATATTTGTATCATTTATTGATTAGGATATGCATCTCTACTTCAGTAAGAATAACATAATCATATGTTATTTACCCTACCCAAGCTAGAACCAAACATGTACCATACCATTTCATTGCCATGTTATTGTCACTGTTACATATCCTCTGGCCATTGTCGCATATCCCAGCCAATCACCCCATCACTTGGGGGCAACCCTCTTAGCATTATATCCAACTTTATACCAACCCTCTTACCATTTTATCCAATATATCAAAACTCATTATTATCCTTAGCAAGACCATACCATTCTTATTTAGACCAAAGCCTATTTTTAGTCATCCTACCTAATCCTATTTTGATCTTGGTTCCTTTGGTTCTTCTTAAACTTTTCATGAGAGGATTTAGATCAAGTTTCAACTCTTATCAAATCTATGTTTACAATGATAATATATGAAAGTAGTGTGATAGTTGATCTAGTAAGATATCTTTCATTTTTCCATCCTACCAAGTTTGTTTATGTGGCCCTAATTATAACTAACTATGGGAAAATCAATGTCTCACCAGTCTTGATACTAATTATAATCACCTATGGGTAAATTAGTATCATTAACCTACATCATTGTATCCTAGTTATAACCACCTATGGGCAAACTAGGGGCAACACTTGTTTATCATGCATTTTCACATCACCTTGCCATTGTTATTTTCATTTGACTGGCCATTTGTCAAATTTGAGAAATTGTTGGGACCTAGTTTGTTTTTCCCCACCTTTTGTGTAGATGAAATTACTATGACTTGAGGTTATTTTAGGACCATGTAGTCTATGCTTAATTTATGTTGAAATCACTTCAGTTCCTCTTTCCATGCACTCTCACCATTTTGCAAGCAACCTAAGCCAAACGCTCTCACTATTTTTTGAGTAGGTATCTTTTCCTTCTCTAATGATTTAAGATACCTCAAAATTCCAAAAATATTCAAATATTTAAAAATACCAAAAACATATGTCCTGTCTAAGCTTAGTTAGTTATCCTCAATCTACCTTACTTTGGCATCGTCATTGTTAGGATATTTTATTTTGCTTTTGTTTTCAAGATTCATATTTATTTGTTTATTTCAAGTTGTTTGTTTTTCTGTTTGTTTGTTTTCTTGCTTGCTTATTTATTTGCTTTCAACACTGTTACCTTGACTTAGTCTATATGCATTTGTTGGGTCATTCGTCGAGCACATTATTATTGAGTCTATTCATACATCAACTTTATTATCATGATTTTTATCATTGGTGCATTGTTTTTAATTGTTTATTAGATCATGAGTCAATCCTTATGCATATTTCGAGATAGTCTTCATGGTGTTCAATCATGATGCCTATTGTCACATGCTACAATAAAAATTAGCTTCAAGAAGGTCTACAATCAATGGAGCCATATAATTTTCACCTTATAACCTTGGAAAATCCTTTCACCCTTAATCAAATCAACCTATTGACCATTCTAGTTGTATTATTGATAATAAAGATGAGTATCTCCTCATTAAAAGGTACAACTAAATCTTTGCTATTAAATAAATCTTATTCTTCTATTTATCTCTTTCATCACTTTGTGCCTGCTCATCTTTACTCTATGCAATAGGTTCTAACCTTGAGTTATGCTTTATAATCTACCCTAACTGGGGCATAATCATCTTTATAAAACAATCTAGGTCCTCTTAATGATTATAACTACCTATGGGCAAATCATTATTTCAAATTTTATTTCTGATTATAACCACCTTTGGGTAAATTAATAATCCTTTTTAAATCAATGCATGCAAGAATTTTCTCATTTGGATTTATCATAACCATGGGCTAATTCTACCTTTATTATTGCTTCTTTTCGAGGGATCATCCATAAATAAATGTGATGGCCACTCCCTTGAGGGGGCATCATCATAGGCTTCCCAAAACCATTTAGAGCTTTGTTCTTAAATCATCATCTTATTTTTGGCATATAGTTCATTATCATTATTCTAGAAGACATTATTTTGCTTATGGGGCAAACTGTAGACACTTAAAACTAGCCATCGATAACCTCCCACCAAGAGTTTGACCAATTTCCACCAAAATGCATAATTTAGCTTAAAAACAATAAAAGACATTAAATAAGTTGAAATTGATATATTCAAGTGATGATTTTTTCTAGAGTATCGTTAAATAGGGTAATGAAATTTATGGGCTAGCTAGCTTTGATTAGATCATTTCAAATCAAAATACCAATTTTGCACCTGGGTGCTTTGGATTACTCTTTTTTATCAAATTTCTTGCATGAGACACATGCCTTTGTTATTTTGAATTGACAACATACTAAATGGTAATATGGTTCCAATTCATCTAACATCAAATCCTAATTCTAATCTAGTCAAATTTCAAGCCAATAACAAGATATTTTGACCAATTTGAGTAGTTTGTGCATAAAGAGCCAAGATTTGCACCAAATTGCCTAATCATTCTTAAGAGCTAATTAAACCAAATCAATACCTTAAGTTAATTTTCTATGGATATTTTTGAATATTTGTTTTTGAAAATGAATATTGAATATTTTCATCATCAAAGTGACATCATTTCTTAGGAAGACATCCCTAGGCCATAAATGCCACAAATATCAGGATTCATGCTTCCCATGCCTATTCAATGCCCTATATCCCAAATATTGATGAGCCTATTATGAATTTTAATTGCATAATTGAATTAATCTTTATCCACACATCTTCATCTAGAGATAGGCAGTTCATGTTGATTCTAACCATTTTGTTAAATCTATAAATATGAGGCCTTGCCTATTGAATTTTAAGATTTATTTTTGAAAAGTTACCATACCCAATTGATTTCAAAAATCTCTCATAATACAAATTTATCATGCCCAAATACATTTGAAAGCTTCATACAATTAGTTTTATAATGCCTAAATCTTGAGCCAAGCCAAGCCAAAGCCACAAGGTGCTAAGAAGAGATGGAGATAGCCAATATTTCATTGACATAGAATTCATGAGCACAAAGCTAAGAAAGGCACTACAACAATAATTTTGGATCATCCAAGGAAATTGAAATAAATCTTCTTTCATGTTTTAGTTGTGTTTTCATTTTTGTTTTGTTAACTAAGCTCTCCCTAGTAACTAGGTCTAGAGATGTATGCTAGTTAGTGTGTTTTTGTCAATTTGTTTTCATTTTGGGACTAACATAATACTAATCACCTCTCTTGATTAAAATTCCTAGTTCATAATAAATAATCAAGATTCATGAGGACCATCAAGATGTTCTTGAAAAAAAAAGAGATAAATAAAATCAAATAAGGAAACATAAGACCAAGGTGAGACAAGAAGTAATAAAAGGAGAAAAGGAGAATAATTTAATGAAGAGACAATAAATCAAAATAAAACACCAATAAAACTCAAATAAACACACATAATCAAAAATGTAATTAGTGCAATTTAAAAACAATTATTCATGCACGTTTAGTAGAGGTGTTACTTTACACTACAAAGTTACAAAGAATAAGGACACAAAATTTGTTCCCTAATAAATGAGGAATAATGATAGAAGAAATAGGGGAAGAGAATAAAAGGAAGGGGTTGGTCGAGTTGACTCCAAATGTACAAGATAAGTGGATGTTCCTTACATAGTTCCATGGATGCATGTTCCAACATAAACTTCAATCTAAATGTAAATGGGATAGAATAAAAATGTGATGATAAGAAACATATGATTAGTGTGGTAGAATAAAAGGGAAGACTTTAACAAATGAGACTAGTTTTGCAAAATGACAAGTTAGAGAGACAAGATGACTTGAAAAATGACAAGCCAACAAGACTTAATTTTCTTGCAAAATGGTAAGAGCATGGCATGATAGGATGAGGGAGAATGATATTTCAAAATATCAAGTGCATGGGAAAATATGACTTCATGCAGCATTAATTCAGTAGGATAAAATGTTTACAAAATGGCAAGAGCATTAGGATCAGAATGTACAAAAGCATAAGATAATGTTTTTGTTTTTTTTGGATCATTTTCTAATGTTTTTGGTATTTTTGAGATAAAATGTTATACAATTACGGGGGAACTATTCAAGGATATGTTCATTTTAGAGTATAAGTTACAATAAATAACTAATCTAGTTGTAATGACTTGCATGCTTATAAATAATAGATCAAGGAACCAACTAAGAGTTCCAATAATAGCTAAAGATGGTTAAAACAAAACATGCTCATAAATCAACAAGAGCAAGGATCCTAATAAAGCAAAAATGTTCACCAAAGAGCAAAAAATGTAATATATAATAATTTTAAGTGCGAAATCAATTCGAATAACCACTTGGCAGGCAAATATCCTGAATTGAAAAGATGTCTTTGTTCACTTATCTATATAATTTGTGAAAGACTATTCTGGTTGGACTACTTTGTTGAACTAGCATTGAAGTTGTTAATAATGTTGATGAGACATGATCAAGATCATAATTAGTAAAGGGATAAAAGTTTTTAGGTTACAATAGGCCTAAGACATAATAAATAATATGGTTCTTAAATATAATGGTACAAAGAATAGGGTATAATAGATGGATGGTTCAGGATAGGATAAAGAATGAGGTTCTTAAAGAGAATGGTCCATAGAATATGGTTCTTAAAGAGAATGACAAAGGTTAGGATAAATTGTGTTTATAATATCAATGGTCCAAAAGCTTTCACTATCTAGAGTTGTGAAAGTAATAGGGATCATGTGAGAGCGGTCTAGGGTAGTATAAAATGGTAGGATAAAATTACTTTAGCATAAGTTGCCCCTAAGTAAGGGGTATTACAAATAATGATTTGAATTTTTTCATGCATATAACCTCTTAAGGTGCATGATGTTCATGGGTTTTATAATTTCTTTACCATTCTAAGTAGTCAATCAATACACTCCTAATCCATAGTTCCTTGTGATTATAAATGGTCCCTGTTAGGTTGTGGAGCTAAAAGCTTCACTGATGCAGACATGGAGAAGGCCATTGGAGGGGTTGTTGAGTGTCAGAGCAACTGGCATCGATTTGATCAGCCGACGTCGGCAGGATAGTGAAGAGAAGCAACTGACGTTGGTCAGGGATCGGCCGACATCGGTCACCTCCAGGTAGACAGGGACCGACATCGATCGCCTGTGTGGTTCGACTGCGAGCTTATTACGAGCAGTTAGCTAATGAACCAAGTGTTTGCATGATGAGAGCTATTTTTAGACTGAGAGCTGCGGATCTAATTATTTTAATTAGATGTCTAATCATTGTTTGGATGAGATCTATATAATAGACTCATGGTTGTATTGGAAAAGTGTTCTAGTTTGAGTTGAGCAAAGTTAGCTCCTTCTATGTGTGAGGTGAGCAAGGGTGTTCCTCCTAGTTCCACAACAGTGCCAAGTGTGGGTGCTGGTTTTGGAGAGTCAGCAGGATTCTTCAGGTGTGTAGGATCTTGGTCACAGGTGCATGGCCTATATAAGAGATCTACATGGTAAGTAAGATCGTTGATCTACTGGTGTATGTGTGTGCAAGGTCAAGGTTCACAGGTGTGCAGAACCAAGTTGATTTTCAGGTGTGCAAGATCAGATAGGATAGCAACACAAGAGGGAGCAGAATCAGGCAGGATCTACTTGGAGTACAGGTGTGTACTCGGATAGAGCAAAGAGGAAGGCAAGGGATTTCCTTCCATAAGTATGGTCTATTAAATTACAGGTTGTTGCAGGTTCATGGGAGATCTACTTGAAGTACATTGAGTACTTGTGGAGTGCGTGGAGCACTTGTGGTGTGCATGGAGCACTGGAGGTTAATTTTCGCATATTAAGTTGCTTGGTTTGGTAATCAACTGTATGCTTCCAGTGTTTCATGTATCCTGACAAGTGGTATCAGAGCCAAGGTTGCAGGAAGCAGGTTTTGTGTTTGGTTATAGGTCACTCTCAGGGGTTTCTGATTGAGTGGGAGTAGAGCAATGGCAGATGAAAGTAAGCTAAGAATGGAGGAGTTGAAAAGCACAGATGGTCACTTACGGTCCTATGGAAAGAAAGAGCAGGTAAAAGATTATTGTCGGTTGGTAGCAGATCAGCATGAAGAAACTGAAGAAGCAGATGTTGCAGGTTATGTGGCATAGGATGCTCTGGGAGGTTTCTTGGATAAAGTTGAATCTTGGATAAAAGATTCAGTTGCCTCTTTCCATGCAGCCCTAGGTAGAGGAGCTGGTGAGCCTTGCCAAAGAATTGGCAAAGGGGAAGTGAAGCTGAAATTGCAGGTGGCCAACACACAGG
Source organism: Torreya grandis (assembly GCA_037957365.1). Taxonomy (NCBI): domain Eukaryota; kingdom Viridiplantae; phylum Streptophyta; class Pinopsida; order Cupressales; family Taxaceae; genus Torreya; species Torreya grandis. The sequence goes on from JARHVA010004540.1 coordinate 1,317,333, forward strand.
TGTTGATGAAGGTCATGCAGGTCCCAGGTTTGGAGATATGGCTAATTTCTTTAGAAAGATTGGGTGATGAGAGATGCACAAGAACTCTCACAGTGGATGCACTTGAATTAGCTGGTGGTAAGAAAATAGGTACTCTTTATCTACTTGTTTATATTACTGATTCTTCTTCTATTGCGGAGACGTGGCTTTGTCGGCTTGGTCACATGAGCAGGAAGGAGATGCATGTTCTTAAGCGGAAGATAGATATATTTGACAGGGCTAAGAACTGGAAAGCCTTGGTGTTCTTGGAGGAGATGGCGGACATAAATCAGTGGATGGTGCTGGACACTTCTGAGCAGAGTAGTTTGGACATGGGTTTTGATTCAAAGGAGCTCGCGGGTAAAAAGTCATCACTCACAGGTGAACATAGGTACCGGCGTTGGTCAGGAGGAACTGGCATCAAACAGACAGGTGCCGATGTCGGTCATGTGCAGACCGAAGCCGGTGATGTTAGGTAGGGTAAGACCGACGTCGGTCAGGAGGACCGATGTCAGCAGTATGTAAGACCGATGTCGGTCAGGAGGATCGATGTCGGCAACAGGGACACCAATGTCGGTAGGGTCGGTAGTCAGGGACAGATGCATGGGAACTGACATCGGTCAGATGCAGACTGTGGAGTGACCGAGGTCGGTCACTGTAACAAATTTTGGGTGGACAACACGCTGTCAAGGAGTCTCAAACACCCATATAGAGGACTGAAGATGTAAGTAGGCCCTCAAATTCATTGTTCCTCTTCTTTATACTTGTTACTGATTATAGAGTAGGAAGGATCCAGGAAACAAGTGGGAGCATGGCAGGTATATGATGCAGAACCAAACGAGAGTTTTGGTAGGGTTGCCAGCCGGTGAGAAAGCATAGAGACAAATGGATTTCTTAGTTGAAGAATAGAGTGAACGGACATGTGAGATGAAAAACTAGGCACATGGTCTTGAGGGAGCTGTAGGACAGTGGGACAAGACTGACAGGTGGTACCAGGTGGATGACAAAGTAGGGCTTTAGTCAATGTCAGTATAACCATTGTGTTTGTCTTACTGAGTGGATGATGGTCACAACATTATCCTGTTGCTGTATGTGGAGGATGAACTTGGTACAGGTTCAGACATATAGGGTTTTGCTGAGCTAAGGGTAAGGTTAGTTCAGTGGCATGTCATGAGGAGTTTGGAGCAGCGAAATTCTTTGACATGGGAGACATGGAGATCACAGGTTGATTTTGTCTCCAGTGGGAGCTGATGTGAATCAGGTGTTGGTGAGGTTTAGGATGCAGAGTCAGAGCACACTAAGGGCTGGACAGGTACATTGTCTAAAATCACATGAGGTCTAGTATAGACCTGAGTATTCCCATGTAGTGGGAGCTGTCAGAGAGTTAAGAGCCAATTTGGGGAAGTGGGTTCTTAGGTATTTGAGAGGGACCAGCAGTAGGGATTCATGCTATGCAGGGTCAAGACTTCAATACATGTGTTTGTAGGTTCGGATGTGGTAGGGTACTCGGATGACAGGAGGTACACCACGGGATGTGTGGTGGGTTGTCTTCAGGATTGATCTTGAAGAGGGATACAAACTAGGAAACAAATTAGACGGAGTATAGGTACAGGTACAGTGCAGCTGTTTATCTCCAAGTGGGAGATTGTTAGGTTGTGGAGCTAAAAGCTTCACTGATGCAGACATGGAGAAGGCCATTGGAGGGGTTGCTGAGTGTCAGAGCAACTGGCATCGATCTGATCAGCCGATGTCGACAAGATAGTGAAGAGAAGCAACCGACATCGGTCAGGGATCGGCCGACATCGGTCGCCTATGTGGTTTGACTGCGAGCTTATTATAGGCAGTTAGCTAACGAACCAAGTGTTTGCATGATGAGAGCTATTTTTAGACTCATAGCTGCGGATCTAATTATTGTTTGGATGAGATCTATATAATAGACTCATGGTTGTATTAGAAACTTGTTCTAGTTTGAGTTGAGCAAAGTTAGCTCCTTCTGTGTGTGAGGTGAGCAAGGGTGTTCCTCCTAGTTCCACAATAGTACCTAGGTGGGTGCTGGTTTTGGAGAGTCAGCAAGATTCTTTAGGGGTGTAGGATCTTGGTCAGCGGGTGTGCATGGCCTATATAGGAGATCTGCATGGTAAGTAAGATCGTTGATTTGTAGGTGTATGTGTGTGCAAGGTCAAGGTTCATAGGTGTGCAGAACCAAGTTGATTTGTAGGTGTGCAAGATCAAATAGGATAGCAACATGACAGGGAGCAAAATTAGGTAGGATCTACTTGGAGTACAGGTGTGTACTCAGATAGAGCAAAGAGGAAGGCAAGGGAGTTCCTTCCATAATTATGGTCTGTTGAATTACAGGTTGTTGTAGGTTCATGGGAGATCTACTTGAAGTACGTTGAGTACTTGTGGAGTGCGTGGAGCACTGGAGGTGAACACCAACTCTGTGTTTGAGTTGGGTGTTGGGACCTGAGAGAGAGAGCTTTGAGGAGAGAATTACTGTTCACTTGAGGTGTGGGAAGCCTCTGAAGAGGTGGTGGAGAAGAAGTGGCATCTTCTTTATTGTATTCTTTTCTGTATAAGTATTAATACAAGTTGTGTATTGTCTCTCATATCATGTGTTATTTTGAATTCTAGTTACTTGTGATTCTGGTTAATTTCAGCATATTAAGTTGCTTGGTTTGGTAATCAACTGTATGCTTCTGGTGTTTCATGTATCCTGACAGTCCCAACCAATTAGGTTGTAACTTATCTTTCTTCTTCAATTCAAAATTTGTGTTATTTTGGTTCTCTTTTAAGACCAAATCACTAATTTCAAAATCTTAAGGGAGAATGCACTTGTTGTAGCTTTTCCACAATCTATTCTGATAGGCCTAAAATTTTTCTAGGGTAGCCAAACACTTCTCATCAAGAAGTTTTAGCTCTTGTAGCATTGAGACTTTATAGTCCTCATTACCTTCAATATGATCCAATGATACTTGCAATGATGGTAGCTTGATCTCAATAAGGAAAATATCTTCTATGCCATAGATAAAGGAGTATGGCATTGCTTCTATTGGGGTTTGATGACTGGTTATATAAGCTCAAAGGGTAGGAAATATTTGCAAGTACCAATTAGGGATAGTGTCATTGATAATATTCTTTAAAATGGCTACAATGGTCTTATTTGATGCCTAGGATTGTTTATTTCCTTGTGGGTTATATGGAGTTTATTTCTTGTGCTTTATCTTGAATTTTTCATAGAGGTCTTTCATATCTTTATTTACAAAATATCTACCATTATCAGATATAAGGTGAGCTTGGATGCCATATTGATAGATGATATGGTAATGGATGAATTTGGGTATTTGCTTCTTGATGACATAAGTGAGAGTAATAGCCTCAATCCACTTAGTAAAATACATGGTAGCAATCAGGATATGTTTATGGCCATTTGAAGATGTTGGGTTTATTTTCTTGATGATATTGAGGCCCCATATTGAGAATGGTCATGGTGTTTTGATCGGTTATAGTGGTGCGTGTATTGAATTTCCATGTTGCTGACAAGGAATATAATTCCTTACATAATTTTAAGCATTAGTCTCTATTTTTAGACAATAATAGCCTTCTCTAAGGAAATTCTTTTCTAATAGTACACCATTAGTGTGGACCCCACACATTCCTTCATGAACCTCCCTCAACACTAGCTTGGATTCTCCTAAAGATAAATAATGAAGAAGCATTCCATCATAGCCTTTATGATAAAGCATGTTTTTGAGGACGGTATTACATGATAAATGGTGATGAAAGAGTTTTTATCTATTATTAGATAGGTTGGTTGGGAAAATGTGATCATGGAAGTAGTTATCAAAATCTTAGAACCATGGTAATTTAGGTGGGTGATTGGGACTAAAAATGATGCATACCCTTTCTTAATTTGATATAATATGTGAATGTTAAAGAATATTCTCAATCAAAAACTAATACTCTTTGGCACTACCATTAAGTTATATCATGGAACCACTTATTACCATTGCATTAGTTGATCTATTTTTGGATCATAGAACTTGTTCAAATTATAGAGATTTAAAATGACCTTTGAGATTATCAACAATTTACTTGTAAGGAAAAAGATTTTCATCTCTAGTTTGATATTGATTAGTGGTTTTATTGATGATCAACTAGGAATCACCATATACTTTTAAATTTTGAATATCCCACTTTATAGCAAGGTGAAGCCCTATAATCAATGCCTCATACTCAACCATATTATTCATACAATGAAATTGTATATGAAATGATTTGGGAATCGAATCACCTTGGGGTGTAATTAAAAATAGCTAGATCCATATCCATGGGATGTTAATGATCCATCAAAATATATCCTCCATTATTTAGGTTCCTACGATGCTTGTTCTATTGCCATATAGAATCATCTAGAAATCTAAATTTGAGTGGTTGAGTGTCTTCAATAGGGGCTTTTGCAAATTGATCAACAAAAACCTACCTCTTGATTTTTTTTTTTTTGCCACTAAATGTTAAATTCACTTTGGAGGATGACCCACTTAGCCATGTGTCCTTAAAAATCTACTTTAGACAATAGGAATTTGATAGGATCCACCTTGGTGATGATAATAGTTTTGTTGTTTAGCATATAATGTCATAATTTTTAGGTAAAAAACACCATAACTAAACACACCTTCTAAATAAGAGTATAATTATGTTCATAAGCCACTAGAGTGTAGCTTAAATAATACACTACATGTTCTTTACCTTGGTCATCATGTTGGGTCAAAAGTACCCCCCGTGTGTGCTTTGTTGCTGATATTTAAAGAAGCAGTGGTGATCTAAGTGTTAGCATTCACAAGATTGGTGGATTGGACAAATATGTATTAAGTTTCACAAATTTTATTTGATAATCTTCATCCCATTGAAATGTGATCCCTTTATTCAAGAGATGGGTGAATGGGTGGAATTTATCTACCAATTGAGAAATGAAATTGCTTACAGAATGGATCTTTCCTTGTAGGATTCATAGTTGTTTAAGATTGTTTGGTGGAGGCATATCCACAATGGCCTTGACCTTGGTAGGGTTGACCTCAATCCCTCTTTATGATATAATGAATCCTAACAATTTCCTTGAAGTGACACCAAAGGCACACTTTTTAGGATTTAGGTGGACTTTATATTTACAAAGCCTCTCAAATATTCTCCATAAAACATTAAGATATCTAGCTCTTGTCATTTATTTTACTAGTATATCATCAACATAGTCCTCAATAATATCATGCATCATGTCATGGAATATGATAGTCATGATATGTTGATATGTGGCTCTATCATTCTTTAAGCCAAATGGCATGACTTGGTAATATAATGTTCCCCATGAAGTGGTGAATGCAGTATTGTGCTGATTTTCTTGGGCTATCTTACCATTAAGGACATCATCTCCTACCCAGTATTTGAATTGATGATCATGTTGATGTTGGATAGAGGAAAATCATCTTTAGGGCACGCTTTGTTGATATCTCTAAAATCAATACAAATATGTATACCTAGGGTCTTTTTACTCACTAAAACTATGTTTGATATCCATTCATAATAATCCAATGGTCTAATGAAACCTTCTGCTAGCAATTTTTCCAATTCTGCTTTAACCAATAGGATAATGCATGGATGCATCTTCAATTTCTACTTGAATGGCTTGGCATTAGGATGGACAACAAGACAATACATAACCAAGTCTAGGTCTAAACCTAGCATGCCAGATTATACCCATGCAAAGATGTCTTTGAAATCCATCAAAATAGATATAATATGTTCATGTTCTGCTTTAGTAAGGGAAGCTCCAAGATAAACAATTTTAGGATCCTCATAGGTTTCCAAATTCACTTTTTTTGTGTTCTCCATGAGGAGTGTTGATCCATCTTCTAGAATTGTAGGCAAGGTATGATCATGATCATCTTCTTTAGCTACATATTATTTTTATTCCTCCCAAAGCTCTATATAGTTGGATGAATCAAAATATACCATCTCAGGTAAAGGCCAAGTAGCAAAAACCTCTAGAAACTCAAGAGTGAGATGCTCAAACATTTACTATTGTTTTGAAGAGATGCTTGTACTAGATATAGAACTTGGTCTAGATTAACCTTCTCCTTCCTAAGGGAATGAGGAAACTTTCCCACCTAAGAGTTCTTGAAATAGGTTTTCACACCAAGGCTTGTATTTTTCTTTGCTTTTTCCCTCTTGTTTCAAGATCAGAAGTTCCAATAGTTAAGGTCAAAATGGCATTAGAATCAAATAGGTCCATGTCATCAAGCTCATTGAAAATGCTATAATGGGATGTTGTGTCACTTCAAAGAGTCTCATCACTATTAAATTTATAAGAATCACTTTTTAAAGTCATGAGGTCACTCCCAAGTAGTATAAATCTGAGACCATGATTCAAGTTAGGTACTCTAGTTGATAAGGGTTCCAAGACTCCTTACTCTTATGAGCCAAGTCCTTTTCCTATATAATCAAGATGATCCATGAACTAATTAAGGATAGGATACTTTAGATTCTAAAATCAATTAGAAAGGCCTTCAAAATATAACCAGTTTCCCTTGGTAAAAGCCTCTCTATCTTTCTTTGGTGCAATAGTAGGTACAAAAACCACAAGTGGTTTTTGTTGTTTCTTCATCTATTACCAAATCATGTTAGGTCCATTAGGATTTTTTGAAGGTTTAGGCTTACCAAATATTTTTGGATTTTTAGGTGACTTTTCAACCTAGAAGGCATCCTTAAGACTATACGTGGAAATGCCCATGTCTTTAATAACAACTTTTTTTGCAAGAGTTGTAGGAAATGGATCAGTCAAAGTGGAATTGAGATAACTAGGGTTGATATAATTGGATGAAGGCGGATGTGAAACTACAACCTTCTTCTTTGCAAAAAATTTAGAACCTAGACAATAGTTATAATTATATAATTGAGCCTCAATATGTTTGTAATACTCATAAGGATGTTGATTAATAGAGATAGTAACCTCAATCCCATCATGGGGAAACTTAAGGCACTGATGCAAGGTGGAGGGAATATTTTGTACTTCATGGATCCAAGGATGACCAAGAAGTATGTTATAAGGCAGTTCAATATCCATAATATGAAGCAATATATGTGTGAAATAGACCCAATATTTTTTGGAAACTAAATAGTACCAAGAGATTCCCTCTTAGCATTGTTGTAAGCCTTAATGGTGATTATTTTTGGCTGAATATATTTTGTAGTGTAGACCAATATTTGTACCAGCTTAAGATATATGATGTTTAGCCTCAAACCATTATTTATAAGACCCTATTTGATCTTATGATTTTCATTGATTACTTCAATATACAATGGGTTATTATGGCTCAATCTAAGTGTAGACATGTCTTTTTGGTCAAATGTCACTTGACAAAATGAAGACCAATGTCCCACAAGGTTTTGTAACTATTTAGGATTTATATAATTAGGAATAGTGGATTCTTACAAAATATTATTTAGGATAGTTTTATGGAATTTGGATGTCTTTAAGAGATCCAAGATGGAAATCTATGTAAGGTTTTTGCTTAATAAGTCTGATAGACTATAAGGATTTTCAACATTGGGATGAAAGAGCTTGGATTTAGCTAGCATAGTAATCGGCTTTGGATGCATTAGCATAATGTTTGCATTAGGTTCCATGGAATAAGTAGGAAAAGGGCCCTTGAGAGTAACTCATAAGCATCTAGTTATGACTACACAACCAATAGGTGGCAGGCAGCTAATATAAACATAAGACAAAGGCAAAGGACCTTCAAGGGTGACTCATAGGCATCTATTTGCATTACTATAATTTTGAGTCATTATGGAGCCATTATAATTAGATGATGGGTGTTCTCCAAAAATAGTATCCTATGTAAATGGAGTTACAACAAAATTATGGGAACTCGACATGGTATTACTAGAGGGAGAGGGTATTGACCTTATAATAATGGGTCCCATACTACGAGGAGCATGAGATGGTTCATGTGTTATGATAGTAATAGCGGTAATATGGGTTACAAAAATAAATCTTAAATTTTTTTTATAGTCATAAATCATGTTGTTATTGTAACATAAATTGTTAGTATGGATATTATGATCATGATTATGCTCATGATGATTACAATTTTGACCCTGATTCTAGTTTTGATTCTACCTCTATCCTTGGTTTTATCCTTAGTTATATCATTGGTGGTAGTTTATATGTCAAGGAAACGGATATTTGTAAATTACCATATCCTAATTTATGTCCTAATTAGGGGCCAGTTTAATCTCAACTTCACCAATTTTAAGGAGATATTTAATAATATATCATAATTGGATGCAATGATAGGCACCATGACTAACAAAATGATGAAATTTTCACCATTCATTCTCTTTGTACCAATTTGGTTTTATTTGATCTTGAGGAAATTGCCTTGGTAGTGGCCATACAATTAGGTTAGTTCTCACGATATTTTGGAACATTATTTCAATTGGTTCTCCTAATTTTCTAAAGACTATAAAATTTCCATGGTTCATCATTTTTAGAGGTTGTCTCTACAAATTAGGTGGTGGATTAGGAAGGGCTAATTGTACATTTAGGGCTAGCAATGCCTACACCATTTATATGTTCCTTGTTTCAAACATCTAATTTCCAACCATGTTCTTGTTCTTGTTAAAGCCTTTAGGCTTATCTTGCTCAACCATCTAAATCAATGATTGGGTCTAAATTGAATTTTGACCTTACATGAAAATCTTGACAAAGCCCTTATAAATAAGATCCTTCTCAATCTTCACCCCTTTGTCAATGATTTCTTCAAATGAGTTAGCTCAAGCTAGTCATAGATTGTGTGTGACCTCAAGATGTAAGTTCTATACAAATATGTCTACCAATTATTTGTCTAGAAAATTATGTTTAAATTGACCTGTTAATGCTCTCCACCTCTGTAGATATGTAGTGAAGCTTTCTCCATCATGTTGTTTAGATTTTCACAAGTCGAAAATGGTCAATTGATGCTCAATGTTGTATAAGAAATGGTTAACACACTTTTCTAACAAATCATTCCAATCTAAAACCGATCCTTTGGGTAACTTAAGTATCCAATCTAAATCTTTCCCCACTAAACTTCATGGGAACAATCAAAGCAAGTACATGCTAATATAATCAAACTCTTGGCATAACACAAAAAATGCATGAATGCATTCACATGGGTCCCCCTTTCCTTTATATTTATCAAACTTTGGTGCCTCAAAATGAGATGGAAAGGGAACTTGGAGAATAGATAAATCAAATAGATATGGACATATCTCATCAGACTTGTGTTTCTTAACTTTATTATTCATCTCCAATTGTGTCACAATCTCTTTTATAGAGTTCCACTCTTACATGTTTGGTGCATTGGTAGGTATAACTTAATGTTTTTGGGGTGGTATGTGCCCCTAATACTACTTTTAGGGTGGTATATACCCTATTATTATATGGATTTGGTAGTGATGTACACCCTTTGATCTACGACTTGGTTTTAATTTGATCCTAAAGTCGAGTAGATAGGTCATTAATTCCTTAGAATTTATTACCTTATATTATATGTGCTCTATTGATTTTGGGGAGTCCTTAGTCTATTCACCAATTTATGCATTGGTTGAGATGATCTATCCAAGTTTCCCTGAGAGATCTCAATTTGAACTTAATTTTTTGGTCTCTACATTTGCAAAGTGACAATAGGTTCTTGATGATTAAAGAATGTATGTTCCATGTCTAGCGAACCATTTTTCACAACCCCTTATGTCTTGATTTGTTCATTCAAGAATCCTTGATCAATCATTGTCATATTATCAATTAGTGTTTTTTGCATTATTCCAATCACATTTTCTTATTTTTTAAAAGCTTCATTATGGATTGAAGTAGTAACTAGAGATTCCATTAAATCCATGATAAGCTAATCAACATACTATTGACTTATTTTCTTAATCTTTGTGACAAGATATTGATGATTTGGTTTTGACTCTACAAGTATTTCTTTACCTTTGTTATAAGAAGAAAGCATGTTTGATTTTGAAATTTTTTGGAAAAATTTCTCTCATTGTTATTTTCCTTCTCTAATTAAGGTGTGTAATTGCTCCATAGGAAAATCCAAAGGTAATCTAGCACCAAATTATACCAACCTAAGAAGAGCTTCATCTTGGCTCTCTTGGTATTCAATGTATTCTTCCTTGGATCCTATGGTTTTAGGAATGTCCAAAATTACAATAGAATTATCTTGACCATCATAAAATTTCTCCTCCAGATAACTAGGGTTGTAAGGGACCCCACTACGATTTAACCTTTGAGTCATGTCTATAAAGGGTTGATCTATGTGTTTTAATAGATTTAGATCGATGTTGTGTAAACATCTAAATAAGGTATGGATTTTGATTTTTTTCCAAATAAGTGACTAAGGTACCAAAGAGACTATATTATAAAGGTGGCATGGAACCACACATAATTATAATAATGTGTTCACAAGATTACTCAACCTTGGGTAGGGTTGAAATCATATAAATTAGAAGAGGGTATGATAACTCAAAAATCCAAGGTGAAAATTAATACACCAAAAGCTATATTTTTGTGATATGTCAAAACCATAAAATCTAGTTCAACTTCAATGAATTAATATTATAAAATTAGAAGAAATCCCTTCAAATTAGGAAGGAGACAATGTGAACCAATAAACTCATGATGTGGAAATATAATGTCACCACTTGGTAATAGGAATGGTAATAAGTATAAAACTAGAACCAAATGGGTAGCACAATGTCACCACTTGGTAATAGGAATGGTATTATAAAATATGTTCTAGAACTCAAAGCATGAGTGATACACAATATGACTTGAGTCCACCAAAGATGATAATGTGATAATGATTATATAAATGGCCTTAAATCCAAATTGGAAATTGAACCCAAATTCTCTCAAGTCAAGTGCAAATGGTAAACCCAATTTAACACATCAACCTTATGAACTTAGAAAAGTGCAATTTCGAATATAAATTATCAACGAGGACTTTAGGATAATTTAGCAAGTCGTTTAGAATCAAATAAGAAGCATAAATGCACCAATTAGGTGATATGACATAATTTTTAAAATGACAAATTTGAACAAGGAAAAGATTAATTTTCACTTAGACAGTGTAATGCCTCCATGTTCAATAAATTATGGATAATGTGTTTGGTTATGATGTTTGTTTACAAGTAAGTTTTGAATCAAATCAAGACAAAGAAAGCTAAGACAAAAATAGACAAATACAACTAAGTAATCATCTTAAGCCCTAAACTAACAAGGTGTGGTAAAGTGGGTTGATGAAAACTTACAATTTTTTGATCGTCTAGATGGATCCCATGTGTACCAACTTTCACATTAGCACACAAGAGAATCAGCATGACAATTATATCTTCATCAAATGGCTTTATTTGAAAAGGTCTTTTCCTTTTCATAACCACTACATTCATAACTTATTCAATGTAGTGTGATGTCTAAAATGATCATACATTTTGGGCTTAACTTATCACTAACAGAGATGGTTTAACCACTTGAACCATTGTCCTAGTGGGTTGATCCTAATTTATATACCCCTCCATGTAGAGGGGTTGAATACAATGCTGGGAGATGAAGCCCTAGGTCAAAGCTTCCCTATAGAACCTGTGGGAGGTAATGAAGTCCCCCTCACAAGCCAAAATGCATGAAATAAAAACTAAGTAAAAAATATTTATAGGTTGTTTTTAGATCACCCAAACCATATGGGTTTTGGGGAGAGCCTAGACAACTTCCTTTTTATGCCTTGGACAAAGTCACAATTTACAATGAAAATGGCACTTTTGTCACCTAAGTTCCCTCTAAGAGACGGGGGAGATCATACATACACAAATTCATTTTTTCTCAAATAATTCTAACCAATTAATGATATATGAATTATATAAAACAATACTTTGAAGTGATTTTGGTTTTAAAGCACCGAATTGAAGTTTTTGGTGATGTTTTTTGGCCCCTTGGCCTTAAGTTGCAAAAACATTTGAAAACTAATCTCAAAATATTAACCATAAGCACACAATTTTTCCTCTTAAACACCAAAGGAAAGTTCATAGTTATTTTTAATCACCAAAAAGAGGTTAAAAAGACTTAATTAAGCTCAAATTGATCACTTTCCTCATGGGTCCTTCATAAAAGAAATTAGATAACCTTGTTTAGCTTTTAAGCACTTTTCACTTTGAGACAAGAAAACTTGGTTTAATTTCTCTCAAGTTTATGTTTTTCAAAAACATAGTGGTTGTCCTTGTTGATGACAAAAATTTCACTTGATTCTAATCAATCAACAATTGGAAGTTTCAAGCTGTGGGACATTGCGGCTTGAGCCAACCTCCATATTTTAGAGAAGATGGTCTCTTCTTTTGTATCAAGTGTTAGGGGAATGGGGATAGGAAATTAATTAGAAATGAAAATGTAGGAAATGAAACCTAACTATGGTGATGTGCCTGAGTGTAATCCTAATCCTAACTTAAGCACAGTGAGACTATATATAGGATTCAATTACATTTAAGAGCAGACAAGTGCATGATCAATTTAAAAGACTAAAATAATAGAAACAAAGGCTCATAACAGAGGCTTCTTTTGCTAAGATACAAAAAATGTCAACAAAGGCATAGGGTTCAATATTCCTATAAGAATATTTCAATCACATAAGAGGCACAAAAACATGTACAGTTATGTAGAACTTCAGATTCAAGAAAATGAGACAAAAGCAAATGACATTCCTAATCACAACTCTAGAAAATCCATAGTTTAGACTAATTTTGTAAATGACACAGATAATATCAACCAAGGCATAGAGTTCAATCTTCTTAATTCATTCAGCCACATAAAAGGCACATAAACATGCATAGTTACATCAACTTTACAATTCAAGAAAATGAGACAAAAGCAAATGATACTATTTAGTCACTAACTCTAGAAAGTCTAAAACTATAGAAAGCCTTCCCCCCTTATTTTCTTTAATTGTTCTTCTTTTATATCCTCAGATGTCTCATTCCATCTTCTCCTTTCCCACATAATTCCACTCCATCCTTAACTCACAGGGGACAAATAGACGGCGCTTTCAATGCCTTGGATGCATCCTAGTCTTATCAAGCACTGGCCTGACTGCAGCATGGCGATTCATGACTAGTACCTCCTTCCATGCCTAAATTTCTTGTTCTATCACCTACTTAGCTGCTCAACTGTCTATTCTACCTCCACTTATAGGGGACAAGTAGATGGCTCTTTTAATGCTTGCAAGCTCCAAAAATCTACCTGGTGAACTGTTCCATCTACTTGAATTAACTCCAGCTGAGTTTCCCTCCATTTCACTTTATGGCAACAGATACACAAAATGCTCTATTATGTTGAAATGGGAGAGGACACTTAGTTTCTTGAAAATCCTCTTATTGCTTAGAAAGCACTAGAGAATGACACTTGGTGCTTTTCGCCTGATTTATCAAAGACACATGACATTTTCTACTTTCTCTATATTCTACTTAGGAATGCTCCGCTTTCAACACCTATCACAATCCACTTCTTCGATATTTAGTAGTTTTAACAAAATAAAACTCACCATGTTCTTTGCTTGAGTAACTTTCTAAAAGGGGATGGATGCACATGGCAGGCTTCGCATGTTGACACTTGGTGCTTCCACAGACCTTTGAAATAACACCCAAGACCCAGCACAATCTTTATTTGGTAATGAAGCTTGAAGATGGTCTCTCAAAAGTTGACACATGGTTTCCTCTGCTACTCTTGGGAAGATACGTGGCATCTTCTGCTTCTCTTACTAGGGGTATGTGGCATCTTCCACTATTTTCAAGAATAGAGTAGAAAGGGGCTCGGAGAGTGACATTTCACAGCATCTGCTGCTCTTTAGCACTTGAAAAAAATGAAATGATGCCTTTCTATGTTGAACCAAAGCATTAAACCTAGGCATTGAACCAAAGTCTCTCAAATGCTGACACGTGCTGACTTATGCTTCTTCTAAAAAAATAGTCTAGGGCCTTTCGTGACTGTCACCTGGCGCTTTTTGCTTGATCCTACTACTTAGCTTTTTTAAAACCTTTATCAAAAAAAGAGAATGAAACATGGGCACCAATATGATATGTAGATGCTGACACATGGTAGCTTCCACTTAGCCACTATTTGATACATGGCACATTCTGCATCCTTCTTGAAAGTTATGAAAAGAGCCTTGGATGACACCAATTGGTCAGTTCTGTGTTTCAAAAAATGACACTTGGCGGCTTCTACTCGAAATAAATACTTAGGCAAAAAATGAAATGAAAGAAACAAAAAGGGGAAAAGAGAACCCATGCTCAGATTACACCACATGGTAGCTTCCACTGCACTTTGACACTTAGACGACAAAGAAACCCACGCTCTGCTTCAAAACTTCACCACCACGACCAAGGTATGCGAGAACCAAAACTGTAGTGTGTGACTAAAAATTTAAATACAACGTAGAGTAAAAAATTACTCTATAGTTACTGTGACCCTTAAGACTTTTAAGCCTACTCAAAAAGAAACCCAACTCCCACTCTGTCAAAATTTCAAAATTTTATAGCTTCAAAATTGTTGTCTGGTAGATAGACCATTCATGGTCAGATAGCCCTTGCTTGTTCTATAATTCAATGAAAGTTAGATCAAGGTTAATGATATCCTTACATCAAAAAGTTTATATAATCTAGACTGTAGCTTTTAGTTTGAATTCTAGCTAGAAAATAAAAACTAGAACAACTTCAACTTTTGAGACTAAGGAATCATCTTGCAGGTCTTGGAAAACTATTTGATCCCTCTATTTGGCCAGTAGTAATGGTTTAATTTGATCAACCATCATCACTGTGTTGGCATTCAAAAATGGAGAAGGAAGGCCTAGTTGCACCAGATCTTCAATATGCTATCTCATCTCGTCGATGCCTTCTTTCATGACTTTAAGAAGCTCTCTGCAACTGTTGGCCACAGTATTGCAATTGAGCACCTCATTGACCCATTTTGTAGCAGCCATTCTGTCAGTGATTCCCATGACTACCAATGTCACATCCATTACATCATAGAGCTTTTGCAACAAGGTTTGGGAGTTTGTGACTCTGTTGGAGACTGTAGCCAGAGTGCTCTACACTGAATCTTCCACCTTCTCATATAATTGTTGTGCATTGAGCAGGAAGGTGAGAGATGGCCTGAGCTGGATAATCTCTAAGGAGATTATTTCCCATGTTGACTTGTAGAGCTCCTTCACTAGTTTTATCACTCCTACACCTTGTGGCCTATTAGCCAGTTCTACCATCAGTTGCGCTATTTTCTATTGCTCTGCTTGGAATTGGGCTTGAAAAGCTACAATCTTTTTTTGTTCATATAGTAGCTTTTGCTACAACTGGGTAACTTGTAGCTAAAGTCCTTCGACTCTTCCTTGCAATGTTGCTTTCTCCCACCTGAGGGTTGTTGCTACATCTTTTGCAAGTGTGAGCTCTGCTTTTAATGAATCATTCTGGGCCTGGATTGCCTGATGAGTCTGAAGGGAAATAGTATCTTGCAATTGTTTATTTAGGCTTTCTATTTCATTATCTCTCTTATTTATTTCTTCGGCCAAACTGCTATAGTTTGCCTTTTCTTTGGCCAAATAAGCCTCCATCTTCTATAGTCTTCTTGATGTTTTCAAATAATATTCTGTGACTACAAAAGTGGATTCTGTCAATAACTCAACTCTGTCTTAGGACCTAAACAGGGACATATCAATGGCCACTACGTTCATGGTATAGTCCTTCGGCTGAATATGCTTGCTCGACTTGACAACATTGGGTGACAAATGGGTCACCATCAACTACTACTGAATAGGGTCAAATTGTGACTGTAGGTGTGGGATAGCTGATGTTTTATTCTCTTTGGTTCTCTTTTTCTCCAGCTAGGCTTCTCTTGCCTTCCTAGTAGCATCAGCCTATGTCTGGAAGTGGAAGGGGATGCAATGTATCCTATCATGAAAGGATATCCCTGTGGTAGGCCATATTGAATAGGCAATGGTTGGCTAGGGGTGAGCTAGAGGGGCATCATTTTGGGAATAGAGGGGGAGAAATTAGGTAACGTTATGTCTTGAGGCATCAAGGATAGGGTGAATTGCGAAATGGGGATGGCAGAGGTGATAGGAGGTGTCATTTGGCTAGGTGGAGGCATCATTTTGATAGGGAAAGGAACAGACTAAGAGGGAGGAAGAGGATTAATACCTACCTGAGGGGGAATTATAGTGCTCTACACTTGGCACTATGAAGGCTCTTCTTCCTCCTCTGAATCAAAATGGAACTGCATCCTCTTTCTCTTCCTGGGTGTCTCTAATTTTGGCTATGTCTGCTTTCCTTCCACATCTTCTGTTGCCAGTGGTGCATGTGGAGAACTGGGGACTTCATTCACTTTTGATGATGGAGAAGCTTTTGGTGGTGAAGACACCACATGCCTTTGTTGTTCTATAGTGCTAAGAGGTTGGGGCCAGGTTGATGTAGTGACTGCAGTTGTAGCTTGATCTGAGGCCTATGCTTGCTAGCTTGGTCCTGCTCTAGCTTCCTACCCTATACTGAGCATTGGTAATTGGCTTGTTTCTAGGCTAGATGTAGGGGAGGGATGACACTCATCCCAGAGTTCCTCCCATTTTTCATTAGAATCTATGCTTTTGAAAGTATGGGTGGTTTGAGAAATTTCTTGCCTATATTTCCAATAGGCCTCAATCTTCTCTGCATCCCAACCTTTGTTCTTCAATGTCCTTCTCAAACCAGAAGTCATCTTGACTTTGGAATCATAGTCCCTCTACTTATCATAGAAGGTTTCCCATGGCCTATTATGTGGCAGGGGCAAATCTATCAATTCAACATAAAGACCAAGAGCATCTTCTGTGGGGTTTTTTTTGGTCTCCCAAAAAGGGTAGCCTTCATGTGCAATCTTGGCCCCAATCCTATTAGTCCTTACCCAAGAAGCTATGTAATCACTTGGGTCATAAACCCATTTGTCTTCGACTAACAGGGACCCTAAGAAGGCCAACTTTCTCAGCAGCACTGTCTCAGCATCTCTAGCTTCTAGGCTCATGTTGTCTGCCATCCATGAGAGATTGTACATTTTTCTCTTCTTTTTCTCAGAGCCATACTCATTGTCAACTATTAACACTTTCCTGGTGACCTCTAGGAATGCTAACCTAAGAGTTAAAGTCTTCGGTAGCAACACTGGTTCCCCACAGAAACCATGAACCCTTATAATCGTGTGGTGGGAGCCAAAATAGAAGTCATACAAGATTGGAAAACTAACCAGGAGGTTCAAAACACTTGGAAATAACATGTTCATGACAAGTTCAGGGCTAAGGCAACAAAGAATGGGGGTAACGAATAGTTCCCAAAAATCATACAAGTTACTAGTTCTTGATAAAACATGTGTCCATGCAGACACAAGAATGGTCCTTTGGGGGTCAAAACTAGGGTCATATATGTTCAGATCCATATGTTGGGTGAAAAGATTAGGGTTATGATATAGTATGAGATGGAACAAATAAGAGGAATACCTGAACACCCCTTTTGACTTGAACTGAGTCCGTTGTTCCATTATTGAAAAGGCGATATGCTCTGAGAAGTCAAGTCAATACTCCTATGTCTTGTCGACTGTCTTCAACTTGAAAAGGATGGCCATTTGTTTTGCATATGCTACCATGTCATCCTTCATGCCAAAGATGAGAGCCATCATTGACAGAGTGTCTTGGCTAGCTGGTGTGAACTGAGTTCTTGGTGCAGGGAGCGTGGGTACCGTAGTATCACCATTAGCCATTTATAACTCAGACCTCAAAAACCTTGTCTGAGTGTTGATGTTTTCCCCCAATCTCTGCATCGTATCAATAGTGAGGAATGTAGTGGTGTTGTCATAATGTAGGGCTTGCATGTCCCTGATAGCTTGTGGTGTGATCTAAACCACGAAGGGACCCTGTTGAATGGTGTAATATAGTGTATGGAGCAAGTCTACGCATAATTCAATCAAAGCAAGACATAGATGCATAGCTGGGACAATGAACTAAGCTAGTTGTGAGGTCCATATCCTCATTTCAAACATCTTGTATTGTTCTACTCTAGCCCTTAGAAGACATCTTTGGTGTGCCCCTTCTCTAAGACTCTTGATATTGGTTTTTTGCAAGATTGGGTCCATGATTTCATCTGTGTAATCCTTTACCATTGAGGGGTCATTGGATTGACCAACTCCTAGGATTTTGGTTCTCATATAGGTTCTCGATGATTGCGTAGGGGCTGAAGCATATGATTTACTAGCAAGCAACCTATCAAGAGATCCAGACGTCCCAGCTCTTTGTTGTGAAGATGATGCTCCCACCATCTCTATATCTTTTATGTAATACTTGGTATGAACTTTGTGCAAGACAAAAACACTCTTGCTGAAGCAAATTTTACTCAGCGCTAACAAATCGCAAAGAGCAAGATCTTTTTGTAGGTGCATGAATGCTTGATAATTTGTAAACTTTAAATCTTGCTAAGGGATATTTATGGGCCTATCAAGTCTCAAATAGCTTTAAATTTGGATGACCATTAGCAAATCCTACTCAATCTTTGGGAAACAGTGAGGTGGACACGCTATACAAGTTGATGTGCAAGGTACCTTAGAGATTTCAAAATATTTGGGAAGTATTTAATGCAGCAAAAATTTAAAGAATTAAAACTTTCTAAGCTGCCAAATCTATGTTTAAAACACTTATTTGAAAGGAAAGAGGGAAAACAACAATGGAAAAGAAAAACAATGTGGGAATGGGAAACTACCTAACTACATTAATTAAGCATCCTTATCTCCCTCTAGGATCAAAAACAAAATTTCTAACGTCTTCTTTATGACAAGCTAGCTTATGTTTCCATACAAGTGATTGAAATAGGTATATCTTTGGTGAAATTTCCTCTGTATAGGCCACATGGATTTTCCTACATTTGAGTGAGTCTAAGTCAAACATGCTTTTGACATCCATAAGTTCTTGTTCTTGCAAGCTCGTCAAATACTGGTTCTTCATGATGTCATGTTTCATCAAGAAATCGATGGCTATTGGTTCTCCACTCTATGTCTTTTGATATCCATCATCTTTTGGCTTATCTCCTTCTACCTCATTTTCAAGTTCTATTGCATCGTCATGCCCCTTGATGACTTCAACCTCTTGAATGGATAAATCTGAAAGCTGGCATTCCCTCTACATATTTAGCTGAGTCTCGATGTTGTCTTCTCCACATTTGGCTAGTTCATGGCTTTCTTGAAAAATAGTGTCACCTGTCTCAATGACTTGATCAAGGAAGTGTCCATGCTCCTCCATATCTTCTTGCAAAGTGAGGAAAAATTCAGAAATGATCTCTTCCTCATCAGAAGTTAAGGAAAAAGCTTGTGACTTGTCCTCTTGTTCATCAAAGGGGGTACCTATGGTGATTTCATCCTCATATACACTCATGAAATCTTCTTGACTAACCATGAATTGAGCATATTCCTCCTCCTTATTTTTGCTCCATGATTCCA
This sequence comes from Torreya grandis, assembly GCA_037957365.1. Classification (NCBI taxonomy): domain Eukaryota; kingdom Viridiplantae; phylum Streptophyta; class Pinopsida; order Cupressales; family Taxaceae; genus Torreya; species Torreya grandis. The sequence continues at coordinate 1,336,924 of JARHVA010004540.1, forward strand.
TTGTTTGGTTCCAACTCATGACCTTGTGACCAGAACTTTTCCCTTGGGAAGAGGTATCAATTTTATCTTCTTCAAGAGCCCTAGTTGGTTCATGATTGTCCCTCTTCCAACTCAGAATTTGGACATCATGTTGAGAGATCTAAGGATTGGTAGAGGAAATATTTTTTATCATAGGCCCTTCTCTAAGGTCTGAAAGCTCTTTCTCCCTTTCTCTAAGCAATCTCATTTTTACCTCTAATTCCTCAACTTGCTTAGCTAGATTTTGTTAGAAGAGTCTTTCCTGGAGCTCATAAGAATCATCATATAAGTGAGGAGTGCATGAAGGATATGATAAAAAACAAGAAGCTTCTTGAGGAAGGATGGGAGGGACTTAAAGGGGAAGTGAGGGTGTAGAGTCCACTTCCTTTGCTGCCAATATAGACTCGACATTATTAGGGAAATAACCTTGATAGGTTTGATTTGGCTCATGAACAGGGGTTGCGTATATCTAATATGAAACTTGTGGCAGTGAATGTGCAGGTTGATAGACTTGGTAAGGCTGTCTCTCATGAATGCTCAGCTTCACTTCTAAAAATGCAATCAAGCCACACACATCCAACATCTCATATGTAAGATTTTGCCAATTTGCTCTTTCAATGGGATCCCATTTAGATCTACTGCATATCTTACTTGATGGATGACATGATTAGGAATTCCTTGGCCACATCCCCTTCTATTGTCAAGCTCTAACACATATTTTTTATATCCTAGTAATGATTTTTTGAAGGTGAAAATAAGATTAGGTTGAGCATGGGATGTGACACATTGGGGAGACTGGGCATAAGACTGGTATAGCTCATGACAGGGCTGAGGTTGGTCATATCGAACCTGTGAAGGGCAAAACTCATGACCATATTCATCCTTGTTACTTGACGTGATTCCAGGATAAAATTGTTCTTGATTAAAAATATATGAAGGAGAATAAGACTTATAGCTATGAGTAACAGAATTATACATACCAAATGGTGATTTCTTAATGATACCAAGACTGCTTAATCGACTGATTTAACTCAGAATCATCATTGGTGTTGATAAAACAAAAACCCCCAAAGGCTGGTTGGCTGAAGAACACACCAAAATTCTTCAACTTCTTGAAAGATTGGTCCCACTGGGCGTGCCAAAAACTATTTATGATGAAAATTGTGCTTGATTCTAATGAATCAATAATGGGAAGTTTCAAGCTGTGGGACATTGCAGCTTGAGACAACCTCCAAATTTTAGAGAATCTGATCTCTTCTTTTGTATCAAGTGTTAGGGGAAAAGGGATAGGAAATTAATCAGAAATGAAAATGTAGGAAATGAAACCTAACTATGGCGATGCACCTGAGTGTAATCCTAATCCTAACTTGAGCATAATGAGACTATATATAAGATTCAATTACATTTAAGAGCAGACAAGTGCATGATCAATGTAAAAGATTGAAATAATAAAAATAGAGGCTCATAATAGAGGCTTCTTTGTTGAGATATAGAAAATGTCAACAAAGGCATAGGGTTCAATCTTCCTATAAGAATCTTTCAATCACATAAGAGGCACAAAAACACGTACAGTTATGTAGAACTTTAGATTCAAGAAAATGAGACAAAAGCAAATGACATTCCTAATCACAACTCTAGAAAATCCACAGTTTAGACTACTTTTGTAAATGACACATATAATATCAACCAAGGCATTGAGTTCAATCTTCTTAATTCATTCAACCACATAAAAGGCACAGAAACATGCACAGTTACATCAACTTTATAATTCAAGAAAATGAGACAAAAGTAAATGATACTATTTAGTTACTAACTCTAGAAAGTATAAAACTATAGAAAGTCTTCCCCCCTTCTTTTCTTCAATTCTTCTTCTTTTATAGCCTCGGATGTCTCCTTCCATCTTCTCCTTTCCCATGTAATTCCACTCCATCCTTAACTCATAGGGGACAAATAGACTGTGCTTTTAATGCCTTGGATGCATCCTGGTCTTATCAAGCACTACCCTGACTGTGGCATGGCGGTTCATGACTAGTACCTCCTTCTATGCCTAAATTTCTCATTCCATCACCTGCTTATCCGCTGAACTGTCTATTCTACCTCTACTTATAGGGGACAAGCAGACGGCCCTTTTAATGCTTGTAAGCTCCAATAATCTACCCAGTGTATTGTTCCATCTACTCAAATTAACTCCAACCGAGTTTCCCTCCATTTTGCTTTGTGGCAACAGATACACGGAATGCTCTATTATGTTGAAATGGGAGAGGACGCTTAGTTTCCTGAAAATCCTCTTATTGCTTAGAAAGCACTAGAGAATGGCACTTGGTTCTTTCTGCCTGATTTATCGAAGACACGCGGCATTTTCTACTTTCTCTATATTCTGCTCAAGAATGCTCCACTTTTGACACCTATCACAAACCACTTCTTCGATATTTAGCAGTTTTAACAAAATAAAATTCACCGCATTCCTTGCTTGAGAAACTTTCTAAAAGGGGATGGATGCACGTGGTAGTCTTCGCATGTTGACACTTGGTGCTTCCACAAACCTTTGAAATAACACCCAAGACCCACCACAATCTTTATTCAACAATGAAGCTCGAAGATGGTCTCTCAAAAGTTGACACCTGGTGGCCTTCACTACTCTTGGGAAGATATGTGGCATCTTTCGCTTCTCCTACTAGGGGTATGTGGCGTCTTCCGCTATTTTTGAGAATGGAGTAGAAAGGGGCTCAGAGAGTGACATTTGGCAGCATCCACTACTCTTCAGCACTTGAACAAAATGAAACGACACCTTTCTACATTGAACCAAAGCATTGAACCTAGGTATTGAACCAAAGTATCTCAGATGCTAACACGTGGTGACTTTTGCTTCTTCTAAAAAAATAGTCCAGGGCCTTCCGTGACTACCACCTATCGCTTTCTACTTGATCCTACTGCTTAGATTTTTGAAAACCTTTGCCAAAAAAAGAGAATGAAATGCGAGCACCGATATGAGACGTGGATGCTGACACATGGTAGCTTCTGCTTAGCCGCTATTTGATACATGGCACATTCTGTGGCCTTCCTAAAAGTTATGAAAAAAGCCTTAGACGATGCTAGTTGGCTGGTTCTATGTTTCAAAAAATGACACTTGGCGGCTTCTACTCGAAATCAACACTTAGGCAAAAAATGAAATGAAAGAAACAAAAAGGGGAAAAGAGAACCCATGCTTGGAGTATACCACATGGTAGCTTCCGCTACACTTCAACACTTAGAAGACAAAAAAACCTGCGCTCTGCTTCAAAACTTCACCGCCACGACCAAGGTATGCGGGAACCAAAACTGCAATGTGTGACTAAAAATTTAAATACAATGTAGATTAAAAAATTACTCTTCAGTCTTATACATCTATCTAGTGTCTTTCCCCTCTGAGACTAGGCCCCATATAGATAGTCGATATTCAGCACTCGATTGACCCCATCTATATTAAATAGAGGAAAGCTAAGCCATATATATATATATACACATACATACATACATATATATATATATATATGTATATGTATATGTATATATATGTGTGTGTGTGTACATATATATATATATACATATATATACATATATATATATATACATACTATATATATATATATACATATATATATATATAGGGGAGAGCTAAAATTCAAATGCTCTATATAGTAGTATATTTTTTGATCTATATAGGGTGTTGACTATAAAGAGTTGCCCTCGACACTCGACATCTAAATGGAGTAGACTAGATGAGATGAGTGATTCATGTCCCAACTAGATATATATAGGTGAGTAGGAGTGGGAATTGTTGTATAATGCACGCACCATTCATATTATGTATGTAATATGACTCAACCTGTAATATAAATGAATATATATCTATCTAGAAATCTAGTGATGGTTGAGTTTCAACCAACCATGGTCGTTTGATACTTAACCATCAATGTTATGCTTTAAAAATGGTTATTAGAATAAAATCTCCAAAATTTAGGCTTATAGATCAAAATTATGTTCACACCAAAGACTTACAAAATCAAAATCATTAGAAACAAACTTTAATAAAGCTTAAAATGCAAAAAATTTAATGGATTTTCCCATATAACCCAATTGTGGTCAGTTGGCCCTAACTATCGGTGGTCACCCAGAACTATCATCAGTCACTGTGTAACCTATGTGTGCATAAAAACTATTGAAAACATGAGAAAATGAGCTAAAAAATGTTGTTAAAGGAATTTTTAATGACTAAAATGAAAATTTTAAATTGTCATAGTGTCTTCCTTGTTTAAATGGACTCCATGTGTCCCACTGGGCATGCCAAGATGTAGGATTGGATTACAAAGGTTGTTAGTCAAATATTAGTCAATAAATCCATGAAAAATGCATAAAGAACTTAACAAACTAAGCCAACCTATTCTAATAGGTTTTTTCAAATGATAATGAAGGACAAATGAAAGAAATAAATACCAATTACCTTCCAAAATGATTCCACCATCTAAGAACAGTTTTAAATGTGTTTTCCCCTTGATCTAGTGTTCTTGTCTTTATCAACAATGGATGTCAAACTCCTCCATTACCTTAAGATCACTATGCATAACCTAGTCTCAAGATAAGTAATCTAATCTATGTCTATTAAATGAAGCTTATAAATAAAACACAATGTTCAACACAAAAGGTTGTGGAGATAATTCTACATTACAATTTTAAAATAATTTAGCTTATAAAAATGAGGGTGAGAGGCCTTTTATTTATAGATTTTCCAACTGGTCTAAGATAAACCATGACCTTTCATCTCAAGATTGAGGTGTGTGGCCATGAATTAAAATCTAATATTTTCAATTAAATCCATAAATATCCTCATAAGTATTTATAAGGAAGAGGCATTTGTTAGGTTGTGGAGCTAAAAGCTTCACTGATGCAGACATGGAGGAGGTTGCAGGTTGAGTTGCTGAGTGTCAGAAGTCTTTGGCGTTGGTCTGGCCAACCAACGTCGGCAGGTAGGAGACAGGAAGCAACCGACGTCGGTCATGGATCAGCCGGCGTCGGCGACCCCCAGGCAGACAGGGACCGACGTCGGTCGCCTATGTGGTTCGACTGCGAGCTTATTACGGGCAGTTAGCTAACGAACCAAGTGTTTGCATGTTTAGATCTATTTTTAGACTGAGAGCTGCAGATCTAATTATTGTAATTAGATGTCTAATCATTGTTTGGATGAGATCTATATAATAGACTCATGGTTGTTTTGGAAAAGTTGTTCTAGTTTGAGTTGAGCAAAGTTTGTTCCTTTTGTGTGTGAGGTGAGCAAGGGTGTTCCTCCTAGTTCCACAGCAGTACCAAGGTGGGTGCTGGTTTTGGAGAGTCAGCAGGATTCTTCAGGTGTGTAGGATCTTGGTCACAGTTGTATGGCCTCTATAGGAGATCTACATGGTAAGTAAGATCGTTGATCTGCAAGTGTATGTGTGTGCAAGGTCAAGGTTCACAGGTGTGCAGAACCGGGTTGATTTGCAGGTGTGCAGGATCATATAGACAGCAACACAATAGGGAGCAGTATCAGGCAGGATCTACTTGGAGTACAGGTGTGTACTCAAATAGAGCAGAGAGGAAGGCAAGGGAGTTCCTTCCATAAGTATGGTATGTTGAATTGCAGGTTGTTGCAGGTTCATGGGAGATCTACTTGAAGTACCTTGAGTACTTGTGGAGTGCGTGGAGCACTTGTGGTGTGCGTGGAGCACAAGAGGTGAACACCAACTCTATATTTGAGTTGGGTGTTGGGACCTGAGAGGGAGAGCTTTGGGGAGAAGAATTACTGTTCACTTGAGGTGTGGCGAGCCTCTGAAGAGGTGGTGGAGAAGAAGTGGCATCTTCTTTATTGTATTCTTTTATGTATAAAGTGTTAATACAAGTTGTGTATTGTCTCTCATATCTTGTGTTATTCTGAATTCTAGTTACTTGGTGAATCTGGTTTATTTCCGCATATTAAGTTGCTTGGTTTGGTAATCATATTGTGCTCTTTTGGTGGAGCAAGATCCTGACACGTGGTATCAGAACTAAGGTTGTAGGAAGCAGGTTTTGTGTTTGGTTACAGGTCACTCTCAGGGGTTTTTGATCGAGTGGGAGTAGAGCAACAGCAGATCAAAGTAAGCCTAGAATGGAAGAGTTGAAAAGCACAGATGGTCACTCACGGTCCTATGAAAAGAAAGAGCAGGTAAAAGAATATTGTTGGTTGGTAGCAGATCAGCATGAAGGGACTGAAGATGCAGATGTTGCAGGTGTTATTGCACAGGATGCTTTTGGAGGTTTCTTGGATAAAGTTGAATCTTGGATAAAAGATTCGGTTTCCTCTTTCCATGCAGCCCTAGGTAGAGGATCTGGTGAGCCTTGCCAAAGAATTGGCAAAGGGGAAGTGAAGCTGAAATTGCAGGCGGCCAACACACAGGTGTTGATGAAGGTCATGCAGGTCCCAGGTTTGGAGATATGGCTAATTTCTTTAGAAAGATTGGGTGATGAGAGATGCACAAGAACTCTCATAGCGGATGCACTTGAATTAGCTGGTGGTAAGAAAACAGGTACTCTTTATCTACTTGTTTATATTACTGATTATTCTTTTGTTGCAGAGACGTGGCTTCATAGGCTTGGTCACATGAGCAGGAAGGAGATGCATGTTCTTAAGCAGAAGACAGATATATTTGATAGGCTTAAGAACTGGAAAGCCTTGGTGTTCTTGGAGGAGATGGCGGACAGAACCCAGTGGATGGTGCTGGATACTTCTGAGCATAGCAGTTTGGACATGGGTTTTGATTCAAAGGAGCTCACGGGTAAAAAGTCATCACTCACAGGTGAACACAGGTACTGGCATTGTTCAGGAGGAACCGGCGTCGAACAGACAGGTGCCGATGTCGGTCATGTGTAGACCGAAGCTGGCGATGTTCGGCAGGGTAAGACCGATGTCGGTCAGGAGGACCAACGTCGGCAGTAGGTAAGACCGATGTCGGTCAGGAGGACCGACATCGGCAGTAGGGACACCAACGTCAACAGGGTCGGTAGTCAGGGACAAACGCATGGGAACTGACGTCGGTTGGATGCAGACTGTGGAGTGACCGAGGTCGGTCATTGTAACGGATTTTGGGTGGACAGTGAGCTGTCAAGGAGTCTCAAACACCCATACGGAGGACTGAAGGCGTAAGTAGGCCCTCAAATTTGTTGTTCCTCTTCTTTATACATGTTACTGATTGTAGAGCAGGAAGGATCCAGGAAATAGGTGTGAGCTTGGCATGGATGAGGATGTGATTCCTTGGAGGAGAACCAAACAGGCATTTTTTGGTAGGGTTGCCAGTGGATGAAAGCACAGAGACGAATGGATTCCTTAGTAGAAGAATAGAGCGAATGGACACGTGAGATGGAAGACCAGGTTATATGGTCTTGTGGAGCTGCAGGACAGTGGTACAGGTTTTGACAGGTGGAGGACGAAGCATGGCTTCAGTCAATGTCAGGGTAACTACTGTGGTTTGACTTACCAGGTGGATGATGAGTTGCGACATCATTCTGTTGTTGTATGTGGATAGTATGCTAGCTAGTAGGGGTGTACATACAGGGTTTTTTTTTTTTTCCTGAGCTAAGGGTAAGATTAGTTTAGTGTCATGTCATGAGGAGTTTGGAGCAGCGAAATTATTTGACATGGGAGACATGGAGATCACAGGTTGATTTTGTCTCAAGTGGGAGCTGATGTGAATCAGGTGTTGGCGAGGTTCAGGATGCAGAGCCGGAGCACACTAAGGGCTAGACAGGTATAGTGTCTGAAATCACATGAGGTCTGGTATAGACCTAAGTATTCCCATGCAGTGGGAGCTGTCAGAGAGTTAGGAGCCAATTCGGGGAAGTGGGTTCTCAGGTACTTGACAGGGACCGGCAGCAGGGATTCATGCTATGTAGGGTCAGGACTTCACTACATGTGTTTGTAGGTTCGGATGTGGCAGGGCACTCAAATGACAGGTGGTACATCACAGGTTGTGTGGTGGGTTGTCTTCAAGATTGATCTTGAAGAGGGATACAAACTAGGAAATAGATTAGACAGAGTACAGGTACATGTACAATGCAACTGTTTATCTCCAAGTGGGAGATTGTTAGGTTGTGGAGCTAAAAGCTTCACTGATGCAGACATGGAGGAGGTTGCAGGTTGAGTTGCTGAGTGTCAGAAGTCTTTGGCATTGGTCTGGCCAACCGACGTTGGTAGGTAGGAGACAGGAAGCAACCGACGTCGATCATGGATCAGCCAGCGTCGGCGACCCCCAGGCAGACAGGGACCGACGTCGGTCGCCTGTGTGGTTCGACTGCGAGCTTATTACAGGCAGTTAGCTAATGAACCAAGTGTTTGCATGTTTAGATCTATTTTTAGACTGAGAGCTACGGATCTAATTATTGTAATTAGATGTCTAATCATTGTTTGGATGAGATCTATATAATAGACTCATGGTTGTATTGGAAAAGTTGTTCTAGTTTGAGTTGAGCAAAGTTTGTTCCTTCTGTGTGTGAGGTGAGCAAGGGTGTTCCTCCTAGTTGCACAGTAGTACCAAGGTGGGTGTTGGTTTTGGAGAGTCAGCAGGATTCTTCAGGTGTGTAGGATCTTGGTCACAGTTGCATGGCCTCTATAGGAGATCTACATGGTAAGTAAGATCATTGATCTGTAGGTGTATGTGTGTGCAAGGTCAAGGTTCATAGGTGTGCAAAACCGGGTTGATTTGTAGGTGTGCAGGATCATATAGACAGCAACACAATAGGGAGCAGTATCAGGCAGGATCTACTTGGAGTATAGGTGTGTACTCGGATAGAGCAGAGAGGAAGGCAAGGGAGTTCCTTCCATAAGTATGGTCTGTTGAATTTCAGGTTGTTGTAGGTTCATGGGAGATCTACTTGAAGTACCTTGAGTACTTGTGGAGTGCGTGGAGCACTTGTGGTGTGCGTGGAGCACAGGAGGTGAACACCAACTCTGTATTTGAGTTGGGTGTTGGGACTTGAGAGGGAGAGCTTTGGGGAGAATAATTACTATTCACTTGAGGTGTGGCGAGCCTCTGAAGAGGTGGTGGAGAAGAAGTGGCATCTTCTTTATTGTATTCTTTTCTGTATAAAGTGTTAATACAAGTTGTGTATTGTCTCTCATATCTTGTGTTATTCTGAATTCTAGTTACTTGGTGAATCTGGTTTATTTGCGCATATTAAGTTGCTTGGTTTGGTAATCATATTGTGCTCTTTTGGAGGAGCAAGATCCTGACAACATTAATTAGGCATGGGTGCCATAATATTAATATTTGTTGTATTTATGGCTTATGGATGCCACCCCATTACTCATGGCATTTGATGATGTAGATATTAGAAATCTATTTCCAATAATAAAATAATCAATAACCTCCATGAAATATCCACCTAAGCTCTTGATTTGAATTAATTAGCTTAAGATTAATCAATTTTAGTTCAATTCCTTAGAAATTGGTACATCATTAATCAAAATGGTCAAAAAGTCATATTACTAGGTCATAATTTGACTCGAAAAGAATTGGAAGGTGATGTTAGATGAGTTTGGAACATTATCCCATTTATTATGTTGCCAACACAAAATAACAAAGGTACGTGACGTGTGCTAATGAATTAGAAGAAAAGATTGATCTGGAGTACCAAAATGCAAAATCATCATTTTGACTCAAAATTATTAAAGAGAAGCTATGAATCACATAAAATGCATCATCCCATTTAGGGACACATTGGCCTAAATCAGCACTTGTATATGACAAGCTCGAACCATTTAACTCATTTTTAGTGACTTTGGCCTAAATTGGTCATTTAAGTGTAAATCGAGTAAGACTGACAATTTCAACACAAATGGTGTTAGGAATTAGATCTACAACTACTACTCTAGACTCAGATTATGTACATATTTTCTCTTATACATATTTGTAGTTCATGTTTATGCATACTTTCATTTCTATTTTTACTAGTCTAGATTTGATTGTGTCTCTTTGTTTTGACATATAATCATAATCATTTGAATATGCCATTATTTCATGGATATAGTCCAATTATTGATACAATAATGTTTTCTTTAGACATGTGCCCATGTCTTTGTGTGTGATTATTTATTATGGATGTGGACATTTGAACATGTCCTTCCATGTGACTCTAAGCTAACCTTATTTTTTCTTTACATATGTGGGAATTTGAACATGCTCGTGTATGCATTTATTTCATAGACTTAGTGGCATGTGCCCATTTCTCTTATATTTTAGCCCCTTTACCTACTTTTCATGCCTCAAGGTACTACTACTCAAGATGTAACTCATAATACACCATGAAATCAGCAAATGCAAAATGGGAAAGGGTAGAATCATAAGAGTCCTTTTATACCTTAGTTCACTTAAATCCAAGCAATATTTATGCTCCTAATTTGTAGTCCAAGGTAACCAACCCTCATCTTAGCATTATAGATCAAATCAAGAAGGTCCATGTCACTATCCTTATGTGGGATACCTATCTTATTCTAGGTCAAAAGGACCTCCTTTAAGAAGAAATATTTAAAATCTATGTCTTGGACAAACAAGTAGAAAAATTAAGTGAAGTATTCACTAATTCTAGTCAAATTCATGAGTTTGAAACACCTAAGATAGTCAAACCACCTCCCATATACTTTTCATTCATCATAGGAGATTCCCTAGTGCATAATTTCATGATAGATAGCGGTGTTAGCACTTTTTTCATGCCTAAGTCCATATCTGATAAATTGGGGCTAAAATATGAACCTAATGCAAAAGGAGATTTATAGTTAGATGGGTCTCCTACCAAGACTATGGGTGTTCTTAAGGACCTTAAAATCATATTGGCTACTTGTCTTAAATATATTATATCTCAATATGTGATAGTGGTTGACCTCCCTCCCTACTTTACCTTATGCTTGTCTAGGGATTTCACTACTAAAATTGGGGATATCTCTCTTCTGATTGGTCCTATATGGTTTTTAGGACTAGATATGGGACAAAGGTTAGCATAAGGTCTAAACTTATTTATAGGTTCCACTTACAACCCTACATTCCCAATCTATCAAATGTAAATTACACTATCATGGATGAAGATGACTACCCCATTGATCAAGGTCCTAATGAACCACTAGAAGGCATATTCAATTTTCTCTTTGATGAGTAGATAGTATATAATCATGTATATGATCCATAAAATAATATTTAAGAGGTAGTTTTGGTTGTGTGTTGCATGCATGAGGAAGGAGTTACCATATCAAGTCTCACTAGCACAAGCCAATATCATGAAGGGGTATAGAACTTACTTTTTGATGGGTATAGATAAAATAATGGAAGTGGGTTAGGTGTTATGTTTGTATCCCTTCACAAGAAAATATACTATTCTACCCTAAGATTTTAATTCAGTTTCACTTTTAATAATGTAGAATATGATGCCCTCATCTATGGGCTATAATGGGCAAGGAAGAAAGGCATCAAGATCTTACAAGATCTTGTTAGTAGTATAGCAGGTAAGATGCCTAAGTGAAGTCAATAATCCAATATTTAATTCCTACAAACATATTGTTTGGGACCTCTCAAAGGAATTTTAAGACTTTAACATTCATTTTATTCCTAGAGAGGCCAATCATCATGCAAACTGATTAATTACCATTGGGGCATAATATTATATACCAAGTGAGGTCAAGGACATCAAATAATAGTCCCAAATAAAATTGGCATGATTCCCTCAATCCTTGATAATGAGTTGAGTTGGAAATTATTTTAAATTGATAATAAAATTGTTTGATTCTTACAACATGATGCAGAATTTTGCTCAAAGAATCAAAGCAGGCTACAACATCAATATGGAGACTAGATTATCCAATTGAGGAAAAATAAGTTTCCTAAGGGCTTGGTAAAATTATATATCACATTTAATTAATATTACTAGATGAGGAAGGATAAGGCAAGCATTTCCACTAAAGAGGAACACTATGAAAAGGTTATCATATTCAAAGACAAGTTACTTAAGCTAGGAAAGGTGAATACTAAATAGGATCATGAAGCCTTCATAGCATTATGAAAAGAATTTTTAAATGTTTTTTCTTAGTAATATCATGATTTGAAGGGTTTGAACCTAGGTTGGCTCAACATACCATAAATTTGGAGGAGAGTGCCAAGCTTGTGAGACAAAATCAAAAATCAATCACTACCAAAATTGAGATCCTTATGAGTAAAGAGTTGACAAATATTATTAAATTCAACATTATATTCCCCATAAAAAATTATTCACGGGTGTAAAATGTTTTGCCTCTGAGGAAGAATAACAAGGAGATAAGGTTGTGTGTATACTTTAGAAATCTCAACAAGATGTCACTAAGAGATAACTACCCTCTACCATCTATGGATTAGATTCTTCAGAGAGTTTTACATTTACAAAGGTTTTATTTTCTTGATTTATAATTTGGATACAATTTATTATTGGTGAGGGAGGAGGATAGGCACAAAATGTCTTTCACAACCAAGTTGGGCACTTATGCATATAAGAAGATGCCCTTTAGACTATCCAATGCACGGGCTACCTTCCAAAGGGCAATAGATTTGGCCTTCCAAGGTCTCGTAAATGAGATGGTGATCATCTACCTTGATAAAATCAATATATTTTCCAATGATCCCAAGAATCACTTGGAATATTTGAGTTTGGTGTTTCATAGGTGTAGGAAACTTGGGGTCTCTTTAAACCCTAAAAAATGTATATTTGTAGTCCATGAGGGTAGACTTATAAGACATGTTGTATCAAAAGATGGCCTCTTCTTTGAACCTAAGAGGATAGAGGAAATCCTTGCTTTGTCACTACCCAAACATAATAAGTGATTGAAAATTTTATTTGTCAAAATCAACTTCATCAGAAGATTCATCCATGGATTTTAGAATGGGTAAGGCCACTAACTCACATGCTCAAGAAACATAAGGAGTTCTCATGGACCAAATAAGGTAAAATAAGTTTTAAGGCCATCAAGAAATCCATTTCCAAATATCTCACCCTCCTCAACCCTTATTTAAAAAAATATTTATTCATGTATGGCTTATCCACATGTGATACTATTTTTGTTATGTTCATGTAACAAAATAGTGAAGGCCTAGAGTAGTTCATTGCCCTCTTTAGTCAAGCATTAGATGGGTATGAGGAGAGATATGCATTTGTTTTTAAAAAGATTATTATTGTCATTAGAGGCCTAAAAAATTTCAGACACATGGTGTCTAACAATAATTTGTTTGTGATGGTAGTTCACCCTAGCATTAAGGATTTCATCCTTAATAGAGACTTAAGTGAGAAGAGGGCTAGTTGGGTAACCAAGTGTATGGAGTATGACATAGAGATTAAGGTTATTAATTTTTGCATAGGTATATTAATTTTTTTACACCTTGTATCAGATTCTAAGGAGGATAAATAAGTGGGTTTGTTAGTCCAAGATAATCAACAAGCAACTATAACTATGTCTCTTCCCAACTAGACCCAAGACATAGTGAAGTTCCTCCAAATGGGATAATTTCCTATGGGATTAGATAATAAAAGGAAGAGTAAATTTATAATATAATACATCCCTTAAATCTTATTTTATTGAGTACTCTTTAATAAGGACCTTAGTGGCATGCTTTTGAGATGTGTGGAGACTAGTCAAGTTGATAAACTTTTAGAGCAGTTTCATGATGGGCCTATAGAATGGCACTTTATATCCAAGACTATAGCATAAAATATCATAATATTAGGTTATTTTTTTAAAACATTATTTATGGACTCCCATTTTTGGGTTAGGATGTGTCCCAAATGTGCCATGTTTACTTGAAAGCAAAGACTAGTTACCTTTCCTGTAAAACACATTCAAGTTGAGTAACCCTTCATTAAATGGGGATTAGAATTTATAGGTATGATCCACCCCCAATCTAGTTCTATAAATAATGTATTTTTAATTTATACTTATTAATTTATTAGGTGGTTTGAGGTAGCTACCTCCTAAGGTAGCTGCACGCAAGGAGGTGAATGAGAACTCAATTTTGGAGTTCTATGATAGCCTAGTGCCTAGATTTGGGATCCCCTCTAAAATTATATCATACAATGTATTAGCCTTCAATAGTGAAAATGTGTGTGATTGGGACCTTAATCGTGGAATATACCTCAAGTATTCATCTGACTACTATCCACAAGGCAATGGACTAGCAGAGTCCACCAATAAGAATTTGATTAGGATCATAAAAAAGACAGTGGAGGACAACCAAAGGGAATGGCACACCAAGTTAAGGACTGACTTATAGGTAGATAATATTAATCCCAAGAAGTATACTATTAACTTTCCTTATCACCTTATTTATGGCAAGGAAGCAAAACTACCCATTTCACTTGAGCTACCAGTATTGGAACTTACACACTAACTTGAACTCATGGAGAGTGATGTAATGGCAGTGAGGATGAATGAGTTTAGGGAGTTAGAAGAGACAAGCTATAGTTCCATTCATTCCATGTGGTCCAGAAAAGACTAATTCAAAATATCATTTGACAAGAGAGCCTCATCAACAACCTTCCAATAAGGTGACATTGTACTTAAGTGGGATGAGGACCATGACAAGACAGGCAAGCATTCAAAATTTGAAATCCTTTAGAGTGGGACAAATATCATTACCATCTATAAGGAGAGTAATGACTTAAAATTGTCTAGATTAAGTGGTGAGGAACTCCCTATCCCTATAAATTGGATTTTCCTCAAGTATTATTATTAGAAGTTCTAATATCTCTTATATATAGTAAATAGTTTCTTTCCTCTAAGTGTTATTGCACATGCTTGTTAGTTGTTATTTTTTTATAGTTGCTTGTTGTTGTGTGTTTTTGTTGTTTTATTGTCTCTTATATTTTGTCTTAATGTGTTTTTCTAGTCCTCAATTTCTTTAAGGTATTAAGCAAAGTTAATATGTAGTCAAGGGGATTTATCCAATCATGAGTGATAAGCAAAAAGATCCTATGTCCACTTAACCAGTAGGTAAGTCAAGCCTTTAGAGTCACCAAAAATGTTGACCACTTTCTACCCTTATGCCTAGAATGGGTTCAACCTAATCCTTAATAACCCTAGTCCACCATAAAACCTCATAGTTGTCATATCTCTTGATGAATCAAGACAACTCAAAAGAGATCATTGATTGTCATATCAAATGTAGTAGTTTCAATGTCTTATCATGTCATGAAACACATAGTGGTTATCCCTACTCCTAGTTTCAACTTCTATCAAGTGTCCTCATAGTCTTTGAGAATGATTCAAATTCCATAATAGTATTTGAAGTGGTATTTATAGTCCAATTATGCCATGGAGGAGATGATTAAATGTTGCAGTTAATGATTCAACACAATCCTTTCTAGTGTATTCAATATATGTAAGGTCTAGCCTGATTACAAGTTTTAATAATGTTGTTAAGGTCTGTGATATCTTACCTTGGGTTTTTAGAATATTATAAGGTTTTTAAATAAGTTTTGAGATGATATTGCTTTTAAATATCCCCTTGAAGCTACATATATTGTTTAAAAGTGGAGTATTTGACCCTTAAATAATAATATTTGATCCCAAAATGCCACTAAAGACATAAAACTTGCCTTAATGGATCCCCATGTGCACCACATTGCCATAAATACACATTTCATGTAATAATGAGGCCCTTTTCACAAGTCAACATCTCTAATTTCCACTAAATGGGACCCACATGTGTGAAAATATGTCTCTTCAACTCCTTAAATCATACCATGAACTTTTAGACATTACCTAACCCATATTTTCCCTCCTCTTGCCCACCAATAATGGTTTTTGGTTTGAAACATGAGAAAACATAGGAAATTTGTAGGTTTTAGGAGTTTTATAGTGGTACAGATATGTATAATATGGATTTTATTAGGTGGAGTTATGGGTATGTAAAGGGAGTTCAACATAGGCCTATGATGAATAAATTCAAGTTTTTTAGGGCTAAAATAGCCAAAAACTGATGCACTTTCTCCATCCAGCTTTTTGGTAGACATGGAGAGCACTTCAAGTTTGTGCTCAGTCCATATAGAGAGAGAGAGAGAGAGAGAGAGAGAGAGAGAGAGAGAGAGAGAGAGAGAGAGAGAGAGAGAGAGAGAGAGAAGGTCTAGGCTCTTGGAAAAAGAAACTATACTAGATGACCTTCCAATAATGGGAATTTTTTTTAGAGGTACTCTTATGAGATTTATGAACAAACACTAAAAATTTGGGTAACCTGGTCACCATCTTCATCTACATAGGGAAAAATAAGGAGAGTAATGAGTTTATGGTTTTTTTGATCAAATTGGTGGTTGTTCATGTTTCTTCTAGTCCTTAAAATACATTTCATGGCATCTAAAACATTTGGTTATCATGTGTGGGCATATAAGAGTGATAAATGTCTAGGATAACACTCTTTGTAGGCTGCAACCAAGTTTTCATTGGTTAGAAAGAGTGTTAGGTGCATACATCTAAAAGTGAATAGTGTTTCAATGTCCAATAATGTTGTCTTGAAGTTATTCATGCCACCTTGGTTCAATTTAAATGTTCATATATGCCTCTAGCTCTCCCAAATGGTTCCTCCAAGTGAAGATTTCTAGTAGGTCTAAATTTCACTACATAAGAAGGCAATATGTTGTATAATGGTGGTTTGAAGGTTATCAAAACATATTAAAGGACAATAAGTAATGATGTATTCACACTAATATATATTTCTCTCAAGTTTCTCAGACCCTATCATAGTCCTCATAGGCTAATAAACCAAAATTTTACTTTGAAATGCCTTCACAATCCTATTTAGCAGATATTAAGGTTATTAGCAAAAGACAAGGTTTTTAAAAGGTCCCAGGTTTCCTTTTTTCACTGTGTATACCTCATTTATGGCCTTCAAAAGTTATGCTCTATTAGGTATATGTATAGATATGCTTGGGGACCCTATAGACTATCTTGGGTGAGATATCATAGTTAATTTAAATCCCTTAAAGATCCTCTACCTTTTGATAAACTCATCACTATCAACATACCTTAATTCAATCCCTACATCCCAAGTTCAAGCTCCATATGACCTCATAGTAATCACCCTCAAGTCACTACCCCTACCCAAGTCCAAGACATGGAATCAAGGACTAAACACCCCATAAGGTTATCAAGAACCATAAATTCCATAAATAAATGGACCTTTGCAACTATATACCATATTGAGAGAGTAAATCACCACCTACAAGAAACACCTTAGGTCCACCTTGTAGATTCCTTCAAATTCTATAACATAATCCAAGAGAACATAAGAGATGGGTATGAATAAGAGTATAAATATCTTAAGGATTTAAATGGTAACATAATAGAGCCATAAATATCTCAATTAAATAAGAAGGCACTCTCCTCACTCAAAAACTTGTTCCATAGACACCTTATCATTCAATACACATGACTCAGTACTCACAGTACTGTTAATGTTTGTACCCTCAACCTTTAACATAAGAACATATATGAACATGAGGAGGGAAATAAATCTAAGAAGGTGTTCAAGGAATGAAAATAAGGGTACTAATGATTGACAATATGGTCTTAGTAGGTGACTAAACACAATGATGTAAGCACATATAGTTAATTGACCCTACTCAGTCAACCTAAAATGCATGACTGGATCAAATGACAAGCTAAGAACATATGAAATGGGATTATTAGGTATATAAAGACATATCCAAACCCACCAAGGTCTTAATTTAAGGTACCCCTAAGAAAATGAAGTTGTCTAGTCTGAGTTGCAAACCTAAAAGCATATAACTGTGGTATGGCATTGCATATAGGTGTGTTAGCAGGGTTAAAGATGAGGTTTAAAGCTATGATAAAGATTGAAACATGATTCTTGAGATTTTATCACACCCATATAAATATATAAAGGAGACTACTCAAGTTACCAATTTAAAATTCTTTAGGCCTATACACTAAGCAGTGATGCTTAAGATAAGCTACAAGAAAGAGTAGGGCTAGTAAAGGGTCTGAGTAGATAGGAGCATGTACACAAGATGGAGATTGGAATGGGAAGTATATTATGATAACCTTAGAGATAAACATACACTTATAGGTAGGTGAGGGTTATAACACTTGGTTTAATTACTCTAAGGCATAAAGGCTCACCTAGGTCTCAAGACCCCATATCCACTTCAAAGTAAAATACATACCTCTAAAGAAAATCAATGCAATGTAGGGATATGTGGAGGTATTTTAGACCCTATAAAATGTATTTTAGGTAGAGTAATGAAATAAGATAGTTATTTTTGGTTTTACCTCCCTCTTGAGCTCCATTGGTTAAGTAGATAGGTTGAGTTGCACTTTCAAACACTCGTACCTTTCACCACAAAGGGACTCAAGCCCAGGGCTCTTAGGGAAACTTGATTACCCTTATGGACTCAAAATTGATGGAGTGAGTGGGTTGAGGGCCTATATTTATGAATTAATGTTAATAAAGTAACCTACACATATTTCCTAACATGGATCTTGAGACACAACTTCCTCTTCTCATATATCCACACACACTTTGCATGGGACCATAAGCTATTTAGGAGAGATGAAGGGGTCAATGGACTAGAAATTCATGAAAAGAGATTTTGGTTTGGATTTTGTACTATATTAACCATTTTTAATATGGTGGACCTATAAAAACCTTATTAAACCCTAGTTTAGACCCGATGATAGAATTTGTAGACACCTAAAACTAGCCATTGATAATCTCCAATCAGGCTTTTGGCCAATTTCCACCTAAAATGCATAATTTGGCCTAAAAACACTAAAAAATGCTAAATTATGTGAAAATGACATATTAAAGTGCCAATTTTGGCTAGGGTATCCCTAAATGGGGCAATACAATTTATGGGCTAGCTAACTTTGATTAGTCCATTTTAAGTCAAAATGTCAAATTTGTACCTGCATACTCTGAATTGCTCATTCCTATCAAACATTTTTCACAAGAATTGTGCATTTTTTATTTTTTGTTAGAAACATCCTAAATGGGAATAAGGTTTCAATGCATCTAATGTGTACTTCCAATTCTAATCCAATCAAATTTAGGACCAATAACAGGGCATTCTAATCAAATTGAGTAATTTGTGCACAAAGTGTTTAATCATGCTTAAGAGATAATTAACCCAAATCAAGGCATAATTAATAAATACATGAAAAATTGTTGAATAATTTTTCTTAGAAATGAATATTGAATATATGCATCATCAAGTGACCTCATTTCTTGTAAAGACATCTTTAGGCCATAAATGCCACAAATATCAAGATTCATGCATCTCATGCCTCATCAATGCCTTCCATGATGCCCTTCATGCCTCTTAATTTCCCCTTATTATAATTTCATGATGAGGATAATTAAAAACTTAATTCCAAAAATTGAATTAATCCTCAACCACATATCTCAATCTTGAGATGGATGGTTGAGGTTGATTCTGATCAAATCCAAAAATCTATAAATAGGAGGCCTCACAACATCATTTCTAAGCTATTTTGGTGAAAATTTATTATACTAAAATATCTTCAAAGAAATTGATAATGCAAAGATATAATTTCAAATTAATTCCAAGCCAAGCCAAGCCACAAGCCAAAGGTGCCAAGGAGAAGAGGAGATAGCCAAGCCTCCTTTGATGAAGACTTCATGAGCAAAAGCCGAGCAAGCCATCATTACAAAGGAATTTGGATCATCAAAGTAAGGTGAAGGAATTATTGTCTTTGATTCCTTGCTTTTTAGTTGTGTTTGTTATTTACTTTTGTTAAATAAGCTCTCCCTAGTGTCTAGGCCTAGAGATGTTATGTTATTAGTGTGTTTATTTAATTTTTTTTTCATTTTGTAACTAACACCATACTAACCATCCTCTCTTGAGTCAAATTTCTAGATCACATAATGAGTTTATCATGTTTTCCATAATCGGTGTCCAATGATTATAATTGCCTATGGGCAAATCATTACATACCATCCCACCTACATTTTTCAATGTGTTTTCATTTTGGAACTAACACCATACTAACCATCCTCTCTTTGAATCAAATTTTTAGATCACATAACTATTTTATCATGTTTTCCATAATCGGGGTCCAATGATTATAACTGCCTATGGGCAAATCATTGCATACCATCCCACTTGCATTTCTTAATGATTATAACTACCTTTGGGAAAATCATTGTGTTATCACCATTTTACTTTTAATACCCATATAGAGGCATGTTAATCTCTTATTTGTCTATCCTAACTAGGGTAGCGCCATCTTCTCAACGATTATAATTACCTTTGGGAAAATTATTAAGTTATCATACCACATTTCCACTATCAGATTACAATGCATATAACCACCTTTGGGCAAACCATTATGCACCATCCCAATTGAACTCCCAATGATTTTTGAATAGTTTTTCAATATCATTGTGTTTTTACCCCATCATATTTCCTTTATTTTTTCCCCATGTTTCACTTCTTTCTTTTTGAGGGACCGTTTGTCGACCTGCTTGTGCCAACCGTTCTCTCAAGGGGCATCATATAATTAGTTTATCATCATTACAGTTATATACATACAAGACCTTTTCATTATTTGAGAAGACATTATTGTGCTTATATATTGCAATGCCTTCCCAAATAGGGGCAAACTATAAACACCTAAAACTGGCAACTGGTAACCTCCAATTAGACTTTTGGCTAATTTCTACCTAAAATGCACAATTTGGCCTAAAAACACTAAAACATGCTAAATTATGTGAACATGACATATTCAAGTTCTGATTTTGGCCAGGGTATCCCTAAATGGGGCAATACAATTTATGAGCTAGCTAACTTTGATCAATCTATTTTGGGTCAAAATGTCAAATTTGTACCTATGTACTCTGAATTGCTTTTTCCTATCAAATTTTTTGCACAAGACTTGTGCCTTTTTTATTTTTTGTTGTAAAAATCCTAAATGGAAATATGGTTCCAATGCATCTAATGTGGACTTCCAATTCCAATCCAGTCAAATTTAGGACCAATAACAGGGCATTCTGATCAAATTGAGTAATTTGTGCACAAAGTGCTTAATCATGCTTAAGAGCTAATTAACCCAAATCAAGGCATAATTAATAAATACATGGAAACTTGTTAAATAATTGTTTTTAGAAATGAATATTGAATATTTTCATCATCAAGTGACCTCATTTCTTTGAAAGACATCTTTAGGCCATAAATGCCACAAATATTAGGATTCATGCCTCCCATGCCTCACCAATGCCTTCCATGATGCCCTCTATGCCTCTTAATTGCCCATTATTCTAATGTCATGATGAGGATAAATAAAAAATTAATTCCAAAAGTTGAATTAATCCTCAACCACACATCTCAATCTTGAGATGTATGGTTGAGTTTGATTCTGATCAAATATATAAATAGGAGGCCTCACAACATCATTTCTAAGCTATTTTGGTGCAAAGTTATTATGCTCAAATATCTTCAAAGGACTTGATAATGCAAATTTATAATTCCATATTGATTCTAAGACAAGCCAAGCCATAAGACAAAGGTGCCAAGGAGAAGAGGAGATAGCCAAGCCTCCTTTGATGAAGACTTCATGAGCACAAGCCGAGCAAGCGACCATTACAAAGGCATTTAGAGCATCCAAAGAAGGTGAAGGAATTATTATGTTTAATTCCTTTCTTTTTAGTTATGTTTGTTATTTGATTTTGTTAACTAAGCTCTCCCTAGTGTCTAGTCTTAGAGATGTTATGCTATTAGTGTGTTTATTTAATTTTGTTTTCATTTTAGAACTAACACCATACTAACCATCCTCTCTTGAGTCAAATTCCTAGATCAGAGAATTATGCCCCAAAATTCATCCAAATAGAGTAATTAAGATATGAAATGGTCTTAATGGTATCCCTAGGTATTATAAACACTCAAATAACCTATTTTTTGGCATGTGTAATGGATATACTATAGCGATCAATCATGAGAAATTTCTTTTAATCCTATAAGGAGTTTGGAAATATTTGCATACACCACAGGTTAATGTTATCACTCTAGAGTGCAACCTATTTGAAGATGTGAAAGCACAAATTCTCTTCAAATAATAAAATTGGATATTTTTAGAGTGTGGGTGACTCTAAATTAAGAAGAACCTCTAGAGAGGGATGGTTCCCTTAATATTTATCTCTAAAAACTAAACTATTTTGATTTTTTGGGATGAAAAGGGAGAAAGAAATTGAAATGGGAAATCTTATTTAATGGGGTGATGTACCTAAATGATTGGTATTCTATGAATTTTTTATAAAATTGAGTAAGGCACACATATGAATTTTTTTTAAAAACTTTGTAATCAACCCTGAACATCAGTGTTTCAAAATAAGGCCTGAAAAAAGTTTACAAAGCAAATTTCTAATCCTAGCTCTTCCAATAACCTATAGAGGATGAGATTTTCACAGTAGGTGTGGAAAGGACCTAAAAAATAGGTAAGTATATGCCACTTATATTATGGTACATAGTCAAATTACACTTTATTCTAATCCAAAACCATATGCAAAAAGATCTTTTATTTGATTAAAAAATCGTGTCAATTACAATTTCTTCTCTCCTTTTGGAATTAATGAATAATGGATTGAAAAAACAAATATATATGTTTAAAACTAACCTAAATCCAAAGTGTAATTTATTTTATATAATTATTAGTCTTGGTTAGTCAACTCAAGACCTAATCCTTTTACAATGCTAAAATAAATCATCAAAATCCTCAAACCTTATAAAAATTTGCATAATCTTCAAATTTTAGCATGGAAGGAAAGTGGTGGGACCCATATACAAGTAAAAAGTGCTTCATGCATGAAATTACATGATAATATCCAAAACATAACTCCACTTGAGTATTTGAACATGTTTTGGAGCATAATAAAGTCCCTCCTTGCATGGAAAACATGATCTAGTCACAAGTCAACTAAAGAGATTTGATCCTTAAGGACTAGTTAACTCAAATTGAGCTCAAATTGCATGAATTAGAAAGTTTATATTGAATTTATAATGATATATCCACTTAAAAAACATATATGGCATGTGGTAACTCTAAAATTAATTCATTTGATAGATTTCAACACCATTCTTTACTTGCTTGATTGACCAATTAGGCCTAATAGCTTATCTTATTGCACTTGGACTCTATTAAGATGACAAAAAGATTCAATAAAACATGAAAAATAATGACATATACCTAGAACAAATTTTCTCATCAGAAGATATTTGATTTTGATGAGAAAACACTCATCATTCAGTCAATAGGGTTGACTAGGCATATTTTGCTCCATTTTCCTACCAACTGGCCATTTTGATCAAGCTAGTTTAGACACTTATAAGATAATTTATGACCAAATTAAGATTTTAAGATGAATATAAAGTATTATTCTTTGATATCCATTGATTATATTTCTTTTAATTATCCTGTAATTCATTTTACATGTTTTTTTCCTATAAAAAACATGGTTTTTGACCTCATCCATATAGCTTCATGCATAAAATTGAAATTTATGGAATTATATCTGAGTTTAATTGATTTTTTAAAAGTTTTTAGGTTTATCCATGATTATTTGATGGCAATAAACTCAATTTTTTTCAAAACTAGTTTTTTTAGGGTTTAAGAGGGCTTTGAAGTTGAATTTTCAAAATAATGATTCATAAAGTACAAACCTCCAAATCTAAAAATATTTCCATTTATTTTCATCACACTTAACCTCCTAACATACCTTAAAATATTGGGTTCCCATGCAAAATATATGAAAAGTTACCACATAGAGAAATCTATTTGTGGGGTTTTGATTGCATTTTGGGCTGCTTACACTCTTAACAATTGCTCATAAATCACATATTATAAAATGGTATAAATTTTTCATTAATTATAATTAAATATGGGTCCTTGAAACATACTAATAAAATTCAACCAAACTTCACATGTGGTGAAATATATGAGCACTTGAACAGGAGGCATGTAAGGGTGTCTAGAACTACAAAAAGTGAAAAAATCACCAAAATAAAAATAAATCTTCACCTAATTCCAAATGCCTAAAAAAATTATCATGGGTTTTGTATCATTCTATAAAAATACTCTTAAATCACATTTTTTTTAAAAATTCAAAAAAACCCTTTTTTGGCCTATATGCTTATTTACTTGCAAAGGCCTGTAAAAGTATGGTTTGGTTAAAATTAATAGTTTTGAAAATATTTAAATGTCCTAAATTTGCTTAAAATTAATAGTTTTGAAAATATTTAAATGTCATATTACTATTTAAAAACATCATCCCATACTTTTAAAACTTTTACCTAGACTTAAAAACCTCTTGTAGCACTCCAAAATGATGCTTGCTCCAGTGGTGATCTCCAACGGACATGCTGAGGACTATTAAAAAATAGAAAGTATATCCACTATTAAAATGGATATAATTTTTTTTTTTAATTTTCCTTAAGTCATGATGACATTTTTTACAAAATTTGAGGTCCTGAAACCACTTGTAGCTCCAAAAAACCTCAATTTTTTCCTAAAATTGACCCATGTGCATGGATTGTCTGTATGTCTGATTGAGTTTTGCATATATGAAAGTATTTTCATGGTTTTTGGATATTTTAAATATCAAAATAATCATAAATAATCTAGATATTCTCTTCAATAACTTGGAAAACTCCTCTACCCCTGTTTCAAACATACTTTGACCCTCAAACAATGTATTTTAGACCTTTTTGGACCAAAATTAGTGATTTTTAGGCCACAATTCCTCAGTTTGACCAGATTTAAAGGGATTTGAATAGTTTATTGAAATTTTTTAATGATAGGAGTAATAATTTAGCCTTGATATGTCAAATTACTAACAGTTATAAAGGAGAGAAAGGGTCCTAAATTTCCCAATTGGTCTCACATCAATAACTCTTAGGGGCCTCCATGATTGGTAACTCTTGTAGAAAATTTTAGGTGTCCAAATGAAGGATTTTATACATGAAAAATAAGGTAAATGGATTGATAAATCCAACATATATACTCTAAGGGTCCTCAAGGATTATTTTCATGTTAATAACAATGGTTAGGTGCCTCACAACGCCAGATTAAGACCAAAACTTAGAAACCTTGAACTTTTGCCTATTGATATAGAACCTTCATTGAGATAGTGTCACTTAGAGGATATATTAGAGGGGGAAATGAGATTAGAACACATCTCAAACCTTCATGGGGATGATCATCAAGTTGTTTTATATGTGTGGCTCATGTTGGTTTGTAGGGGAAATGCCATAGCTAGACATTTTGGCCTAAAGACACCTCAAGACTACCCATAATACATATTTCTCACTTGAGAGGCTAGTTGATAAGCTCACAACTGTATGGAGCCTTTACATGGGAAGCTGGTCACTTTAGGTGAGGTTGGGGGCTTTGTCTATAAGAGATTAGTGGAATTGGTTTGGAGGTTAAGGCCCTAATCTATATGAACCATTATTTAGAACATTGAACCCTCTATAGACACTATAATTATGTCACACACACGTGTGTAACTCCTTGTGTCAAAACCCCTTTTAGTCCATTTTTCAATAATAACAATCAACCTCCCTAACCCTTGCTTTTACCCCTCACACATTTAATTTATTTAAAATACTTAATTAAGTTAATTAAAAACCCCTTTTTACCACCTTACCTGGCCACCTCACCTTATGATTAATTCTCACCTGATAAGTCACCTCAAGACCTGATCCCCTCATCCTAACAACTCAAGACTTATTCTCACATCAAAACTAAATTCCTATTTAACTACCTCCTTCTTAACCTCTTATTTTTACTATTTTATAAAGGGTGCCACACTTGGCACAAAGAACAACCGAAAATAGGCCAAAAATAGTAAGTTTTACCTATTCTAGGGTCACTGATGTTAGTAAAGCCACGACTGATGTCAATGGGATCCCTAACATCAGTGATATAAGCTAAACTCCAACCTAAATTTTAGGTCAGTAAAAATCAAGAAAATTCATTCTTACTTGCATTCAAGCTCTCGGTATTCAATTTTCATCATCCTAGCTCATTATCATCTTGCGTAAGTCAATCATAATCAAGAACTAAGATCTTAAAGACCAACAACACCTACTTGTTCTCTCTATTTAGGCCATCAATTTGGACTACCTGATAGGGACCATCAATCTGGCACATATCATTTAGTGACCACTATAGCTAAGTACATCACTTATTTTGTAAGAATTTTAAGTATTTACTTTACTATCACTTCATATCTACTATTCATTACTTTATACACTCCTAATCGAATGCCCATGAGGGAGTTACAAAGTTTTCTTGCTTGTTTCTCATTGACTTGACACACCAAACCTCTAACTAGATCTACCCAAATCATACTCTCTCTCTCATAACTCTCCCCAACCTCTTAGACCTAATCAAAACCATTTCCTAGACCCAAAAAAGCCTTTCGCAAGCTCCTAGGAAATTATTTCCCCTGTCAATCTCAGTAGCCTAACTAACATTAATCACCTTTACCACCAACCTCTATAGTATAACTGATATCGGTCACACCCCAACTGACATTGGTGACTGTGGATTCCCTAACCTTTTCAAAACCTACCCAAACAACTTCTAAAATACAAAAAAAATACACAAGCTACACCCTATCACTCTCTATTGCACTCAAGTTGTGAATAATGGTAATATTATCTCTCTTTTACTCTCTCTTTACCTCTCTTTTAGTTATTTATTACTCTTTTGTCTCTCAAAAGTGGACTGTCATCTCTAAGGAATTTTCACACTTCTTGAAACAAGCATGTAGCTTGGCAGCCCACTCATTTATCTACTAACAAACATCTTGTGATATGTTTTCTTACTTACAGGTAGTCCTCCCTAGCCAAAGAGGAGTGCTCACAATGTCTAGATATGACATGCAAACCAATCTGAGTTCATTTTAATTACTTATCCCTATCATTATTTTCTATTTTCCTTTAGACTTGAATTAGACAAAATTTAGCAAAACATTTCTGGCATGCCCGATGGGACCTTGGATTTTTCCTTGGGTTCATTTCTTATTTTAAGCATTCATATAGGTGCATTATAGTGAAAAATTCATTCTTTCACTTTCTCCTTCTCTTCTCTCTTAAAATGAAAAATTGAACATTTTGTTTTTTGTTTAAAAGCATCAAACTAAAATTTTCTTTCTTTTCTCTTTGCCTCTAAAATCAATTTATCATTTTTTTTACAAGTTAAAAATAAAATCTTATTTACTTCTTCTTACATGCACATTAGGATAGTGAACTTCATTCTCTACTCCTATTTCATATTTGTTTTCATTTGAATCTAAACATTTCAAATTTGGGTTTAAAACTTACTACATTTCATTGTTTGTTTGTTGCATATTAACTCACCTAGTTAATTACAAGCATTTTGAATAAATTGTAGTTCACCTATGTTACACAACCAAATCATATTCACATAAACAAACATATAAACACACCTAAGAAAAGTCCCATCATGATTTCATCACCTGGTGGATTACCTTACCCTACCCAGCTATCCTACTTGGATTTCACCACCAAAGGGAGAACCCACTCCATTTTGTGGTGGAGTATAAACTCTAGACATAAGGTATATTTTGGCTAAGCAGCCTAGCTTCGCTCCAAGTCTATGAAGTGCAGAGAGCAAGCTCTTATAACAAGCCACATACCTGGTCTAACATAGATTTCCTCTTGATCACTAAAACTAACCTAAAACTAGCTCTAGATTTCTTTCTAGTACCTTTAATAACCAAATTCTCTTTTCACTAACTGATTAAGGCATAAGCCAACACGAGACTAAAAATTAATTTATAGGACTTAACAGTTTGTAGTTGCATGTTCTTTTTCTACTTTTCTATTGCCTTCTATATTTTGGAGCTGGTAAGGATGTTTTCCTATTAATTCATAAAATCAATACTATTTCTAATACTCAGTTTGTATAACCTATTATCTCAGGGTTTTTGAGTATTCTTCCTTCTTACATTGACCTCTTAAATCTATTATTTTACCTATTTTCAACTTATAGTTTTATAAAACATTGGATTTTCCATCTCCCAAGATATCACAGTGATCGACATCGATTAACTCTGCTGAGTCTTCTTCAGGGAGATCATCTAGAATTGGTTCATAGATGTCATCCTATAGGTAAAGATCTTCTCAAAGGATCCTAAGAATCAGAAATTAAAACAAGTGTTTGTAAAAATTTTGATTTTAGTAATAGTGTGAATCCGTAGCCATTCGGCCCTTGCCTACTGTCACGGAATTTCTCTAATCAAGCTGTAAAAGAATGAAAGAAGGAAGCATCTACTGATGGTAAAAAATTGGTATCAGAGCCACAGAGTCACTGTTATCTATTTTGGAGGAACTATACTTTTTAAGAATTCTTAGCTTCAACTTTTTGAGTTCTCTACTTTGAAAAATTCTTTGGGAAAGTTTATTGCATCAAGTCTTCGGCCATTTTTAAAATTGTCATAGGCCTCTTTATCTCTGCATCCTCTATTTCCGTTACCAGAATTTTCTTGCTTACCAGACCTCAAATCTCTTAGCCATGGAATTTGGAAAAGCCCATACAACCTCCACAGTAGAAATCATGAATGAATCTCAATTAGAAGGAACCTATGAACTCCCTTCCTTCATTCCTGAACAAATATCTGACTGTCCAAATATTGAGATTACTAAAGAAAACCTTGAAAAAGAAAATAGCTTGTACAAACCTCTGGCTATCAAAGCTTCACATGTCTATAAAAATTCTAAATTATTAAAGTCTAAGTTTGTGTATAATTCTACATATATGTCTTTTGTAAAACCCTGAATCAAATCTATCGAGTTAACTCTTAGTTTTAAGCCAAAGAAGAGTTTCCAAACAAATTTTCTATCTTTATTACCTGAACCAGAGATCAATTATATCAGGTCACATGAAGATGTGAAGTTTGTCCACTTTGGTCTTATTAGAATACATATGACTCCTTTGATTCCTAGTAATATAAAGCCTGTTATATATCTTCCTTTGTGTGATCATCGTCAAGTCAGTTTCAAGCATTCCTATCAAATATCCAGTCTTGGTCGCTTGAACGATGAAGTTATTTATTTTGAGTGTTATCCTAATCTCTGTGTTGCAGTCCATGATAAGGGATGTAAAGAAGTTAAAAATGGATCTTTAGATTGTTGGGGCTTGTTCACCTCCCTTTTTCGTCTTGATATGTTCGATGAATTTAAGTATGCCTCTATTAATATTTTTGTTGTCTATAGTATGACAAATACTAATCATCCAAAGATCTTAGAAAATCTACCTTATGCAAGAAGATTAAGTGGTACTGTCCAACTCTAGAAAGGTCATATAGAGTCTGTAGAGATACCTTTTGATTGGAAACTTGACTAGTTGAAAAATGTTTCTCCCAAAATGAAAGGTCAAGCCACAGTACATAAGAGTGATGGCAGAACTATAAATATACTTCCCAGATCTTTGTCTGTTAATTCTTCCCATCTTTGTCCATCTAGACCATCTAATTCCTCTTCCTGTAGAACTGTCAAAATAGGTCATATCTTGATTGAAGACAAAGAGATCAACCAAGGGAATGATCCAAAGGATCAATTACCCTGCACAATGATGAATCTTCCTAGAGAAGATAGTCTAGAATTCTACACAGAGAACAAAGTTACTCTGTATAAAGGTGGAAGATGGCCACCTCATAAAGGAATATACAAGCAGCTAGCAGGAACTGTACAATATTTTTCAGCTGCTTATCAAGGAGATGTTGAACCCTCAAATGAGTTTAAATAAATAAATTATACTACAAGGTTCAATTCTCACTTCACAGAGAATTTTGATGATCTCTATCGAGATATTTTGTATATTAGAGATAATATAGAGAAGATACAAAAACAAGTGTCTTCTATTGATTCTAAACTAGATATTTTAGAAGATAGTTTAGATTGGCTTTCCAAGCAGGATCAACAAGCAGAGTCTTCTGCTAAAAAGCCAAATTTTTCTATTACTTTCAGCTCTAATTTTAAGACTGGCAAAAAGCAGTCTAATACTACCCTTATGCAAAGAACACATGTCCAGTTATAGCCCTGGTATCTTAATATTGATGATCTGTTGAATCCACTGAATGAAATCACTGCATGGTGTAATTCCATGAGAGTCATCACTATTAATGCACATTTGGATCAAGCTGGAACCACTTGCTTTGCTACAAAGTTTTTCTAGGGAATAATCAATCAATGGTGGAATACCATGTCTGAAGCCGAATAGTATAAGCGTGTACATAACTAGCCTGATTCTTTGGCCACATTATTTAATTTGTTGATTAATGAGTTTGCACCTCTAGTTGCTAATAGAGAATTGGAATCTAAGAAATGGCTTCTCAAAATGGAGCTTTGTGATTTAAAACAGTTTGATGCATTTGCCAAACAATTTAGAGAATTGGCATATGAAAGTAGGAGCTTTTCATCTACTAAGATTAAGATCAAATTTTTTCATGCTCTACCATATAATCTTATTGATAGAATAATTTCTTATATTGATCTTAAGGGACTGACAATTGAAGATCTCTCTCTCTCAAATGTGATTGATTTTTCTACGCAGCAAGCTATGTGCTTAGTCTCTAAGACTAAGTCCATCCAAAAGCTCACCAAGCATCAAGCCTCTCAGATTACTCCAGCCTTTCCAGAAACAGCCCCATTTGGTTGTCGACCATTTGTACAGCCTCACAAATAGTAGAAGTAGAATCACAAACATCTTTCTTTTCAGCACCGCTCATTTCCTCGCAAGCATTCCTATGCACCTCCTCATCATTTCCTCAAGAAACAACGAACTGCTCGTCCTCCATCCAAATAGTTGATTTGCTACATCTGTCACAAACCTGGCCATATTGCTCCTTAATTTCACTGTAAGAATCTTGCAGTCAAAACTATGTTCACCTCCAATGCAATAACATGGTGGGATATTGTAGATTCTGATGAAGATCTTTACCTACAGGATGACATCTATGAACCAATTCTAGATGATCTCCTCGAAGAAGACTTAGCAGACTATGATGATGTAGATGCTCTCGAGCCATTAGCCGATGACTTGGAACAACTACTAACCAACATGCAATGCCCATAGTACCAGCCTAGGCACCATGACTTTTCACAGCTACCATATGAAGCACACAGAGCCTGGTCTAGACATCACCAAGAAGTCCCAGAAAGACCAGAGAAACCCAGAGGAAGAGGATACTCTAGAGGAGAAGGAACATCTAGAGGGAGATAGCACTCAATGCCAAGGATGCCACCAACATTGCAAAAGCCCCAGCATCCTCCTTTGTAATTTCAAAGCTCTTTCAAGCCTAGTGACTCTTGGATCAAAAACAAATTCACCAGCAGAGACAGTCTAAGAGAAATTCAAACACCAAAGATAGAGCCACAGTGGGATGTACTATTGCCCATAGAAGATGAAGAAAAGGATGATGAAGTAGAAAGCTCTTTCTACTCAGATCAGGATTACTGCCTAGGTGAATGCAGTAATCTCCAAGAAGAAGAAGAAGTAGAACCAGAAAATGAAGACATCTACACTAAACAATCCATTATTCAGGATCCAAGGAGACAAAAACTTGTATGTATTATTATTCCTCCTTTGGAAATTCCACAACTAGCTTACCTTACTCAGCTGATTAATGGAAAGTTTGCCCAGTTCATCACTTTAGAAATAAATGGCAAACTAGTAGATGCTCAGATAGATATAGGAGCTTCTCTCTCTTTTGCAAAATCATAACTCATCCATGATTGGAAGACATTGGATGATGCTCTAGCTTATAAGAGCTTAGATGTCCAAGGCAACAATTTTATCTGCAATAAATACAAACATCAGTAGACCCTTAGGATCCAAGACAAAATCTTCCATGCTAACTTTTTTGCTTTAGATAAAATGCCCGTATATATTCTTCTAGGCAGTGCCTTTATTGACAGATACTCACCCTATGGTTCAACCACCAAGAGTATCATGTTCACAATAAAAAATTAAAGGCTAAAAATTCCTCACCTCATTTATACCACTGAGCAATTTCCAAGTTCAATGACTCAAATCCCAGAGATTGTAATCCCCACTGAAATCCAAGAGATAGGAGATAAGATTAAAGCCACTATCTATTCTGACAACCCTCAGCAGTTTTGGTCTAAATCTATGTCTAAGATGGACATAAAAATCCTCAATGGCAAGCATATGAAGATTGGGAAAAAGATCCCAATACCAGCCCAGGATTACAAGGATATGGAACTCCAGATCAAAGAACTAGAGGCAAATGGTTTCATTGAGAAATCTACCTCTCTTTTCAGTTGTTATTCTTTCATGGTTAACAAACATTCTAAACAGAAAAGAGGAAAGAAAAGAATGGTCATAAATTATCGACCATTGAATGCAATTACATAGCCATTTCCACATCCTATTCCAGATAAAAGCTATCTATTGGAGAAATTTTCAACCTATAAATACTTCTCCCAGTTTGATTACAAATTTGGCTTTTATCAGATCAGAGTCAAAGAAGCTGACAGGGAAAAGACAGCATTCAACTGCCCTTTCAGCCATTTTTAGTGGATAGTAATGCCTTTCGGCTTGATGAATGCACCAGCATATTATCAAGCTCATATGAATAAAATCTTCCAAGGCACTTCTAACTTTCTATGTGTATATATTAATGATATATTAATTTTCAGCAATAGCTTGACTGACCATTTTACTCATCTCTCCAAATTCTTTCACTTGGCTCAAGATGCAGGAATTGTACTGTCAAAAACTAAGATTTAGTTATGAAAAATTGAATGCAATTTTCTTGATATGATAATCCAAGATTCTGGGCTGTAAATACAACCACATATCAAGGAGAAAGTCATCAGTTTCCTAGAGAAGCTAGATAAGTCTAATAAGCTTCAAGCATTTTTGGGATTGCTAAATTATCTAAATAGCTTTTATCCTAACTCTGGTGAAGATAGGTTCATTCTTCAAGAACTTCTCCAGAAGAAGAAATCTTTTTGTTGGGATGAATAACATACAACAGCTGTTCAGAAAATCAAACCTATAGTTGCTTCACTCCCGGCACGTCATATCCCAAAATCTGACCAAATGAAGGTTTATACTGATGCCTCTGATATTGCATGGGGAGGAATACTTGTTTGTATATATGATAATAAATAATTCATCTGTGAATTTTCTAGTGGATTTTTCAGTCCTGATGTACTCAAATGGATTTCTTCTGATAAAGAAATCTATGCTATAAAGAAATGCTTAGAGAAGTTCATGTTAAAACTTCTCCATTTGCCTCATTTTGTTGTAATTACCGACTGTACTAGATTTCTAACTTTTAAAGAAAAAGATCATGGTCGGAAGGATGGTTGCAGTAAATATGTTAGATGGCAAGCATTTTTTTACCAGTTTAATTTTTCTATTGAACACATCAAAGGTACTAAAAATGTCATTGCAGATTGGCTTAGCAAAAATCCTCCTGCCACACTAATGCACCAACCCATTCCTGGTTTCAACCTAACCAGAATATATAATCAAGGGTTTCCTTCTTTGAACATCCTTGTCCAAGATTAGATTCTCTATGAAGGGTTGCATCCTAGATATATAAGGATTTCATACGTAGCAGGACAAGATTTGCAAATGTCTTCAGCAGCTACAATCCAGGAAAATCGCCATCAAAATTCTAGAGTCATCTACATCAAAAGGCTAAATAGTGAATTTCTATACCACCAATTCACTGAATTATTAAAGCATTCATTATGGACATGGTTGATAAAAATTAGGTCTCCTTTCAATGAACATCTATACCAGTGGATTGCTAGGCATGGCCCACACCATATACATGAAGAGGAGAACCATGATCAAGACATTGTCATGCATACTATCATTCAAAGATAGCTGGAGTGGGAATCTTATTTCTACATCACTCCATGAAATCACGCATGAGAAGCTGGACCCCAGCACTGGCATCTTTCCAGTACCTTCTAGCTCAAATGTCTTTTCAATCCAATCAGTGAAGATGACTTAGTGGATGAAGCAGAAGCAATGTTGGACCCACGCCACCAAACCTCATCATCATCTAGTGCATCCAACAACAGTTCCCTATAACTCAACTTTTATGCTATAAAGTATGATGGGACTTGACACCACCTTGACAGAGACTTAGGCAGGACCTCCCAAAATACTATATATAGGCCTCTCCTCCATAGCATTTTCATCAAAAAAATTCTAAGCATTATAAATCTAGTAGCCTTGTTTTCAAGAGTATGCTCTTCTTTTGCCTTTTTTGAAGGATCTTGAGAATCAGAAATTAAAACAAGTGTTTGTAAAAAATTTGATTTTTAGTAATAGTGTGAAGCCGTAGCCATTCGGCCCCTGCCTACTATCGCGGGTTTTCTCTAATCAAGCTATAAAAGAATGAAAGAAGAAAGCGTCTACTGATGGTAAAAGATTGGTATCAGAGCCACAGAGTCATTGTTAGCTATTTTGGAGGAACTATTACTTTGTAAGAATTCTTAGCTTTGACTTTTTGAGTTCTCTACTTTGAAAAATTCTTTGGGAAAGTTTATTGCATCAAGTCTTCGACCATTTTTAAAATTGTCATAGGCCTCTTTATCTCTGCATCTTCTGTTTCCCTTACCAAAATTTTCTCACTTACCAAACCTCAAATCTCTTAGCCATGGAATTTGGAAAAGCCCATACAAACTCCATAGTAGAAATCATGAATGAATCTAAACTAGAAGGAACCTATGAACTCCCTTCTTTCATTCCTGAACAAATATCTGACTATCTAGATATTGAGATTACTGAAGAAAACCTTGAAAAAGAAAATAGCTTGTACAAACCTTCGGCTATTAAAGCTTCACATGTCTATAAGAAGTCTGTAGAGATACCTTCTGATTGGAAACTTGACTAGTTGAAAATGTTTCTCCTAGAATGAAAGGTCAAGCCACAGTACATAAAAGTGATGGCAGAACTATAAATATACTTCCTAGATCTTTGTTTGTTAATTCTTCATGTCTTTCTCCATCCAGACCATCTACTTCCTCTTCCCGTAGAACTGTCAAAATAGGTCATATCCTGATTGAAGATGAAGAGATCAACCAAGGGAATGATCCAAAGGATCAATTACCCTGCACAATGATGAATCTTCTCAGAGAAGATAGTCTGGAATTCTACATAGAGAATAAAGTTACTCTGTATAAAGGTGGAAGATGGCCACCTCATAAAGGAATATACAAATAGCCAGTAGGAACTATACAGTATTTTTTGGCCACTTATCAAGGAGATGTTGAACCCTCAAATGAGTTTAAACAAAGAAATTATACTGCAAGGTTCAATTCTCACTTCATAGAGAATTTTGATGATCTCTGTCGAGATGTTTTGTATATTAGAGATAATATAGAGAAGATATAGAAATAAGTGTCTTCTATGGATTCTAAACTAGATATTTTAGAAGATAGTTTAGATTGGCTTTCCAAGCAGGATTAGCAAGCAGAGTCTTTTGCTAAAAAGCCAAATTTTTCTATTACTTTTGGCTCTAATTTCAAGACTAGCAAAAAGCAGTCTAATACTACCCTTATGCAAAGAACACATGTCTAGTTGTAGCCCTGGTATCTTAATATTGATGATCTATTGAATCCACTGAATGAAATCACTGCATGGTGTAATTCCATGAGAGTCATCACTATTAATGCACATCTGGATCAAGTTGGAACCACTTGCTTTGCTACAAAGTTTTTCTAGGGAATAATCAATCAATGGTGGAATACCTTGTCTGAAGTCAAACAGTATGAGCGTGTACATAACCAACCTGATTCTTTGGCCACATTATTTAATTTGTTGATTAATGAGTTTTCACCTCCAGTTGCTAATAGAGAACTAGAATCTAAGAAATGGCTTCTCAAAATGGAGCTTTGCGATTTAAAACAGTTTGATTCATTTGTCAAACAATTTAGAGAATTGGCATATGAAAGCAGGAGCTTTTCATCCACTGAGATTAAGATCAAATTTTTGCATGCTCTACCATATAATCTTATTGATAGAGTTATTTTTTATATTGATCTTAAGGGACTGACAATTGAAGATCTCTCTCTCTCTTAGATGTGATTGATTTTTCTAAGCGGCAAGCTATGTGATTAGTCTCTGAGACTAAGTCCATCCAAAAGCTCACCAAGCATCAAGCCTCTTAGATTGCTCCAACCTTTCCAAAAATAGCCCATTTAGCTATCATCCATTTGTACAACCTCACAAATAGCAGAAGCAGTGTCGTAAATGTCTTTCTTTTTAGCACCACTCATTTCCTTATAAGCATTCCTATGCACCTCCTCATCGTTTCCTCAAGAAATGACAAACTGCTCATCCTCCATCTGAACAGCCGATTTGCTACATCTGTCACAAACCTAGCCATATTGCTCCTTAATTTCACTGCAAGAATCCTGCAGTCAAAGTTGTTTTCACCTCCAACGCAGCAGTGTGGTGGGATATTATAGATTCTGATGAAGATATTTACCTATAGGATGACATCTATGAACAAATTCTAGATGATCTCCCCGAAGAAGACTCAATAGACTATGATGATGTAGATGCTCTCGATTCATTAGCCGATGACTTGAAAAAACCACTAACCAACATGCAACGCCCATGGTACTAGCCTAGGCACCATGAGCATTACATGTTGGTTAGCAGTTGTTCCAAGTCATTGGCTAATGACTCGAGAGCATCTGCATCATCATAATCTATTGAGTCTTCTTCGGGGAGATCATCTAGAATTGGTTCATAGATGTCATCTTGTAGGTAAATATCTTCATCAGAATCTACAATATCCTATCGATATCAGTAGATTTTACCTATCGACATTGGTCAATCCATCAACATTGGAAAATATTTTCTACCAACATCAGTCAAGTGATCAACATCGGTAACTATGTAATTTTCATCTACTCAAAATAGCAAGCTAAAATAACCCACTTAACTACACTCAAACCTAGTTTTCCTTATTCTATCACTAATATAGGGTAGTAAGACTATTTATACTTCCTCTTGCATGGTATTGATGTGAGCTCAATCCAAAATTATTATCAATTACGTAAGCTGGCAACCACTTTCACCTTCCCCTCTCACTTTTGATTTTATCATGGAGCATACTTCAGATATAGATCATACTCTCAACCCTAACCAAATTCCCTTTATGCCTAAGGGAGATCAAGATTTTGCTAAATTTCTTGATCACAATGTGGTAGCCCTTCAACATTACCTTGCTATGATTCGAACCCATAATTCTTTGGGTGACCCAATCTATGGTATGCCAACCTCTCTAATGAAGACAACTTCAATTTCAATTGCCTCCACTATTTTCCCCATAGTTACCCAAACCACCACTTTGATAAGTAACCCAACTATAAATAATGTCTAAAGTTTAGCATCGCCAATTGCCCAAACCCACCTAAACCCTAGTGTGACTTCCCTACTTTCACAACCATAACCAGTTTAGTCAAGTCTTACCCTATTTCAAAATTTAGTGGTACCTATTCCATCTATCCTTGTGCCTATAATTACCTAAATCTAGTCTAACCATGCCAATAATCCAACCTACAATAACAACAACCAACCAAAGCATGGTCTCTAACCCAATAGGACAAGCCCCTTTTCTTTGTTCACCCTAGCTTATGACTCATTATCCTTATGTTGCCCCAACACAACCTCAATAAGCTATGTCATATGATCCCTCTACTTCCTATCAGGTTCCTTATAATTTAGGTTGTATCCCCAAACTAATCCCCCTCTAGACCTCATTAAGATGCTAATGGCCAAGATGTCTAAACTAGAGACATCCATTTTTGGTTCAAAGAATGTGTTATCTTATGATCAAATATGAAATAAACCCATCCATCCTTCTGTGCCTATTCTCCCCTATCCAAGCCAATGGGAACTCCCTAAATTTACTTGTTTCTAGAGCAAAGTAGACCCACAATAGCACTTATAAGCATTTATACATGCTTATTATTTAACAGGGCATGATGATGTGTTACTACTTTGCACTTTCCCTATGTCTCTTTGGATTGGTATATCTCTATACCTTAGCACTCCCTTTTCTCTTTTACCCAACTTGCACAAATATTCTTGGACCATTTCTCTATTAACATTTCTAAGAAGGTTTCTATAACAGACCTTTACTCTATCAAACAATTTGATGACAAGTCTATTTTAGATTTTGTTGCTCACTGGATAAGCTTGATCAATCAACTCTCTTTACCCCAACCTGAGCTTATTGAGCTCTTCTCAAGGGCATGTGTTAATCACATATTGTCTACACTCTGAGTACAAACTTTCCACATATTTGATGAGGCTTTTACGATGGCATGAAAACTCAAGGTTCATGTTATAAATGAAGGAAAAGTCAAGTTGCACAATAAGAATCCCAATTTCAAATCAAATGAATCCTCTTCTAAAAATTTTCCTTCTAACCAAAAATCTAAAGGCTCCACCAAGGCGGTGGTCATTAAGTCAGCCTCTTCCACAACCACAAACCAATTCAATTCCTTGACTTCCCAAAATTTGACTAAGTAATTTCAACAATGGTATGAACAAAGATAATACACTCCCATTAGGGAGTCATATACATCCATTTTGGAGAAATTATTGCAACAAGGTGTCATAACCCTTCCTCAAATCAAACCTCCTATACATTTTGACCCCTCCCATCATATTCCAAATTGGTATAAAGATGAGTTTTGCAGTTACCATCAAGTTAAAGGCCACAATTCTAATAGTTATAAGACACTCAAGAACATTATTCAAGGCATGCTTGATAGAGGTGATCTTGTCTTAGATAATCCTAATACACCCCCTAATCAAATTATGATGTGTTCAAACACCCCTTTCCTAACCATTCACCCAATTAAAATATTGTTTAGACCACAACTAACTCAGCTGATCATAATATCCATATGGTTAATATGGTTTTCCCTTTACATCTAGTTTCACCTCCCCTTTAATAGGAGACACCCATTTCATCGACTCCTCCCTCACAGTTAGTGGCATTTTTTTTTCCTATTCTTCCTCCTCAGGTAGAAGAACCTATTTCACCCATTCCTCTCTCTCATGAGGAAGAACCTATTTTACCACTTCTTTTTCCACCTTAGGAGCCTATAATTCCAATTCCTTTTGCACCAATATTACCTATCTTCTTACCACTTGAAGACTACACCCTACCCATTCCTCAACCACATGTTGAAGGGAACATCATTCCTATATTATGCACTCTTAAGGAACCTTCTTCACCCACCTCTCATCTACCTATAGAGAGTAGTACCCCATCCACTCTACCTTTGTACTTAGAGGAATCAATATTATCTACTCCCATAATAGATGAGAGACCTATTATGCCTACTCCAATTGCACCACTCTTACCCCTTTTTTTACCTATGGAAGATCATACTTTACCTATGTCTCAACCACATGTTCAATGGAACATCATTCCTATATTATACCCTCTTGAGGAACCTTCTTCACCTACCTCTCCTCCACCCATGGTAGACCATGTCTCTTCTCCCATCTCTTTCAAAGAGGACCCCATTGTGGTTCTTTCTCATCTTTGGCCCAAAGTAGCAAAAACCAACAATTTCCCTCTTTCCCAAACACCTCAGCCTTCTAAAGACACAACTGTAAGGCTTACATCAACTTCATCTAAACCCTTCTCACATTTGGTGAAAAATCTAGAATTTTTTAACTCCATAAAGCTAGATCATGCAACATTTTAGGACCAGCTTAAAACTCCTTATCCAACACAATGAATATCAACCTTTACCACCAACCCTCTCACTACCCTTTACCCCAAGGTGTTTGAAAAAGCTAGAGCTTCTTCACCAAAAGCAGCTAAAGTTTAGCCATCTATGTTAGAACCCTCACCCTCATAGGAATCTACCACATTAAAGTAGATCAGGCCCTCAGACGTATGCCTCGTCTCTAATTTAATTCATCTATAGGTGAAATTAGATTTAACTCCTCAACCATAAGTTGGATTTTTATAGATTGAATTACAAAAAAATGTTAAGCTTCCTAGATCTCGTCAATCCCTTCTTCAACCCTGAACTTTGCCATCCATTTTGGGACCACACCCCTCTACTTTAGTTGGAATATTATCAACCCAAGAAAAATAAAAGGTTAAGTTACCTCCACTCCTACCTTTTCCATATAGTATGCCTTTCACATCTGACACTAATAAAGTGATAGGAAAACACATAACTCCACCATCACCAAACAAAGCACCACGTAAAATTACCTTTTCAATACTAAAACACAAGAAAGTGTCCACTCCTATTACCACAACAAGTGCAAGCCTAATTGCAAGCTCTCAGAGCTTTTT
The DNA here is from genome assembly GCA_037957365.1 of Torreya grandis. NCBI lineage: Eukaryota > Viridiplantae > Streptophyta > Pinopsida > Cupressales > Taxaceae > Torreya > Torreya grandis. The sequence continues at coordinate 1,377,378 of JARHVA010004540.1, forward strand.
CCTACATCAGTTATTGTAATATATTATAATAACTCTTCCTCCCATTAAGCCTTATAGTCCTCTTGGAATGAAGCCATTCTGGTCAAATGATACACAAGTGTGCTTATATCACCGTTCACTAAGACATGATACTGAGAGTTGTAAAGCCCTCACAATAGTCATTCAACAACACTTTAATGTCAATACTCTCTTCAATGATACTCCTACCAACCTTCCTATTATTACACCTTTAGAATCCATAGTGCCTAATACTATTCCACCTAAATTCAAACCCAAAGATGCGGTCATAACCCCTTTACCACCTCCTTCACCTATATTTCAAATCAACACAATTAATGTGGCCACACGGTCACAAAACCAAAAAGATAAAGCGAAGGAAAAGGTCACTGCTCCTTGAGTTTATCCCTTCACCAAAGACACTTCTCCTAGTCATAGTATTTCCATCTTGGCCATTCTTAAAACAATATCTTCAGACGTTATTCAAAGCTCAATGTGAAACAACTTCACCAAACTCCTATAAAAATGTCTTTATATGAGTTAATCCAAAGCTCATCCCAACATCATCACGTTTTGATTAGTGTCTTACAAGCGATTAAGGTACAATCAGATGATCCTCAACTTCTTGTATCTTTGGTTAGCTCCCTTAATTCCATCTCCCTAATTTCTTTTAGTGATTTGTAAATTCCACTTCAACACCCTAAAGATTATGATATTGCCCTTTTTATTATCTCATATATTGATCAAAATCATGTCAAGAGAGTCATGATGGATGGGGAAGCTAGTATTAATATTATTTCCACCCATGACTACAAATAGCTATCCCTTCTCGATAATTGCATGGATCAAATCGACATGGTACTCTACTCCTTTAATGATACCATAGCTACTATGATGGGCATTACTATCTTACATATCTGTGTAGGTCCCTATACTATTCTTGAGCTCTTCTATGTTGTGTAAGGAGAGTTGTAATATAACATACTTCTTGGATAACCTTGGATACATGCTATGGCATGTGTACCCTCAACTCTTCACCATTGTGTCAATTTTGAACATGATGGACAAGTACATGTTATACCTGCTAACCCACCTCTATTTAAAACATGTAACATGACTTATAGTCCCAATGATGTTCTCATTCCATTAAAAACATCATCTTCCCCATATGATACTTTTGAAGCTTCAATAATCTCCAATCCTTCGACTACATAGATACTGGCAACACAAATTCTTGACAAGGATCCCATGGAGGAGACTTTTCAACATTTATCACTTGGAAAATATCATTTGTTGATGCTTGACATGTTCTATACTCCAAAATAGTATGTAAGGATTCACATGCACCCAAATTATGATCCCCACATTGGGATGGTCATCTCTTAGGGGCCCCCTAACCTTTGAACTAATTTCACATATGGGAGAATTGATCAGGCTCCACTATTAGCAATCCATCTTCTTCACCACAACCATTTATCTATGACTTCTCTTTCCTAAATAACCATAGATTCACTCACACCTATCTCTATAGGTATGCCTAGAAAGGATTTGGTTTGGGTCGTTACAAACAAGGTGTCCATATGCCTATTCAATATCCTACTAGCAACACCATTGAAAATGCCAAAAAGAGGCATGGAGTGGGATATGATGAACCAAATAAACTCATTCAAACTTCCCATGTACCAATTATTGAAGAACCAGTCTCTCCTTCTCCACCTTCTTCTCCACCATCATGTACCAAATTAGAGGTATCTATACCTCCTAATTTTTTTAAATAAATGTCATCCATTTGGGGCCTCTCACCTATCGCCAAGGTAAGGAAATAAATTCCTTTCCTCTTGTTAATCCTAAAATAATTGATGAAGACTCTCCCACTATTAACACTATCCAATGTCAAGATGATGATGCAATTCTCACATATATAGGTATAGATGATTCCTATATCCAATTATCACTCCCATTTGAAACACAAGCTATGTTAAATGAATCAACCATGGACATCAATCTACCCTCTCATGATAACCCTCACATCCTCAATATTGGCCAATAGTTGGATTCCTCTAAGCAATTTGATCATACCACATTTATTAATAATCATAGCAAAGCCTTTGCTTGGTCTTATAATGACATGCCTGGCATTGACCCCTCTATCATCACCCATAACATTGTCACCAATCAAGATGTCAAACCTGTAAAGCAGAAGCTTTGTAAGATGCACCCTCATATTGCTCTCCTTGTCAAATAAGAACTCCAATGCCTCCTTTCTATTAATTTATCCAACCCATTGACTATCCACAATGGATTTCTAATATTGTTCCTATCACAAAAGTGACTGAGGGAATCCACATTTGCACTGACTATCATGATTTAAACCTTGTTTATCCAAAAGATGACTTCCCATTGCCAAGTATCGACCAACTTATTGATCTAATAACCAGTCATGAGATGCTATCACTTATGGATGGGTTCTCTAGATATAATCAAATCTTGGTCACTCCTGAATTAACATAGGACAACCTTTATTACCCCATGGGGGACTTTTTGATATCAGGTCATGCCTTTTGGCCTGAAGAATGTTGGTGCGACCTACCAATAGGCTATGACCTACATATTTCATGATCTCCCACATAAAATTACAAAATATTACGTGGATGACTTACTCGGTAAGTCTAAACTTCGTCAAGACCACTTGATAATTTTCAAACCCATATTTACTCATCTTCTTTAATATAACATTCGACTGAACCCAAAGAAATATGTCTTTGAAGTTCTTTTTGGTAAACTTTTAGGTTTTGTCATTTCTCTCTATGGTATTGAAGTCAATCCTCCTAAGGTCAGATCAATCATAGAGATGCCTCCATCTACTAATATAAAACAACTCCATAGCCTACAGGGAAAACTTTAATCAATTCACCACTTCATTTTCAAGTTGTTAGATCGTTACCAACCCTTTCACGATCTCCTCAAAAAAGATGTCTTCTTCCATTGGAATAAATATTTCTAGGAAGCTTTTGATGCACTTAAACAATATCTCCATTCCCCACCAATTCTTATTCCACTTAAGGAAAATCAGCCTTTCTACCTATATATCTCCACAACAGACCATTCTCTAGGTGATATGATTGCACATTGAGATGACCAACATTGAGAGCATGCAGTTTACTACATAAGCTGCACACTTATTGATTATGAGACTTGATATACCCATACTAAAAAACTTTGCCTTACATTGGTAATTTCTACCTCTAAGCTTCACCATTATCTCCTAAATCACAAAACATATATGGTCACCCATACTAATCTCCTCAAATACATGCATTCCAAGCCATATCACAACCAATGTGTAGCTCAATGGCTTATGCTTCTTTCCAAGTTCAAATTATAATTCATTCAATAAAAGTCTATTATGAGGCAAATAAGCTACTACCCCTTTACCTGATAATCAACCTTCAAACCTTGAATTCTCTGATGAATCTATTGTAATGCTCTCCATCAATGACATCTCCTATCAAATGATGATGTTCTTTGATAGATCTAAATGTCAATACGGTGGGGGTGTAGGGGTCATTCTTATTCCTCTAGATGGCGATCCTATGCCTTTTTCATTTAAACTAGATTTTGAATGCATAACAATATGACCAAATATGAGGCTTTGATTTTAGGACTTTAAATATCTCTCTTCTTGGGTATCAAATTCATAACCATTTTTGGTGATTCTCAGCTAGTGGTTAACTAGGTTAATGGTTCCTACCTACGCAAAAATGAAATTTTGTAGTGGTATAAACATCATGTAGATACATTATTGGGATCATTTGACTCTTATCTTTTAAAAACTATTCCTCAATCTATAAACAAGCTTTTTGACATGATGGCTTCACTCGCTTCACACATACCCTCTTCATCCTCTTCCTTGAGAATATATGCCACCATGCATCACTTAACATTACCCTCCTATGTATCAACTAACATCCTCTTTGTTAGAAATGTAACATCCAACGCATATGAATTATGGTATAAGCAACTCATGGATTATCTTTCCATCTCTATTACCCTTTCTGATCTCTTTAATAATGGGATACGTGCCTTCATAAAACATGTCGCTCATTACATATTGCTAGGGGGAATTCTCTACAAATGAGTTTTTGATTGTCTTGTTCTTAGATGCCTCACTAGTACTGAGACTCCCTTTGCCATTAAATAATTCCATGATGGGATTTGTGGTGGGAATTTCAATGATCATGTAGTTGCCAGCTGTATCCTTTGACTTGGCTATTATTAGCCCACATTTCATCAAGACTGTGTTGATTACATTTGGTGTTTCATCAAGTGTCAATAACACATTAACCTCCTTCATGTTCCAAGTAATGCATTATAAGTCACCAAAGACTTTTGGCCTTTCTCCCAATGGGGCTTAGATCTAATCAGGGAGATTAACCCTCATTCATCCCTCTATCATCATTCTATCATTACTACCACTAAATACTTCACCAAGTGGGTCAAGGCCATCCCTCTCACCTCCACTAAAGCTGGCAAAATTGTTGACTTAATCAACCATCACATCATCTATCATTTTGGTGTCCCTTATAAAATTATAATAGATAATGACAAATCTTTAAAAAACAAGATTGTTCAAAGTCTTTGTGACACATTTGGAATCAAATTAAGCCTCTCATCACCATATTATCCACAATCAAATGAACAAGCAGAAGCTTCTAACAAAACATTGACCCAAATTCTCATGAAGGTAGTCAATGATACGGACAAGGATTGGTACACACACACACACACACACACACTACTTTTGATTTATGGGCTTACTGCACTATCATTCAAACCACTACGGGTGTTATACCTTTTTCATTAGTATATGGGATTAAGGCTATTTTGCCTCTTGAAGTCCAGATTCCTTTTATTCAAATTTCTCTACAAGACATACTTACTAATGATGAATTTCACCAAGAATGTTTGGCTTAACTTGAATTTCTTGATAAGTGCCATCTCATAGCCCTCAACCACCTCCAAATATACAAAGAATGTATCAAACATGCTTATAATAAAAACCTCAAAGAGTAATATTTCAATATAGGAGATCTTCTCTTAAAATAAAATCAACATGTGACAAACATGGAGAAAAGAAAATGGGGTAAGTTTGCTCCTAATTAGCTTGGACCTTATATCATAACTCACAAGTATGGCTCAGGAACTTATCACTTGTCTTCTCTTGAAGGAAGGCCAAAACCTGAGCCTTTAAATTCCTTACACCTATGACCATTATTTTATTAAACAATCATCACTTCATCTCGTGTTTAATTTGAGATCATCCCTTGAGCATCCCTATTACATTCATTTACCTTCCTCTTCACCCTTACTCTTATACACTTAGTTAACTTACATAGTGGTATGGTTTTATCCTCAAAGTGGAAAACTCATAAGCCTCTATAGTCTTGTCCATGACTAAAAGCATTAAAAAAACAAAAAAAAATGGGATATGTGACAAGTTATACACTATGAGGTCATGCTTCTCAATGTAGACGGCTCCCTTAAAGGACAACTATGTAACTTCTCTTTGTTACTATCAATAGACTGGTCTCTTGAAAGACAACTATTTAAACTTAAAAATGAACGTTTAGACTAGTCCCTTGAAGGATGGCTAAGCTAGGATTTGTTCTCAAAGGGAAATATAAATAAAAAAGGCTTCCCACATTGATCAGCTTTATACAACCTTAACCCATACAAAATCCCATTGTAGGCTTCCCACATTGATCAGCTTCCAAACAAAAAAAAAACTTTAAGTCATGGACTTACCTATAGTAGCTCTTGGATCACCCGCAAAATGGGAATATCATCCCCACTTCATAGGTTATGCTACCCAAACATTTTACCCTTTTTTTTCTTCATACTCTTTCAAGGGACTGTGAAGCTCACTTAATATAAGGTAAACATGATGCTTCTCTAACAAACACAATGGTTCAAAGATATAAGGCATGAAAAAGGCTTATTTTCTTGAGACTATTTATGTTCTAATTATAGTCTTTGCCAGTGCATGAACATTCTACCTCTTTATTTTCCCATCCACATCACATGTTGATCTCTCTATTGAGATGAAGAACAGTGTCATACCAACACTATCAAAGCCTACTCAATTTATTTTATGCATACACCATCACATATATGGAAAAATATTTAAATTAACTAACATAACCAATTTATTCATTTTAAGCATACACCATCACAAATTTATTGAAAAATGATAAGATGAAACTAACAAACTGACTATGCATATACCATCACATATATATGAAAGTTTAGTCTAACTCAACTAACATAATCAACATTAAAATCAAAATTAGCATAACATTAAATAATAATCATCTATATCATCATCATCTACGTCAATATCCTCATCACAATCACAATAAATAAATCTCAAAATCACAAATAAATATATAGGATCAATAACATGTCCATCAATACATCATCATAATATCATCTCTCTCTCAAAATATACATCTCACATCTTCGGCTCATAGACCGGTGTACATATAATAAATATAATCAAAAATGACAAAATCTGGAACTCAAGATCATTGAGGCTCTCCACATGGTCATGATGAAGCAGTGTCATCACCACTCTTAGCCCATCTACATCTACATAAGCTAGAAGCTATGGCATGTGACATAGATCTCTCCTACTCCCTTAACTCAAAATACCACTAAATCTATGGAAACTCTCTAATGGCCCTCTCATAATAGGTAATCTCATCTAGGGCATTAGTATATCTTTCCAGAGATATAGTTTGTGGTGGTCCCATAAGATCTAATGATGGCCCAGCCTGTACTAGTCCTTATGGTGGAGGAGGAGGAGTAGTGTGACCTTTTTCTCTCAAGCTATCCCTCTCCATTTTCACTATAGTCACCTAACCCTATAACACTCTAACCTAGCTCTGTAATGTTACAACCTAGCCCTGTAGTACCCCAACCTAGCCATGCAATATCACCACCTACCCATATAAGGCTAATACTTATGTTTGTGATGTATTTATAGCCTAAAAAGCTACATCTCATGCTTGTAAAGCTACATCCCTCTCTCTTACCAACCCTTATAAATCTGTTATTGGCCTTCTGACCTCCATCATGGGAAGTAAACCTACCCACCAAGTTGTAAATGTTGTGCACCCTAGATCTCCACCACCTAGCCCTATTGGTAGCTCCTCAAAATCTAGCCCATCTATCTCCTAAGGTAATGGTAGGGGTGCCTCTATATCATCCCTCCTATATCGAGGGAAATCAGGTGGTATATCCTATAGTAGATCAAACTACCTCTTTACTCATGTCATGGGTACCATCTCCAACTCACTAGCTCATCTCCCCCTAACCCATAGTGAGAGCTACAAACTAACAAGCTATTGTGCCTATCCTCTAAAAATTAGGTATGTCAACTAGGGTTTCCAAAAAATATCTATAGGGATCAAACCCTTAATCATGTGCCTATAATAGGTAATGTCATGCACTATACCATCCACTTGAGTCTGTGTCATTTCCTCTCTCCATAGTTTAAAACCAACCTTGAAGTTGGCTAGAATTGTGGTAGGTAACCCAATGGTCATGTCACCATGATATACTTATATACCCAATAGTGTAGTAGATGGCTGACACACAAATTGTATCATCATCATAGTTTTAAGCCCCACAACTCTTTATATAACTATGTAAAAAATACTAGACCCCAGGCAAAAATATTTTACTACTCCACCATCTATGTAATCACACCTATCAATGTAATTGAAAATCTACCACCATCTACATCTAGAAATACATACACCATGATCCCAATCATCATCAAGATGCTCAGTTGATGTTACTCCTCATTCACCATATACAATGGCTCGTAGGTGAAACTCATAGAATGATAAGTCACCTCACTAACATGATCACCATACAATGCCACCATGTGGATATCATACTCCTCTCTTGAGCATGCGAAGAGCTCCTCACCCTAGAGTGGCAATTATAAATTCCTATAGACATCCTCTTGGGTAACTATCAACTCTCCAATTGGCAAATGGAAGGTGTTGGTGGTGTGATCCCACCTCTTAATCAATGCTATCAGAAGGCTCACATCTCAAGAAACTCAACAATATCATCACACTCCTCTTAACTCCATGGCTGCCATCTACTCCCATTCATCTGGAGTGACATCCCTCCTCATATATGTCAAAAGCCTTGATAGATGATCTTATAATGTTAGCTCCATCCTCGCTTGCATCTATACACACACAACTAAAGTCACATACCTTTATAATATACTCTATCACCACCTTTTTCCCTTCTCTCTAGGAGAACTATATTGATCTAAGGCCCTAAATTAGGCTATATAGGTAGCACTCAGTTGACACAGAGTCTTATAAGGTTATCCTAACCATATACCCACCTAACTAACTACCCTACTATTTTATCTCTACCATAGGCTTAATTTCCTTTCTATCTCTACCTTACACTTTACTACCTCTTCCCTCTCTCCACCTTAGGCCTACCTACCTATCATAACTCTATACCTTATGGCCTATATCCTTGACCCTTGACACTATGCCCTATCTTTTAAGCCCTAAACCTCTTAACCTATCTCAACCTACCTTTTTACTCATTTCCCCTAACACACCTTTTAACTGTATCTTATATCTTTTTCCTAGGATCTAGGAGAACTACATTGGCCTAAGACCCTAAACTAGGCTATGTAGGTAGCACTCAATCGACACAAGGTCTTCTAAGGCTAGCTCAGCCATTAGGCTAGTTGATTAATTCCACTAGGGATCTGAACTAACCCTTTCTCTTATTTTGCTAATTCTTCACAGTCACCAATGTTGGATTTATAGTTGACATTGATGCTTTATAGGCATAACTATCAACTGACATTAGTAGACATCTACCAACTTTAGTGTCATGTCAGCTGATATTAGTGGACCTCATCAACATTGGCGATTGATTTAGACCTAAGGTCAAATTACCCAAACCCAAAACTACAAATTTAACCTAAAAACCTACCCCAAATTCCCCCCAACCTATCCTAAAATTACCCTACCCTATTTTCTACCCATCTACTAAATTTTTTTATACCCCCACCTCTAAATTAGCCTAAAAACTCTAAATAACCAAATCAAGTTTCAAAAAAAGTAGTAGAGGATTATACCTCATCTCTCCATCTCCTCCAAGTTGGCATAGCTCACTCTTGTGGTGGTGCACCTCCCATTGGGTCCCCTCCTTGCTCTGCCATCTCCATCACTCTCATAACTCTATTTTTTCTCTAATCCCAAGTTGTAAATGAATTTGGTCGGTCGTTAAACCCCTTTTTGTTAGGTTTGGTTGGTCACCAACATCAATATTCTTGATCTAATCTACTGACATCAGTAACATTACCCTAATATGCCTATGTTGTCACTATTTATTATTGATATCAGTAATGTCACCAACGTTGACACCATTGCAATAATGTTTTCCCTAAAAAAGCAACCCCTAACTTTTTAGACTTTACCCATACTCTGGGGTAATTTAGAGATCACAAATATCTCCCCAACCACAACAAATGCCATTAGAGATCACTTAAATATTCACCTATGACAAAAACCATTGGATATCAATTAAATATTTACCCATGATGACTTTGCTTAGAGATCATGAATATCTCCTCACTCATTGACCCTTCTACACCAACCTTGCATTGCTTATCTTGATTGCTTATGCTATTTTTCTATAGTTGGCTAGTATGTACATGCATGTATATTAGGTGTTTTAGATGGAAACCAAACTCATCCTATCACCTTCAACCCTTTTGTGTTTCCCAGGGGCACTTCCTACCTTGGACACTTGGGATACATTGACCATTGGAGCTACAACTTTGATTGTTTTGACCTATCATCTATCACTTACAAGTTGTGTTTTGGTTATTTCTATCTGAGTCCTCCTCAACCTTGTTTGTTCTTGAATTTATTGACTATAGCTCGTATTAGTATATGTATATGAAGAAATACTCAATTCTTCACCACTCACCTAATTATTTTTTTATCAAACCAATACCTGATTCTAGTTTCTCCTCCATCAATTCCAATTTTGAGGGGGGATACCTCATCTAATACTTGGAGCATCTAACTCCTATTTTTTTCATGAAAACTTGTCAGTAAAAATTACAAGATAAAAATGGGAAAATGTAGACACCAAAATTATGTCACACACAAGTGTGTAACTCCTTTTGTCAAAACCCTTTTTATCCCATTTTTCAATAATAAAAATTAACCTCCCTAACCCATGCTTTTACCCCTCACACATTTAATTGATTTAAAATACTTAATTATGTTAATTAAAAACACCTTTTTACCACCTCACCCTATGACTAATTCTCACTTGATGAGTCACCTCAAGACCTAGTCCCCTCATCCTAACTACCCAAGACTTATTCTCACTTCAAAACTAAATTCCTAATCAACTACCTCCTTCTTAACATCTTATTTTTACCATTTTGTAATGGTTGCCACACTTGGCATGAAGAATAACAAAAAATAGGTCAAAAATAATAATATTTACCTATTATAGGGCCACCGATGTTGATCAACCCATGGTCGATGTCAGTGAGATCACCGATGTCAATGATATAATCCAAACTCTAACCTAAAGTTTAGGTTAGTAGAAATCAATAAAATTAATTCTTACTTTCATTCAAGCTCAACATTCAATTTTCATCATCCTAGCTTATTTTCATCTTGCATAATTCAATCATGATCAAGAACTAAGCTCTTGAGGACCGATAGCACCTACTTATTCTCTCTATTCAAGCCATTAGTTCAAACTACCTGATAGGGACCATCAATCTAACACTTATCATTTAGTGACCACTATAGCTAAGTACATCACTTATTCTATAGGTCTTTTAATTATTTACTTTACTATCACTTCATATCTACTATTCATTACTTTATACACTCCTGATCGAACCCCTGTGAGGGAGTTACAAAGTTTCCTTGCTTATTTTCCCTTGACTTGACACACCAAACCTCTGACCATATCTATCCAACCATACTCTCTCTCTCTCTCATAACTCTCCCCAACCTCCTAGACCTAATCAAAACCATTTCCCAGACTTTAAAAAGCCTTCTGCAAGCTCTTAGGCAATTATTACCCCTACCAACCTCAGTAGCCTAACTAACATTAATTTCCTTCACCACTGACCTTGGTATTATAATCAATATTGGTCACTCCCCTACTGATGTCAGTGACTGTGGATTCCCTAACCTTTTCAAAACCTACCCAAACAAATTATAAAATACAAACAAAATACACCACCTACACCCTATCACTCTCTATTTCACTTAGATTATTAATAATGGTAATATTATATCTCTTTCACTCTCTCTTAACCTCTCTTTTAGTTATTTATTACTCTTTTGTCTCTCAAAAGTGGACTGTCATCTCTAAGGAATTTTCACACTTCCTAGAATAAGCATGTATCTTGGTAGCCCACTAATTTATCTACTAACAAACATCTTGTGGTAGTGCTTTCTTACTTGTAGGTAGTCCTCCCCAGCCAAATAAGAGTACTCATAACATCTAGATATGATGCACAACCCAATTTGGGTTCATTCTAATCACTTATCCCTATCATTCTTTTTTGTTTTCCTTTAGACTTGAAATAGATGAAATCTAGAAAAACACCCTCTTAAACCTCCCTAAAACCCTAATAAGGACCCAATTGGAAATATTTAAAATAAAATGCATCCAAATGCATTGTAACCACTTGGAAAAAATGTGGGTCATGTATTCCACTCAGATAAGGATTTTGCTAGGGTATTAGTCTGTATGGACAATGTATGAACAGCTCCATAAATTACAAGTTTACCAGGATTTAATCAGGAGATGAATTAAAAGACTTGGTTAAAATTTTCAAATAATTATATGGGGATGTATGAGACTTGTTTGATCCTTTTATATCATGAAATGTCCAAAACACTACCTATAAATTCTTCTTAAAACCTCCACCAATCAACCATCCTATAGAAGCTAGTGAAGATGGTTAAACCATACAAGAAGGGTAAGATTATAGATTTAGGTTATTTTGAGGGAAAAATTATTGATGTATAATATTTTTTCATGTGTAAATCAAGCCTAATTATACATCGTGAATGTCTATTTCAATTCTAATGACTCTCCAAACTTTGAATGAATAAGAGACTAGGCTACTAGCCCATAAGGCCTTCTTAGCCAACAAAATAGAGAATCAAATGGGCATATAATACCATCATGAAGTTAATATACCATCATAAAAAATATTTAACTTCCCCTCAAAGTGATCAAGCTCCATTTCCATGGCCATTATGAAGTATTTTGGTAGTTTTCTTGAACATGGACAATATGCAGTTAAAGGGCATCTACTTAATTCCTTATGGAAAAGGCCTAATTAGACCTCTTTCAATGTTTAGTAATTAATTAAAGGATATGGAAATGACTAAGGATGGTGTGCATGGGATCTTCATGGGTTTCACCTTGCTAAAAATAGACTTTAGTGCTTCAAGGTGCTCATTCAAGGCACTAATCAACCCAAGCAACACATGGGGGAGTATGGAGGACTATTTTAACTATTACATGACCATTATGGCCTCTTCATACCACTTATACACTAATATTACTTCATATTTATTACACACAAATATATATATTTAGACCTTGAGGCCTTTGTTTTCATCCCTCGATTGGGTGTAGCAAAACTCAGCTAAATTATATCTTTAACCTTAAGAATCAATAAGAAAAGATTGGTTGCAGAAATATTTATTAGCATTAGTGTGTATTATGATTTGTTGACTTGAAAAAGTGTAATGTTTTTTTCTCCTTTTTAGGTCCTCTCTTTCACCTAGTTGTTATGAATTCATCCTTTGTAGGTCATGTGATGTATTAGAGTGTGGTGGTTGCACTTAAGAATGAGTTGGTTGATAGAGTCTCAAGTAGGCCTTCCTTCCATTACCTTCAAGTTGTATACCTTCCACATAACCTCCACATGAAACACTTATGTTTAAGATTGTTTCAAGAAGCATGTTTAATCACTAGTATTTCATATTATTCATGAAGTGTGTTTGAAGATCAGTCAAGAGAGGATCAATGAATATTGGTGCATCACAATTCTTAGAGTAGGTTTTCTTTTCATGTTTTCATTCTATCTCTTTTCACTCCAATATTAGTAGGTCTTAGGAAGAGATATATATTTGATATACCAAGGGATCTATCCCCATAAACTAGAGGTTTGGTCTTACTATAAGTCACCCACAACCTTTAATCCAATCCCATTTTAGTCCAAATATTGAAGAGAATTGAACTATCTCCTTCAAAAGGTATAGCTTAGAGTGCTAACATGACATTAGATCCATGTGACGCTTGTCCCTAAAATGGTGATAACGTCCTTTACCTTATCTTTATTGAATGGATATATTTTCAAAATTAAAACCCTCCTAAGTTTAGCCTAAGCATATTTTATTATCTACACAGTCTATGTAACACTATAAATACATGACTTTTAAACCTCTATCTACTAGATGGAAATTAGATGCAAATACCTAATCAAACATGAAACAAGTTGATAAAAATCAAGATTATTAATACTTATTCTAACCTACTTCTACATAATACCATCTACAACTACCCTAAGCTCAGATTTTATATATTTTGAATCTCAATCACACTCAAGGCATTCAATACCACTATCATTCTAGCATCACTTACACTTACACCAGTACTTAGGTGGGGAGAACTACATTGAGCTTGATTACTCATTAGATTATTGGTATGTTAGAAACTCTCTTCATAATATAGTGTTGAGGATGTCTGGCCTATCGTACTAATGAACACACTTTTTGGATCATGCTTTAGTTACAAGAAAGATTAAGGTTTGCATCATAAATCACCTATTACAAGCACAAAATAGAGTTTTAGACTTTTTGCACATGAGAAAATAACCTAGAAACATAGTCATAAGTGTGCCTATAATTTTAGGGCAGTCTTTCATAGAGGACACTAGTGCCATTGTCAAGACTCTAGAGCCACATGTTGTTACTATCAAAGTGTGGAGCTATTGTTTAAGAGGTATTTTGATATAAGGATTTGGTTGATGACACTTAGACCTATTTGTATCTTAGTTTTTATCACTAAGATCTTCTATATTAGGTGTTTTCTAGATAAATCTTTATTTGTACATATTTATTACTATTTTTATAAATTTAAATCTATTCAAAATATATAAAAAATCATTGGTTGTTTTATGCATATTGTTTTACTAATTTAGACTACTCAACCCTTTAATCAAACATAAGATTTACATAGCTAAACCCTAAAAGGTTAAAACACTTAGAAACCTAACATTAAAAAGGTAGTTACCCACATGCATGATTTTTTTGGTCTCCACATATATCATTCCCCTTTACTCATTTTTATCTCATTCATGACCTCCACACTCCACATTCTTGCACTTATTTCTACCATTTTCATTATTATTATTATAGGTCACTCAGTCATTATGTGTTTAGTCTACTAGAGGGAAGAGATAGGGATTTTATCTATGGTTTTTTATCAATATTTTCATTTAAATTCAAATGGATATATAATTTTGGGAATCCCTTTATATTTTATTACTAGGGTTTAAAAAAACATAAAATTCACATTTACTACTTATATTCATCACTTTGAAACTCTATGTTGGATTTGTCATAATTTGAATCATGCCCATACACTTTGTATAATCCAAGATCTGTTTAAACTCCTCATATAATCTGTACCCAACATTAACACACATCATTTTTATGCCCCTTATCAAACACACATCTAATTTATTCCCTATGTCAAACAAGCATTGGGTTTCCACCCCTATTAGACACATATTGGGATTATGACCCTTGTCAAACACATCTTAGTTTTTTGGCATCTATATGACCTATCAATCAAATTCATTCTCTGCTCAGGCATATCTAAAAAATATGACTCATTGATGATCAATTTTTAAGTCTCCATTCTTATTCTATAAAGGATCACCTCATCAAATTTCTACATCAAGGACACTTCTAAATAAAAATAACACAAACATGAAATACCAATTTCAACGGGTTATTCCTTCATCAAATCTAGAGTCTATTATTGAAAAAATCATAGATACTAACTTGAGACACATAGATATCATATATTTTTGGAAAATAATCAATACAGTGCATAAAATAAATTAGAGGTAAAACATTCATGATAATAGCTTAGCTCAAGCTATAGTTTTCCTGGCATTAATGCAATATCCAAAGTTAGTGCTTACTATGTAAAAATACTATGACCATGAAATGATAGAAGTTAATAATTTAAAAGGGGATTATATACTTTATCTTTGACCATAATTCATAAATCGCATGCTCAAATTTATTGACCATGAGTCCTATGTTGAGCTTTCTATAAATTTTGCTAAATAATTCTTAGAAGCTAACACTAGTTCTTGTTCTAAGTGGGTCAATAAGCAATGGCTTCTAAAGCCCAAACATGAATGCCAAACACTACCTAGATTTCAATTCATCAATGAAGTTAATGACATAATCACACTTCTAAACAAATTTGTTAGTAACCTACTACCAAAGACATCCAAACATAGATGTATAAGTACATGTGGATCATTCATCAAAATCAACAATATATTAATTGGGGTGAATCGATCAATGATTCCTTTCATAAAAATTTGATGTAGGTAATTACCACATAAAATTTATGCATGACTTCATATCTAGTAGACATTGTTGCTCGTAGAAGAATCTACATTAGTTTGAACACAGTAGGTGATATGGCATCTTCCAAAAAAATTGAATTATACCGACAACTCACTTTGAAGGAAATATCACATCATTTTCATATATTTAATGATGAATTCCTACAATACATCATGTAGATATTCAAATTTGATCCCCACAATGTTATAATATCAATTAAAGCTTATAATGAAATTACAATATGGGGATCTTGGTTCATACAATTACCAAATTTCTCATACCTCAGAATATGTGGGTTCGAAATAGCTCCATACATGCTCCCAAGGTATGTTGATGATATATTGTATTTGATGAAATTGGTAATGTAATTGGTTGAGACACATAAGTTTTTTTTAGTAAACACAAAACTAGATACACTTTTCAATTACCATAAGAAGATATACATGTGCTTCATTGTCCAAGGCAAAATTTATCGACATAAAAATGACTTGAGTCACCATTCAATCATTAAATAAAAAATCCTCTTTTGATTCCATAGGTATGATTAATAACACTCACAGTTTCACATATTGGCATGTATCCCATTTTGAAGACTTTTGGATGGATTGTGACAATGGGATGAAGTCATAATTCATGATTATTCCTAATTCACACTAGAACAAGTCATTAAATTCAAGGTATCAAAAAAATAAAAAAATATTGAATATGGTGAGGATGGATTATATCCCATATATGAAGAATCATATATTGAATCAAAGCCTCTTCCTCATATTTATTGGAATAAATCATGGTCCACATCCTTGCAGTGTTAGATAGAACACTTATATGGTTGAATAGCAAAGGCAGCAATATATACAAAGCAAGTTTCCCCCACCTATGAAAGATATTGAAGTAAGAAGTTTTCATCAAGAATAATCTAAGTTAAGATCATATTCTATAGGAGAAACAAGTGAAAGCATAGTATACATTTAGGAATAAAGAGTTGAATTAGTCTTAGTGACTGCTAAATTGTAGAAACCATTCAATCTCAAACTCAAAAGACTATGGGAAGGATCTTTAGGTACTCTTAGTATTTATGTTTCACTTGATACTCCTCTTGTGAATATTAATCATTCCTAGAGTTTAGTATTTAATACTACCCAATAATTATTTATTTTAGACACTTACCTATTGATTTTTGCATCCACTCCTCACAAAATTAACATTTCCTTACCTCTTCTTCTTTCTCAATAAGTTGAGCTACCTCATGTTTCAACTCCCAAAGATACAACCAAATCACTTAAGAAATATCAAGGTGATATAATCATATATCCTTGGGCTTTGGTAACTTCACCCCCTCCTCCATATACTCAAAATTGACTAGAGCATACATCTGTATAAGAATCACCTAGCATAAATTTTCTTGACTGGTTGAATGAGGTAGTAAAAAATAGAAATAAGATAGTGCAATTGCAATAAATGTATTTTAGTAATCTAACCATTCCTACCCCTCATGTACTAAATAAACCCAAAATAGTTTGTGTAATAATAATAGATGAGAAAGGAGAAATATATGTTCAGGTATCAATTACCCCTCCAGATAAAGATAAAGACAACATCAATTCCACTAATTATCAGATATCTAAAGTTCATCTTTACAAAACTACTAGAAATGGATATAAATAAAATGTGTAATCTATAATCATCACTCTTTTTTAAAATATGGACCAAGATAAGGCCACTAATGATCAATTGAAATTAAAGGTT
This sequence comes from Torreya grandis, assembly GCA_037957365.1. Taxonomy (NCBI): domain Eukaryota; kingdom Viridiplantae; phylum Streptophyta; class Pinopsida; order Cupressales; family Taxaceae; genus Torreya; species Torreya grandis. The sequence continues at coordinate 1,394,885 of JARHVA010004540.1, forward strand.
TGAAAAATCACTTTAGTTGTTTCAAAGTTGGTAAAACTAATTCAAGATTCTTCATCTAATGTCACTCTTTGGATTTCAAATATAGAGACATTACATGTAGCCAAAGAAATTGAGCATGTAGGGAGAGAAACTAAAAAATGGTCTAATAAATTGATCCAGCAAGGATCCAAAATAATAAGTGAATCCATGACTATTTATGCAAAGATATAGTCTAAATATGATTTTACAAAAGAAACTGAAGACAAATATGAAATCATAAGTAGTAAATGCAAATATATGATACCAAAACTTGAAGATTTTTTACTCTAATCTAGATGATCTTCACAAAAGGAGTTATAAAACAAGAATATATTGAATATCTCATTTAATTCCTAGGTGATACCAAATTTTGAATCCATATTATTGAATAATGTGTGAATAAATATAAGGAATCATAATCCATAATAATTGATACAAAAATTGACATACAAGGAATAATTAAGAAACTTCCTTATTCATTTGTAGATGATAACATGATAATTATTCTAGGGAAAATAATTTTATAAGAATTTAAATAATTATTTAAAAAGTAAATGACTCACAAATCATCATTCAATTATGAATCAATCCAAAGATTCATCAAAATATTAAGTCTCTCTTGATAATTTTGATAAATATTTGAAGAAGTTGAGATGGGTTTCATATGAAATGATTGATCTTAATTTTGATGCAAAAATAGCTTTAACACATTCAGAAGGACCTGATGAAGAAAAATTCAAGGGAACTATGAATAATTTGGATGAGTACAAGAAAAACACATAACATAGCAAAATAGAAGAAAAGGTTTAAAATATGCTCGATGAAGAAGATGAGTAAATTGTTAATGGAATTTACCAATTCTCAAACCTATAATTTGTCAATGTCTCTTTTAAAATTTTCAAGTTGTGTATTTTTGTAATTACACTTCTACATATTTTAAGTTGTTCAAATATCCCAATGCACTTTTTCAAGTTTTAAGTTGTGCAAAAAATTTAATTCACTTTTGAAACTTTTAAGTCGTATTTTTTTTAAAACATGATTTTTCTAGAGTCCTAAATATAAAAAGGAGTGGTTATGTAGTATAATCACCCATTTTAACTTATAAATATAATTTATTGAGTTATTTGAAGGGATTTTTGACATAAAAACAAAATTTGGCAAAGATAGAATGAAGATATTATATTTACAGCCCATGGAAGAATCAATACAAAGAGAGTTTTTACGGACTTTGTGCTAGAAATCTTTCTGAATAGATAATGTGTATGTATATGTTATATTATTTTATTCTTATTCTGTAAAATATTGATAATATTTGTTTTTATATATTCAATGTATATGAAATTTTCATTGTAGAAATCATTTTGAATCTATGTTAGAATTTTTTTTATTATTAAATCTTGGTGGAATTAAAAATAGAATTTTTGTATGTTTTTATTGTTGAATACAAGGTTGTTGCTTACCTCTATTTTCAATGTTATTAATCTCCTTAGTGTATGTATCTAATTCTTATGTTTAGATCATGTCTTTCTCATCTCATTTTTATGATAAATGTTTCTTATGCTAAAATACCCACAATTAGATTATTCTAGTGAGTTTCTATGTTTGGCTACCTAAATTTATCCTTTTCCTCCCTATTTTCCTTGCATATATTTCTTTCCTCTACCATCCTTTCCTTATATTTCCATTCTACCACCTTTTAATAATTTATAGTTAAAATTACAACCCATATAAAATATTTTGTTGTAAATAGATTTATTTTCCACATCCCTTTTTATTTTCAATAAAGGTAGCTCTGGCTTCAAATAGGAGAGGCATTTTGTCCTAACACTATTGACTGAAACCTACTATTTATCTCCTTGTAAAAAATTTCAGCCAATAGTTTTTTATTCCCACTATGGGGCACATCTTTATGATTCTCAAGCAAACCAAATATGAATTTGTTCCCACATGACTCTCCCAACTACGTAGGAACTAGTCCAACAACCAGATATTGAGTGGGGTCAACCTACAGAGTCAAATATTAACTATGATATCATATAGTGTGCTTTTGAGTACGACAAGATTTATTGAAAAAAGTTTAGAAACAAGAATGAAATACCTAAAAATGTATTTAAGCATGCAATTGATAAAAATAATGAACATAATGGAGAATGATAATAAACCATAATACTTGAATGAGACCATTAAAGATATGTATCTCATTAATCAATGGCATGCCTTCTTCTCTTCATACATTTGCATATAAAGGTTCTTCAAATGACTCTTCAAATTCCCTTTTGACTCTTCCTTTTCCGTGACTCATTAACTCATTTTTGGTACTTAATATATCTATTGTATCTTTTCATTACAATAAATTGCATGTCATTATACCCCTGCTAAGACTTACCTGGACTTAAATAGGTGTCTTGTCTTGAGACACACAAAGACACCACTAAATCAAGTTTTAACAATTTTGATCAATTATAATGCATTTTAGATAAAATATTTAACTACTCATAATCTCCTCAACCTCTTTATCAGTACTCCATGCTCTTCTACAATTAATCTCTAATTAGTCTTGACCATACATTTTAGACTTCCCATGATCTCTAACTAGTCTCAACCATAATTATCAAACCACTTCAACTACTACCTAATTGCCTTGGCCTCTCATGCTAGGTCTCCTTTTTTCCTATTTTAACTATTTAATACAATATCAAATACATGTTATAACTTTACAAATCTATAAGTACTTGACATTAAACTTTTCAATTAAATCACTAAATTTAAACAATACTGACTAACCATCATGTTAGCAAAGAGAAATGAATAATTAAATCATTTTGGGTTTTTTTGTCTTTGATTCTCTATGGAGATTAACACTAGTTTTACAAAAATTCAAGTTCATTATTGCTTTTAATAGTGCCAAATATTCATTGTTGTTCCTTTTTTCCGTCCAAACCACCACCTATGATACCATATGTAGTGTTTGTAACTAAGTTACCAAATAAATTTGGTGTAACCATCACATCAAAATACTTAGGTTTTGAAACAAGTTTCATGTAACCATTATAAACAATGATCTCATCAAACTTAATCCCTTTGTATTTCTTTGCAACTTCACGTGGCATGATTCCAAAAAAATGCATTTGAAATTTTCATGATATTGGCCTTATGCATAGTTGTCTCAGTTTTCTTGTTGTTGATATATGCATACTTATAAATTCATTTTGAGTATATATTTTTTATTACATTTAATATTTCCATGTCCTTAACCACCAAAATCTAGCTAATAAATAATGTTGAATGTGTTGGATTACTATTTTGAGACCCACTACGAGACCTTCATAATCTACTATGTTATTGGTGCAAGGGAATTTAATTATAAAATACTTGGAAATGCAATCCCCATCTAGTGTGACTAACAAGATACCTACCCCAACCCATGATTGGTAAAGGAACCATCAAAGAAGAGCTACCAAACTAGAGACTCCTCTATAGACATTATTACTTCATCTGAGAAATTTACAATAAGAGGTGCTTTATCATTGAGTGGTGTTTCAGCCAATACATCTACTAAAACCTATCATTTCATTAATTTTTTATTAATATATTATAAATCAAACTCACTAAAAATCATAACCCACTTATCCATCCTATCAGTTAGAGTTGTTTTTGATAAAATATATTTAAGAGGGTATATCTTAGTAATAATCTTGGTTTGATTGTTGATCATGTAATGTCATAGTTTTTGAGAAGCAAAAACAATTTCTAGATATGTTTTTTCTATCTAAGAGTAGTTGAGGTCATATTATATCAAGTTTATACTTAACTTAGTACACTACCCATTCTTTTCCACTATCATCATGTTGTGCTAATAATTCCCCTAATGCAAACTGAATAGTCAAAATGTATAATTAAAAAGGTTTACCAACACTATGTGGCATTAGTACTGGTGGGATAGAAATATGTTGTTTAAGATTATCAAATTCCTTTTCAAAATTCTCATCCCAAGTAAAAGGAGTGTCCTTCTTCAATAAAAATGTAAAAGGGTGACAAATGTTTGCAAGTTGAGATATAAATTGCCTAATTGCTTGAATTTTTCCTTTAAGACTTCTAATATATTTAAGATTCTTAAGTGGAGGCATATCCATGATAGCTAAAACTTTAGAGGGAATAACTTTGATGCCATGTTTTGAAATAATGAATCCTAACAACTTTCCAATGCCTTACCAAACACACACTTCTTAAGATTCAATCTCATGTTATACTCTCTCATGCATTCAAAAATATAGTAAAGCTCTTGAGGATTTTCCTCTCTAGATTTAGATTTATCAATAATATCATCAACATAGTCTTTTATAATGTCATGAAGAATGTCATGGAAAATGGCAGTCATTACCCACTGATATGTAGTTCCAACATCTTTCAAACCAAAATGCATTACCTAATAGCAGAATGTTCCCTATGGTATTGTAAATGTAGTTTTGTGTTGGTCTTCAGTAATAATTTTTATTTGATTATAACTTGAAAAGTCATCAATAAAAGATAAAATTTCATGACCTACAGTGGAATCTACGATCATGTCTATGTTGGGCAATGAAAAATCATCTTTCAGACATGATTTGTTGATATCATGAAAATCTGAAAAAACTCTAATCCCTTCTATTTTGTTTGATATTGGTATAATGTTTGATATCTAGTCTAAATAATCAATAGGGAAAATGAAACCAATAACCAGTTTCTTATTTAATTCCTCTTTTACTAGTAGTGAAATCTCAAGATGCATTTTACAAAGTTTTTGTTTGATTATTTTGGCATTTGGATGCACCACAAGTTTATGGAATACTAAATATGGATTAAGTCCTCACATTTTCCATGTAAGACCATCAAAACATGTTGGATAATTCATGAAGCTAAAGTGTAAATATGTCCCTTTATTATTGAGTAAGTAGTATGGCAAGTTTAATAATTTTAGGATCTTATTTGGTGCCAATGTTCACAAGAACAGTTTTCTCAACAAGTAGAGTTGATTCATATTTATAATTTAGGGATGGTATAGGAAGATGAATATTACTACAAAACTACCTGATTGGATGTAGAAACTAAATCAATATTGTGATGTAATGTTTGTTCCCCAAAGTATGTTGAATCATCTAACTAAATTATAAACCCTTTCTTGTGGTCACCTACTAGAATTTTATTTCTTATTCTCAAGAATTTAAAAAAAGCCTCGTCATTCTAAAAATGATCAAGATGAGGTGTTGCATGTTGGTCCCACTTTATGAGGGATGTATATGCAAGGTAAATTGTAAGAACATCATTCTCATGAAATAGGTTGGTGAGGGCAAGGTCTTCAAAGTAGCTAAGAATGGAACCTATCTCACTATCTAAAGAATCATCCTTTGATTCACTAGAAGAGTCACTTTGGAAAAATGTGAGATGTGCATTGAGTAGGTTAAATACTATTACATATTTTTATTCATTTGATATTATTGTGATAGGTTTGATGGATCCATGTTCTTAGATCTAAGATCTTTACCCTTATAGTTCATTATATTACAGATGATGGACTTAGCAACTTGATACTTGTTATTAGAGAAGCAAGTAGCTAGTTCACCAGAATAAAGCCAAGAAGGATTAGAATCTTTGATATGTGATGAGCTCAGAATATGGCTCATTATTGACATGTTATTTCCCTCAATTCATCTCTTGAAGGATATTATCTTATGCAAATCATAGATTGTTAGATAGCTATTACATGGAAAATAGATACTTGTCTTGTTTATATTGAACCAAAGACTAAACCTTTACTTTGTAATTAATGTCTAATATATGTCATGTTTTAGTGATTTTTTGTTGTGAAGAATGCTTAGGAAGAAGACACAGGTGATGTCTAGTAAGAGTTCAATTTTGATCTACATCTGGCAGAACTACAGACTCTACAGGCTTGCTTCTACAAACATTGCAAGCTTGTTTCTATAGACTTTGTAAGCTTGTTTCTATGAAATATATAGGCTTGTTTCTATAGACTCTTTAGGCTTATTTCTATAGACTCCATAGGCTTGTTTCTATGAACTCTATAGGCTCATTCCTACCAACTCTGTAGGGTAAATTTTGAGAATTTTGTATGGACAAAGCTACAAATGGGGAAGCTAGCGGCCAGATAAGATAAGAGAGAATCATTCTAGCTGGATTCAAATAAGGAAAATAACCACTTACTATTTTATAGGATTTGCTTTTGATAAAATTGTATATAATTGGATCATAGGACTATTATAGGATAGTATATTTATTTTATCAGAATAATTGGATCTCTTAGAAATCCAATCTCCTATCTTTGGATGAATGGATTGACCAAGGAATCCTATTTCTTTGCATCCTATTTTGAGTTGATTTTATTAGTATAAAATGTAAGACTTTCATCATTCAAAGATATTAGATATTATATTAGAGATTAGATAATAGAGAATAGAGGGAAGATTTGTACAAGCATACAAGGTTTAGACATATTGTAATCATTTTAGTTTTATGAATTATCACTTCAGTTTCTAGCATTGATTAATCTTTATTCTTGACTCTAAGAGGAGTAAGGGCCCACTCTCCTTAGAACTAGGAACTGTGTATAGTACTTATGTTATATTCTATTAACTCTTTAGAATCTTGTTAATGTTTGCATTTATTCATAAAAAACATCAAAATAAATTCATAGTTTAAAAGGCATTTTCTTATTCCACAATATTTTCCTTTCCAAGTAAAGTGTGTTTTCTTTAACAGCAAATGTGTGAAGTAAAATTCCTTTTCTAGTTAAACATTTCTATTTTCATGCAAGCGTAAATAGGAGTGTGATTTTACTTTCAAGTAAAAGAGTGGATTGATTTGATTAAATAGTTAAATCTTTTCCATTTTAGCAAAGGAATGAATCAAGTAGTTTAAGACAAATTTATTTCATTAGGCAAAGTTAGAATAAGACCAACAAACACCCCCACTAGTAGACTTATAGATCTACCATCCTATACCTTACTGCAGACAGCTTTGGATACTAGCCCTGGTTGATAAGACATCAATTGAATATTGATTAAATGAGAAGTTGAATGACACTCATCATTTTTGGCACCGTGATCAAGGAAAATAAAGTGTTAGTAAGGTAATAATTATTGGTCTAGAGTAAAAAAAATAGAAAAACATTAAAATCCCAAGCAATTCAATAAATTGATGTATCATCCTAGAGATTCTAAAGGATGATTCATCCCAAAAATTTTACCAAGAACACAAGTTGAAACTCCTTCAACATCTTTAATTAGTGAACTAGAAGTTACAAGTGAAACCTATCTACAAGAATCTTCAAAAACTTGGATAGACACTAGGCCATTGCCACAAGCAAGCCCCATAGGACAAATTCCTTAGGATCAATCTCTTGCAGGAAGACATTATTTAAAGATTTCCAAAGAGTTATAAGAAGCATTTCAAAGATCCATAATTGAATAAAATTATGAGAACTTTGAACAACCTATAACTGATCCCACAAATATTCAGTGGGAAGATCATCCCAGCTTTGAAATATCATAAGAAGAAAATATGGCTCTCCAAAAAAATCAACAACTTGCACAACTAAGAAGGACTTTTTCCTTTCCTATTTTTGTAGATCCTAATGATCAAACCCCCATGAAAAATATTTCACTAGCTAATTTGCTTCCCCAAATTTTTGGGGAAGATCTATAGAAGATCTTGATCAATTCCTATTTGAGTTTAAAGTGCTATGTCAAACCTATGATTACATAATAGATAGCCAGAAATTAAAAATATTTCCCTCTACACTTAAAGATGTAGTTATGATATAGTTTATGGGTTTACCTAGTGATTCTATTAGAACATGGGATGACATGGAGAAAAAATTCTTGAACAAATACCAAGATTACTACCGAGTACGAGAAAAAAAAGAGGATTTCTTTAAAATCAAATAGAATAAGGATGAATCTTTAGAGGATTATTTGGATAGATTCATGTTCACTCATAAAAGAAGTAATTATCCACTCACTGAATAATTTTAGAAATTAGTTTTCTTAAAAGGGTTGGATGAAGATACTAGAAATGCCTTAAATTTTATGGGATGAGGAGATATAAATAAGTTGGATTTCAATCAAATTTCTAAGCTTTGTACCAACTACTCTTGAACAAAACCTAGAATTAGGAAAAGAAGGTTTGGGAAATCTAATGAAGTGGGTAAGCTAAAGGAAGAATTTGCTAATCTAAAGACAGATATCCTAGTTACACTAAATAGTACTTTGGATGGCCTTTAAGCTAAGGCAAATGCAATAGAACTCTTAGCAATCTACTAAAGTGTAGATAGAAACACACCCCTAGAGACTACCCCTAGATAGAACCAATGTTTCATCATATGGGATCTATGATGAAACAGATCATGATACCAAACATTTCACCCTTTTATCTATTTTAAAGAATCAAATGAAAACATAATTCCAGTCCACTGAAGAAATAAATTATATCTAGAGACAAAACTTTGCCCCACAAAACCAAGCTCAAGGATAATTTAATGTAAGAAACCTAGTTAATCCATGGATGACACCATAGAATGTTTCAATTCCTTCACCTTTTTGGAATCAACCCCAAATTTCATAAATCTAAAATCCATGGATAGGACAAGATTGGATGCCAACACCCCCATGGATGGTGCCATAGCCACAGCAATAATGGGTACCACAGTAGTAATGAATGCCACAGCCATATCAATAATGAAATTAGTAGTAGAATTCATAGCAATAATTCACCCAAATAAGAAGACCACTTCAACAATAAACTATAATTCCACCCCCAGTTATTCAACAATGAGTAAAAATTAATCAACCCTTAATGCATGCACAACCAATAGCAAATCTAAAAAATAAACAACTAGTACCTGTTTATGTTAATGAACAGGAAGAGATAATCAATGTTGGAGCTATTGAGCGTTTGGACATACATTTAGATTAAGAAAAACTATACAAAAACCTCCAGTTCTCATTTCTGAGATACCTGATGAAAAATAAAAAATAGACTCATCTTAATTAAACACTAGACAAGATAAAATAAAAATGAGCCCTAAAGCCAACAAAGAAAACACTACTACACCGGTAGTTATTTTTTCTAAAAGATTAAAAGAAATGGATATTAAACTAGAATCAAACTTAGTTCATGAGTTGCAAAAGATCAATATTGAGGTACCCCTAATACAATCTATTAGAGATATACCTGAATTGAACAAGATGATCAAAAATCTTTGTATCAAGACACCTGGGAGGAAATCAAAATATCTAGGAACCATTCATATTGATGGAAAAGTTTCTGATTTATTAGTAGAAAAACTATTAGTTTCAAAATATGCAGATCCAAGAAGCCCAGTGATCACAGTCACAATTGGAGGTAAAGAAATTCCTAATGTCTTGGTAGATTTGAAAGTATCAATTAATGTTATGACAACTGATACTCTCCATACATTATCTCTTATGAGAATAAAACCCAAAACTACCATTCTTCAAATGGTAGACCAATCTATAACCAAACCAGAAGGGACTATAGAAAATGTTGAAGTACTAATAGAGTCTTGGGAATATCAAGTAAATTTCATGGTCTTGCAACCTAAAACAAAGAATCTAACATATCCCATAATCCTAGGTAGACCATAGTTGGCTATTGTAGAAACATTAATTGATTCTAGGTTAGGAGACATGACCATTTCTAATGGCTTAATATCCAAATATATCTCTTTGTATCCCCCTACAAAACCATCAATAAATCACATACAACAACTTTGAGTGGATGAATCAGACAACACATCAAACAACATTTCCTCATAAGCTATGATCATAGTTAAAAAATACTTGAAATAATTGAATGGAGACATATACCTAGAATCTACAAACTCTATCAGTCTAAAATCTATGAACTCTGCTAGTTTGAAAGCTATGGACTCTGTTAGTTTGAAAGCTATAAACTCTGCCAGTCTAAAATTTATGGACTCGGCTAGTCTAGAAAATATGGGCTACCTCAGTTTAGGATTCTTAGGTCAAATAGAATATTATGAAAATTTCACTTCTACTTCTTCTAGTGGTTCCTCATCATATGATCATGGATTGATTTAGGAAAGTGTGTGGAAACTGGTAGAACAATAGTAAACTCATTTCTTAGATGCATTCCATTATTCTTTAGCAAGACTAATTCCTCCTAAAAAAGAGTTTGTTGATAATGTAACCATGTTTCATAAGATACTTCCTCATCTATGTCCTCTAAACTCATTGATTAGTGAATTCAAGAAAATAGAATCCAACTACCCAAGTACAAAACCAATCATGGTATTACCTAGAAAGATTTTAAACATCAATAGTTGGTTAACAAATGAAGAGGAAGATCAACTCTTTGAAGTGTTAGAAAGATATACTAAGTATTTTACTTGGGATTATACCGACATGAAGGGAATTCACCCCAACATATGCACTCATCACATTTACATAGAATCTATCAAATTGGTTAGACAACCACAAAGAAGAATAAACCTATTATTAAAAGAGATAGTCAAAACAGAGATCCAAAAATTGTTGGAAGTTAGGTTTATTTACCCCATCTCAGATAGCCAATGGGTTTCACCTCTTGTAATTGTGCCCAAGAAAAATTTAAAATGAAGAGTATGTGTAGATTATAAATAATTGAATAAAGCAACACTAAGAGATTACTTTCCTCTACCTTTCATTGATCAAGTTTTTGACAACTTGGCAGGGAAAAGATATTTTTCTTTCCTAGATGGGTTTAGTGGGTATAACTAGATAATGGTAGCAGCTGAAGATCAAGATAAAAGCATATTTACCTACCCTTGGGGAACTTTTTCTTATTGAGTACTCCCATTTGGACTTTGTAATGCTCCAACCACCTTTGAAAGAATAGTTTTGACAATATTCTCTGACCTTACAAATGATTATTTTAAAGTATATATGTATGATTTTGCCACTTATGTTGGAACTTATGAAGAGGCTCTTACCAAATTGGAAAGAGTATTGATCAGATGTGAAGAACATCAATTATCTTTGAGCCATGAGAAATATTTGTTTATGATGGATGAAGAAATAGTGCTGGGACATCATATTTTGTAAAAGGCATTCAAGTAGATCCAAAGAAGGTTGAAATAATTTCCAACTTACCTATTCCACAAACACAAACTAAAGTTAAGATTTTTTTGGGACATGTTGGCTACTACAGATGCTTCATAGATAATTTTAGCCAAATAGTTGTCCCTATGTTTGCCTTACTTATAAAAGATAGTACATTTGAATGGAGTGATAGTTGCTAGCAGACCTTTGAGACCATCAAAGCTAAAATTGTTACTACTCCAGTATTGAGAGGACCATATTAGACTCAGCCATTCCATATATACACAGATGCTTCTAATACAGTAATAAAAGCAATCCTTAGACAAAAGGATGAAGAGGGTAACATGTATGCTATATATTTTATTAGAAAAAACATGATACCTACTAAAATAAATTACACCACAACTGAAAGCGAATTCTTAGCTGTAGTCTATGCAATTAATAAATTCAGACACTATATAACAAGCTACAAGGTATTTGTCTATATAAACCATTTAGATATTAGATATCTTACCAACAAAACAATTATGGGAGGTAGGATTACTAGATGGTTGTTGCTCTTACAAGAATTTGATGTTACTATTATAGACAAACCAGGGAAGTCTAATGTGGTTGTTGATTTCTTATCAAGAAAAAACACTACAGGTGAAGAAAAACCATTGGAAGATGACTTTCTAGATGAACAATTATTTTTTATTTTAGCAAATTCTCCATGGTTTGTTGATATAGCTAATTACCTTACCATAGGGAAGTTTCCTCTACAATTTTCACAAAAAGAAAAGAAATGTTTAATCAAAGAAAGTTATTTTAAATGGATTAATGGAATTTTATTCAAACTTGGACCTAACCATGTGTTTTATAGGTGTGTGATTAATTTTGAAGCTTATGATATCATTAGAGCTTGTCATGATGAACCAAGAGGAGGTCATTACTTATCTCAAAGAACTATACACAAAATTCTAGGAGTAGGATACTATTGGCCTCACCTTCATCAGCAAGTAAAAAGATATGTCAGACACTGTGATGCTTGTTAGAGAATTGGACAGCCTACCCTTTCAATAGAGATGCCTCTATACCCTCATCCTCAATTGGTTTTAGAACCATTTAATAAATGGGTAATTTATTTTATAGGTCCTATGTATCCTCCTTCTAGAGGAAAAGAATATCTCCTAGTATGTACAGACTATGTGACCAAGTGGGCCGAAGTGGAAATATTAACTCATGCAAGAGAAGAGATGGTAGCTAATTTCTTAAATTTCAAAATCATGAAAATATTTGGTGCTCTAATGGAGATAGTCTCAAATCAAGGACCATAGTTCATGTCAAAAATGATAAATCATTTCATGCAAGTATATCAAACTCAACATAGAAAAACATCTCCATACCATCCATAGGCTAACGGACAAGTTGAAGTCACCAATAGAGAATTGAAAACCATTTTAACCAAATTTGTTAATTCTAGTAGAAAGAATTAGGTAGATAAGGTACCAGAAGTTGTTTGGGCCTATAATACTACTTAGAAAATAATAATTAGATTTTCACCTTATGAATTAGTTTATGGTAAGAATCCCTTATTCTCTGTAGAATTTGAATTACAAAATTTGAAAATAGTTGTAGAAGTAGGGATTGAATTAGAATGAATATAGAAAGAAAGACTCTTATAGCTTAATAAACTTGATGAGATGAGGATGGAAGCACTACAAAGAACTAAATTGATACAACATCAAAGAAAAGTTTGGCATGATTCATAGATCAAGAATGGAAGTTTTAGAAAGGAGATTGGGCACTATTGTTTGATTCCAAATTTCAACAATTTAAAGGAAAACTACAAACGAGGTAGTTAGGACCTTATCAAATTGAGGAGGTCTTTGAAAATGGTTCTGTTAAGCTAATACCTATTGATGATAGTAGAAGAGCTCTGTTAGTCAATGGACATAGATTGAAGATTTATCAGAAACCTTTCAATAAAGAAGAATTTGTTCAAATAGTAAAAGATCAAGCAACCTTTCTAGAGGACTCTACTTCTTCTAGAAAAACTACTTCAAATCAAGTAGCTATTCTGGAAGGCTCTGCTTCTTCTAGTGAACCTATTCCTTGATGATCCAATATATATATATATATATATATATATATATATATATATATATATATATAGTGAAAATCCTTTCAAGAACACTATTGATAATGCATGCCCAGAAAACCAGCTTGTTGGTTGGCTATGCATTGTAAAAAGGGCTTTGGCTAGAAAACTAGTAATGGCTACTCAAAGGGCAAAAACAATATTTATAAGAAAAAAATAGCAAATCTCGTCATGTCACTATGATTGGTCATCTCCATGTAATAAACTAATCTATACAAACTTATCTGTGTAAGCCAAATGGTGAGCAAAGGATACATCTAAGGTCAAAGTAAGTGAGACATATCTTCTTTTTATCTATATTTAGTTAACTAATTGTCTTCAATTTAATTAAGACTTATTCTACGTAGATGACCCAAACATGAATCTTTGAAAATGGAATGACATGACACATGTCATAATGAAAAACCATGCAAACAAGCTGCTAAAGGTGTATGGATAAGTGTGTAGTTTTGGTACAATCAATTGAGTCATCAGTCATGATAATGATAGGACATCATAAAAGGGGTTTTAAATGAAGTAATAAATCACTATCATCATCAAGTAACACATCATCATTTTATTTCATTTGTATTAATGTGATAAAATGGCTAGGATACTCTATAGAAATGTGTGGTGCTTCACTATATCAAATCATCATACCAAAATACAGAATCATGCAACTATGGAGTTTCATACAAACCATTTCATTTCTATAGACTTCAATAGAATCTGGTCTATAGATCCTCCACAATTTTTGCCTACAAATTCTTAGTGACTGTTGCCTAAATATTTCAACAAAATATTGGTCTACGCCCCAATTAGAGTTAAAGGAATAGATTTGTTTATAAATTCACATAGAAATGGGATAGAAGATGAGATCAGAGCTAAATAATGTAGTAAAGTTTCACAAAGACAAAGCTTCTATGGCAGTATTTAGAGCCAATGGCTGGCTACCTTTCATTGAAAAGTTCTAGGGTTTTGACAAAATAATGGTAAGAGAATTCATCACTAATCTCACCCCTAAAATTTTAGTCATGAAAGGCATTGTTATAGTTATAATCTAAATAATATAAGTTCTAGAAGAAGGAATGAAAACATAATTTTATTTAGTGATTTGATTAGTTAGTTTAATTGTAATTAGTATATTGGGTCTTCATGTCTATTAGATTTCAAGGGAAAATCAAAAGGGATTATTATAAATTCACTTCCTAAACCCTAGAAATCTGTAGCCAAGTGGGTACTCAAGTATATCATTTGTGAGGGGTAACATAGTCTTTTAGGAGGAGACACCATGAAAATGTTAATACACCTTAAGAATGGGAGACAAAACCCTCAATACAAGAATAACCTCCCATCCTTCTTATATGGTGCCCTTTAAGTTATGACTATAACTCTTAATGTTGCACCTAGGCACCATGGCCTGATTCACCTAATTATCCAATGTCACTTCTTTCAGCAAGGATAAGAGGTCTAGGAGGAATTTTAGAATAGTATAGCACAATAAATTCTAAATCTACCTACATAAGAGAACTCAAATTCACCATAGGAACATTCATCTCCACATAATACATCAGTTGAGAAAACAACTCCAAAGAATAAATCTCATACTGTAGTCTCCACATAAATCCCTTCTTCTTCTTCAAGATGAATCACAAGGTCACAAATCCCTGTAGTTTCAAGGTCCCCACAAGAACCTCATGAATCTATAGTGCAACCAATTCCCTTTTCAGGAAGAATAAAATTGAGATGAAAGGTTGCTATAGAACTTGAGAAGACTGAGAGTTTGATGGTTGAGAAGGAAATTCAACCAAGTGTAGCTCAGAGAGTGACTAAAAGAAGGAAAAGGCTAATTCTAAAAAAAGAAGATGAAAAAGAGGCTAAAGACATTTTGGGTAGTCTTAAAATAGTATCTCATTCCCCCATACATTAGAATATCCCTACAACTATTTATGTTGAAGAAACTCCTTTTGAAATAAACTCTCCAATCATAATGGAGGAGCTAATTCTAGAAGAAGAGCCAATCACAGCAGAAGAAGCAAGTATGGCAAAACAACCACTTGTTCCTATTGGAACTACAATAAATAAAGGGAAAATTGTATGCACAAATGAGAAATGTGAATCATCTAATCTAAATGTTCCTATTATGCAGTTACCCTTGAAACTTTCTCAAGCTCAAGCTCTAGAGAAACAACAAACAACTGAAATTATTGATGTGATCAGTCGATTTCAAAATAAGGATCATCTCAACTCATTGTTGATGCATAAATTAGACACAGCATCTGTCAATCATGCAGTAGAAGTTCACAAATTAGAAGAAATAATAAAGGAAAATGAAATCGAACAAATAGATCTTTCGATATATGTAGAAAATTTAAAGAAATAAAATAGGATATTACAACATTTTGTAAACTCTTTCAAAGCACCTTCTAATGTTGTACCTTTTCCTCCTAAGGTATTTGTTGACCATGGTTATCAAACAAGTTATCCAAGTATTCCTCCCTTTTAAATACTACATCAAATTGAAGAATAATATTCCATACTTAAATAGAAAAACAAAGATACAACGTCTTCAAATAAACTATTAAAAAGTTAAAATAAATAATTAGAGGCTAAGGTCCAAAAGTTAGAAGAAAATTTGTAGGATGCATGCAAATTAGGGGAATCTCTTTTGTTATGTATAAATCCTTCTCCTGCATATAGTTTGTTTTTATTTGAATAATTTTATAGATGGTAGCTTCTATGAATCTCTTGTCATTTTCCTTACAAGATTTTATAGCCAACAATATTTTTAGAAATTTTCTATATTGTTGAACCTAATCAGTAGGATTTGCTTTGTGAGTTTTATTTGCATGATTTGATCCTAAGAGACCATGATCACAATAAGTTTTTGATAAACCTTCATGTAGGATAATTTTAACTAAGGGCATTACATTCTACATTCAAAAATCAACTAGCATGGAAAAGTAAATTTGAGGACTATACAAATCATGATAAGACTACAAAATTATGTGTCAAACCAACCTTTCTATTTCCCAGATTGATCAAATAGAATTTTAATTGTGTGTATTTAAGTGATGAGGTTAAAATGCATTATTTACAAGCTTTATATGATTGTTTTATTTCTTTTGACTTATTTACTAGACCGATTTTTGATTTAGTGGTAACTACAAGTGTAAATAGATGAGACTAATTTTTAGTGCCTCTTAAAAGTTAAGAGGTCATGTCCCCAGATAACTTAAGATGGAGTATGAGGAGAGCTTCCTCAATTTTATAAATCTTAATATAAGTAATAAACTCTGGGGGGGAACAAAAATGGATTGGCATGAGATATAGACCCCCTTTGTTGATCATACCTATTCCAGGATGGTAGAGTTGGGCTCCACAATCAGAGGAGCAATTGAATATATGGAAATAAATGATTCAAGAGCATCAAGGGTTTACAAGAAATTCAAACAAGCATATAACAAATGAATTTGATGAATATGATTTGAGTAAAAATTTGGAAAGTAGATGCTAGAGCTATGAATGCCAATAAATGTTTGCAATAGGACTTGAAAAAGGTAAAGCCTAGGGGAGATGATAAGCTTAGAATATGGCTCATTATTGACATGTTATTTCCCTCAATTCATCTCTTAAAGGATATCATCTTATGTAAATCATAGATTGTTAGATAGATGTTACATGGAAAATAGATACTTATCTTGTTTATATTTAACCAAAGACTAAACCTTTACTTTGTCATTAATGTCTAATATATAGCATGTTTTAGTTTTTTTTTGTTGTGAATAATACTTAGAAGGAAGACATATGTGATGTCTATTAAAATTTAAATTTTGATCTCCATCCATCATAACTATGAACTTTGTAGGCTTGCTTCTATAAACTTTGTAGGCTTGTTTCTATGGACTCTGCAGGCTTGTTTCTATGGACTCCATAGGCTTGTTTCTATAGACTCCACAGGCTTGTTTCTATAGACTCCGCAAGCTTGTTTTTATGAACTCTGTAGGCTCATTCCTACCAACTCTATAGGGTCAATTATGAGAATTATGTAAGGATGAAGCTATAAATGGGAAAGCTAGTGGCCATATAAGATAAGAGAGAATCATTCCAGATGGAGTCAAATAAGGAAAATAACCACGTATTATTTTGTAAGATTTGATTTTGATAAAATTGTATATAATTGGATCTTAGGACTATTATATGATAGTATATTTATTTCATTAGAATAATTGGATCTCTTGGAAACCCAATATCCTATCTTTGGATGAATGGATTGACCAAGGAATCCTATTTCTTTGCATCCTATTTTGAGTTGATTGTATTAGTATAAAATGTAAGACTTTCATCATTCAAAGATATTAGATATTATATTAGAGATTAGATAATAGAGAATAGAGGGAAGATTTGTACAAGCATATAGGTTTCAGACAGATTATAATCATTTTAGTTTTATGAATTATCACTTCAGTTTCTAGCATTGATTAATCTTTGTTCCTAAGTCTGAGAGGAGTAAGGGCCCACTCTCCTTGGAACCAGGAACCGTGTATGGTACTTATATTACTTTCTATTAACTCTTTATAATCTTATTAATGTTTTCATTTATTCATAAAAAATATAAAAATAAATTCATAATTTGAAAGGCATTTTCTTATTCCACAATCTTTTCCTTTCCAAGTAAAGTGTGTTTTCTTTTATAGCAAACATGTGAATCAAAATTCCTTTTCTAGTTAAACATTTCTATTTCCATGCAAGCGTAAATAGGAGTGTGATTTTACTTTCAAGTAAAAGAGTGGATTGATTTGATTAAATAGTTACATCTTTATTTGTTTTATAAAAGGAGTGAATCAAGTAATTTAGGACACATTTCATTCATTAGGCAAAGTTAGAATAGGACCAGCAAACACCCCCATAAGCAGACTTCTAGATATACCATCTTATACCTTACTACAGACAGCTTTGGACACCATCCCTAGTTGATAAGACATCAATTAAATATTGATTAAATGAGGAGTTTAATGACACTCGTCAATATGTTCATCTGAAATCAAACCACCTTCTATAAATCTTGTCTTACCAAGCTTCTTAACCACTCTATTATCTTTTAGATGGTGGGGCTTGCATATTTATTTGGATTGGTATGGATTGTACTTGTTTAATTAAAATATTGAATTGTATACTCATTCATTCCTTTATCAATGATCTAAAAGTCATAGGAATCAGATGAGGATGCTCTGGAAGCAGGTGGTAGAGTGAAATCTTGATCAATATAAGGTTGATTGGAAACTTATTCTATAGAAGGTTAATTTGAATCTTGCTTAGATGGTCAGTTGGATGTTTCACTAGTGGAAGCCTCTTTAATGGAGATGGAAGTAGTTGGTGTATTAATAAAACCACCAAAGAGAGGTGTTTAAAATAATATTTTTAGATGGACATAATTTTCAAGCAAAGGATAATCCTCAATGGGAGTAAATTTATCATCTGTAATCGGTAAATAGTTTGATTTTTGGTATTTGTCTTCCAATAGCTTGCAATATTGGAAGGGTTGAGGATTACCTTGTATAGTAACTTCCATTCCTGCATGGGAGAACATCAAACATTGGTGTAAGGTGGATGGGATGGCATTCAAGGAATGTATCCATGGATTCCCAAGAAGTATGTTTTATGGTAGATGAAGATCAATGACATGAATGAGATTTTATTTAATAATGGACCCCACCATCAAAGGAAGATATATTATTCTTATAAATTATCACTCATTTTTGTTGTGTCCCTTTATGGTAATAATGTTTATTTCCAATGTTTTTATTGGATATCTTATATGTTTTATAATCCTTAACATACATATATTTAGTGTTAAAAATTATCTATAAAACCCCTTTTCACTTTGTGCTTAGAGATGATAATCTCTATGTACAATGGGAGCTTATGATTTGATCCTAAAGGATAGGCATCTGAATGATCAAATGTTACTTGATTATTTATGCTTAAAGAACCTATTAACACTTGGAAATTTTTTAGATTGATGGATTGAGGTACATTTGAATCTTGGAGTAAAAGATATCTTTATATGCAGGAGATGCCCTGAGATATCAAAATATTTACTGGTGTTTTTTCAAGATGGTTGATAATGTTAAACTTGCATTCATCATTAGAGGATGATGCACTTTGAAGGGTAAGTTTTGCTTTCCTTATAGTAGTGGTGTACTCGTATGATGGAAAATTAATGATATTTACATGGATACACATAGAATAGATGTTATTGACTATAGAATTGAATGGATGACTTGTCTAATTAACATTGCTAGATTTTGGGTGTTGTTGTTTCTACTTTCACTTTCCTTGCTCATGATTGGGGAATGGGTCTTGGTATATCCCTCCTTTTTTTTTTAGATGGTTTAAATGGTTGATTTTTAATTTTTATGTCACCTCTATCAATTAGGTCTTAAACATAGTGTTTAAGGTGTATACACCTATTATTAGAATGTCCTTTAATCTGATCATATTCACAATACTTGTTTTATTTATACCAGTCAAGTTTAAGAACATTTTCATCAAAAGGTTTAGTGTTAAGCCATGTAATAATGTTTATGTGAGCCAAATTTTGGAAAACATGCTCATAAGTGTCACCCAATTGAGTGAACTTACACTTAAGTTTACCCTATTTAGGTTGTCCACTAGGAATTATGATGTTATTGATTGGTTGATTGAAGGTTTATGTTTGATGTTAAGGGTATTTAAATCTATTTGGCATTATTCAAACCATTTACAACAAGGTTTTTGTTCTTAGCAAATGACTTTGGTTTTCTATTGGTTTAGAGGAATTATTATTATATGGTTTATGATTACACCTCTATTAATTAATGTTCTTTCTACTTGAACTCCCTTTTCAATGATTTTGTCAAAGGATCTTGGGCAAAGGAGTAATAAATGGTGTCTTAATTCTAAATTTATATTGTTCATGAATATTTACACAAGATTAATTTTAGGAAATGTCCATGTGAAATGAATTTCCATTTCTTTCCATCTTTGGAGGAAGGAAGAAAAACTTTCATCATTGTGTTGTTTGGTATTGTGTAAATCTAAGGCAGTCAAATATTTTCTGATGTTATAAGAGAAGTGGAAAACAAATTTTTCAAATAAGTTCTCAAAGGTGAAAATATATCCTTTCAAAATTCATCAAAACCATTCAAGGGCTCAGCCCTTGAGACTTCATTGGAACAAATTCAACATGTATTCTTTACTATAAGAAACATTCGCACATGCATGATAGAAGCTAGTTAGATGTTGTTAGCAGGAAAATATTTGAATATATATGTCATATGTCATATGTCCAAATATATTGATATTCAGTGTGTCCAACCATATATTTCATACATATTAACAACTTTCATTTCCAGCCATGTAATCTTGTTAAACAGTTAGTCAGATTGGAATGTAGTTGGACTATTTTGAGTTAGTAACAAATAGAGGAAGTTACAAGTGATCTGACACAACTGCTACCCAAAATAGACAAGAAACTATAACATCATTGAGCTATATCATGGATGCATATGTATGGAAAGGGGTTGATCATTAGCGTAATTATTATTATTTTAATTACTCTACAATGAGATTAATGTAGTACTTATTCATTGAGTTTGTATTGTAAGATTCTTCAAGTTAATCTCTTCAATATTATATAATGAAGTATTTTGATCAATATAAGAAGAATTAATCTATTATTTATTGAATGTTCCCATGTTTATTATATGAATTACCTAAAATTTTAATGTACTTAGTCACACTATGAAATATTCCATGTTCTATATTCATCAATTTTGAGTTTTGTTTATATGTATGTATGTTCTTGTAACCAAGAATCTCTATGATATAACCTTAATCATGATAAAACCCTATGATTTATATTTATAAACCTTAAATAGGTCTATAAAATCTCCTTTAATGTGGTATTTATCAATATCATAGTTGCCTATCCCCATAATTAGCAAGTTCTAGTGATCTACGAACCTATGCTAAGAATGGTGTAGTGAGCATGGAACTCACTATTAAAGGGTATGTTGTATTGGTTTCCAAGTCAGAGAAATATATAAGTATTTTTATATCTAAAAATTAATGATTTCATAGAAGGGGATGTAAGGAGGATAGGAAGTACTACTAAATCAATTATTCAGGGTCACTTATATGCAAATGTTTATGAGATCTTTTGATGTGAATTTTCATGTTTTCTAGTTGTGTGGGTGGTAAGATTGGAAAATTTATGCCACTAATAGAGAAGTGTGCACAATATAGCATGGACTAAAGAAAATATCAAAATTTTACAAATCTTAGATACACCTTGGACATGTGTGATTGATCACTAGGTAGACATAACCATTGATAGTTATATAACTGAATCCATAATACAAGGCTATATTACATTTGAAGCTACAAAGGATTAGTTTATGAGGGAAATCCAAGGTAAATTTTTATGAAAACTTCTTATTCTTATTAAAATTATGACTATAGAAAAAGCCATGATGTCCACTCCACCTAACATGGAGTAGTCATGTGGGCACCATGGGGATGTGTGAAATAGAATCATGAATAGAGAATAGATGATGAGGAAGGCTTGAACCTGGACCCAAGATGTCGAAGTGAATAGAATAAGAGTTTAAAAATACTTAAGATCTAGATAAAGTTATGCAAGAACAGAGGAAGAAGACCTTAGCATTAGACTAAAAACTATGATAATAGAGAAGGTGGAAATAAAGCACAGATACCTAGTTGGTTGTAAACCTAAGAGGTAGTAGTAGTAGATTAGAAGTGAAGAATAAGTGAGAAGAGAATGAAGAGAATAGAAGTGTGAAGAAAAAGAGTGAGAAGCCTAGGTTGAAAATAGATAAAGAGAAATAAATTAATATAGAGTATGAGGAAAGAGAAGAGAATGAATAGATTAGTGTGTTAGAATAGCTAGCAAAAGGTTCACAGCCTTAGACAAGGTTACTAGTAGAGGAAGGAAGTAGAATGTCATATAGTCATAGTGCCTGTATAGGTTCAAGTGATGACAAAATAGTTGAAGGATATTGAGACCATTCACCTAAGGATCATGTATTCTTCGAGCCCTATTTCTTTTTATACAACCATACTTTATTTTATAAACTGAAAGACCAATATTGGCCTAATCTAGAATAGAGAAAAGTGCACAAGAAAACCATAAATATATTGAAGAGAGCTCATCAAGAAAGCAAACAAAAATTTTCAAGAGAACAACATCAGTACATCAAATCAACTCTATTCATAGAGATCAACCCATTTATCTTAGAGGAAGCCATAACATTATTAAAATTAGACTACGATGATGAGTTTGAAGTTTTGACTTTATCATAATCACCCAACCCCACTTTCAGATCACATCTCTAAGCATACATCCTTTTTCATAAGGATCACAAACATAATCAACACAAATTCTTGTGAAGAAGCACGCACAACACCAAAAAATTCCTATGACTACATAAGTACTAGGTATGATGCTTTAGCCTAGAAATTTTATTAGTCCAGTACCTTATTATAGGTCCTCATACCCTAAATAGTATCTTCTTACCTATTTAATGAAATGACAAATTAAAAGAGTTATAAATGAAAATATAAATAAGTATAAATTAATTGGTGTTTTAGCTGGAAGATCCTTAAAATTCATAAATCACAAAGATACCAACTAAGTGACTTTACACAAGATACAAGAATGGTTGATCATAGAGTTTAAGGTAAATAAAAGCACAAGCTAGACTATACAAGATCTAAAGGAGATATGATAAGGGCCCAGAGAGACCGTTGAAGACTATGATCATAGATTATCAAATGTCATGAATAAGGTGTATTTTATTATGTAATAAAATGACAAAATTTCTTGGTTTGTTGAAGGTATATGACCTTGCATCAGGTTTGTTATAGCCTAGATATAGTTTAGTGTTAAGTTATATGCTCCCACTACTACAATTAGATTAGAAAAGATGAAGAATTATGTCAATGTGACACTTACTTAATCTAAGTTATAAGATACACTACATACCCTTCTCCAAAAGTTTGAATAGTATCAAGATAGGACTGATAAACAAAAGTTAGATATATAGTGCATAGAATGTAATCAATTTAGACATCAAAGAAATGAGTATCCAAGGCTTAAAACTCAATTATAAAAAAAAATTGAATGGTAAGTCACTCTAATACAAGTTGTCATTTAATAAAAATTTACATTAAGAATCCATAGAGTTTACATTATACATTCTAAAAATCTACAAACCATGAAGACAACGATTATTGAGCCTTTTAAGAACTCAAGGAAGACATTAATAAAAATGTTTTTGCAGTCCATCATAGCAAGAAAATGCTAAAACATAGGCTACATCTAAATTAGAGGTAACTCCCACCAATGCATTATAGACTACTATAATTTGGGATCCTAAAATATAGTCTTATCAAACACAAGGATTGGCTACTAGACCACCCACTACACAATAATGGAACATTGTTACATAGTTATTCAGACCTCCATATCCACCTCCCTAAAACCCTATG
Source organism: Torreya grandis (assembly GCA_037957365.1). Lineage (NCBI taxonomy): Eukaryota > Viridiplantae > Streptophyta > Pinopsida > Cupressales > Taxaceae > Torreya > Torreya grandis. Next base: position 1,418,693 of record JARHVA010004540.1, read on the forward strand.
ATTTCTAAAGCATATTCAATTAGTTAGGATCCAAACCCATAATAGACCTAATATGTTGGGTATGATAGCTATCAACATTAGTAGGGTTGGAATGCACCCCAAAACATAGCCAATTTTAGGCTACAATAATAAGGTAGTTAGGATTTCCAAGGTACCAAAGGAGGAGGAAATTATTAAGGTGGATATAGAGGAGGAACATAAGTAAGATGAGGTAAATATCCTATTAGGTGTTATCTATGTGGTGAATTAAACCATGTGCATTATAAATATCCATAGAATCCTTCACAACAGTCATTATGTACCTATTGTATAACTTAAGACCAGCATGACACCAAGGACTACACGATGCTAGAGAGCTAATGCAGAGATAAAGATATGTGCAATTTCAACATAGTCCAAGTAAATCCAAGATACAATGCATTAGCACAGGTCATCACATGTCAATAGCATGCAACATAAGGACTTCCTCCATTAGATATGCTTGTAGACAGTGGGATAAAGAGAGTGTAGCTTAATAAGTATACATAGCTTATTATTGAGTAAAGCTTGATGTAGGAAGTGATACAAATTCTCAATAATATCCAATAATAAGGGAACATTGAAGGAGATGATGTGGCCATGGATGCTTGGATGTATGGCTAAATTATGTGAATCATATGATAAAAAGGAGTTTTCACTACACTAACTAACTTGATGAAGCTCCTTAGCACCTTGCATAATGAGGATATATCCTAGAACATAATGAATAGTTTTCATAATCTATTAGAATATGCATATAAAGGATAATAGTTTATTGACAAGATGATATAGTATGTGAAGACTAATACATCATAGGATATCTATGCGATAATGAAAATTGAAGCCACTAGATACAAAATACCAAATGTTATATTTGATTTTGCTAGTACAGTCAACATGGTTCCCATATCTACTTGGGAGGCAATTGGACAACCTACACTAAGTTAAAATCTTGTGACACTTAGCCTCATAGATTATGGGAGGGTAGAACCCATAAGACAATTGTAAGATGTGGAGATTAAATTTATAGATCTTAGCTTGTGAGGTAACTTTGAATTCATTGACATGAAGACTATCGAGACTCAATAGCCTACTCTCATTAGGAAGAAGTGGGCTTATGATGGATAGATGACTATAAATATAGTCATGAATCATCTTAAATCACACCAAGATGAAAAAATCATCATTATTCCCTTGAATAAATTATTTATGAATTCATATGTCATCCCAAAAGAGCTAGATTCTTGTTATATAGATGTAGGAACTAGCTAGATGAAGGTGATAATAGATGTCAAGTGACAAGCTCTACAAACTGCGGACTAAATTTTTATTTATAACCAACCTAATCTATAAACATAGGTCTTGGAATATGTAGATTTACCTAGTACACCTATGTGAAGTACTACATAAAAACATTAGTTGAAGAAGCAGGAAGCACACTCAACATCTGTGAGGTAGCCAACACAGTCTAAGGTTGATTTCATCTATAACATAGACTACACTGATATGGATTACATAGATCTAGTACTTGATGGTATGTTACCTTGGGATAACATTTCTTTAATAAGTGGATATTTAGATACACATCTATTAAATTGGGCCAAGTGTGACCATGATTGTGACCTATGCATATGGTATACACAATAGAAAAAATATATACCATAGGACTTTGTAAATAAAGATGTAGTTAAATTCTTTGTGAAATTTTAACTACATGTCCCTGATACAAATTAGAGGGTTAATGCCTTTAATTATTCACTCAAAGGGGTTGTTGTGAATTGGTGGTCAGTGTACAAAGAAGGCCACATGACATGAGATAAAGCTTGTGAATTATTGATCATAAAGTTTCATCTACCAAAAGACATGTGATAGGAGTGGCCAATATTTTAGGGTTAGTATACAGAGAAGGCCACATGACATGGGACCAAGCCTGTGAATTGTTTATCATAAGGTTTTAGCTACCAGAAGATGTGAAACAATAGTAAATAATTTTATAGGAAGGAAAACCTCCTAATTTTCATATATGTATGTGTATTGAGGTTTGGATGGGAGAAGGAATCATTTTTAAATATTGGCCTCATAGTTTTATTTATACTCTTGGGTTCATTCTTAAGGTATGGTGCATTCACCAAGAGTGCAGAAAGGAAATGAAGCATTGGGCACAAATATAGAGTAATTTTATACAGACCTTTTTATTTGAGAGTGATCGTCCCACAGTTCATCAAGCTCTAAATAAAATGGATACTTTCATGTTCCAAGCTTGAGTTGGGGATATTCCAACTCTGATGGATTCTCCTCTAAAATAAAATCTAGTCTACGACTTATAAGAGACATCAAATTTCTATACCTTGCTTCAAAAGTAGGAATAGGGATCATTTCAACCATGTCTTCAGATCCAAGAACACTTAGAAGAGTAATATGACCAAGAAATTAAAGATGATATATATATATTCAAGATTTATTGTACCAAAAAGGGATCTATAACCACTACCAAAGGAAGTCATAAAACAAACATAAGAATATAGGCTATGACAGATTCATTTTCCACAACAAGAGGCTAAAAGATAACTCTATGACACTATCCCTAAAAGAGAGCACAAGATTAATCAAGATGCTCTCAGATAACATATTGGTAACATTGGTATGAAATAGGTACCTAAGCTAGCTCATATAAGTGATTACTAGACATAGGTCAATATCTTAAAAGTCTGATAGCTTCTAAGATGTTATTAGGACATCTTCCCCACCACATTTACAAAATTCAAATGTGTTGATCCCTCTCTTGGATAAATGCACATTGAAATTAAATAATGTGTAAATCCAACCAAAAATTATCCCTATAGGCTAAACCCCAACATGAAAATGAAGGTCAAGTAAGAATTGGATCAGATGCTCACAATAAGAATAATTTTTCCTATGGAAAATTTTGATTGGGTAAGCCCTATGGTGGTATAGCCAAAGAAGATAGGGGAAATTAGGATTTGTGGTAATTATCACATCTTAAATTATGCTTATGTCAATGATCCCTTACCAATTCTATTCATTGATGAGGTACTAGAGTCTATCATAGGTCACAAGGTCTATTCATTCAGAGATGGGTTCAGTGGCTATCACAAAATACCTATCACAGAGGAGGATAGATAAAGACTACCTTCACAAGAGAGTGCAGATCATTTGCCTATAAAGTAATGCCATTCAACTTTAAAAATGCATCATTAGTGTTCTTTAGAGTGGTCATTAATGTGTTTAAGGATTTTATTCATGACTTTTTGGAGGTCTATATAAATGATTGGGCAGTGTTATCATTATTTAAATAACACTTGTCTAAGTTGAGATTGATCTTAGAAAGGTGCAGATATATGAGGATAGATCTAAATTTAAAAAAATGTTTATTTTTCACACCATTTGATGTTTTACTTGGTCATGTACTTTGTAGTAGAGGAATATTAGTTGATCAAGAAAAAATCACAATGATATTTGGTATGCCACCACAAACTACTTCATCTAAAATGTGAGCATTTTTAGGGCATATAGGGTACTATTACAAATTTATCAGAGGATGTGTTATGATCTCTATGCCATTAGATAATTTGATGTGAAAGGGATTATAGCTTTTGTGGACTCTCGAATGTGAGACGACATTCATAGACCTCAAACATAGATTGGTTATTATGCTAATTTTAATATTTCATAATTGGAGTAAACTATTTCATGTCCATGTAGATGTTTCAAAAATCACACTAGGAGTAGTTCTCACATAGCTAGGAGAGGGAGGATTGGACCATCCAATCCATTTCATAATCAAAAACTTGTCTACTACTAAAAAGATTACATAGAAAATGAAAGGGAAGCATTAGCCATTATGTTTCCACTATAAAATTTTAGACATTACCTCTTAGTGACACCCTTTGATCTCTTTACAGATCACCAAGATTTGTAATACCTGGTCAATAAGCCCCTATTTTGAAGATGCATTTATAGAGAGTTGATGTTATTTTAGGAGTTTCAATTTTGCATCAATGTAAAGCCAAGGTGTGAAAATGTAAGCCCAGACCATCTAAGTAGGCTACCAATGGTGAAAAACTTGAAGACATCCCAGATGAGTCCCTTGAAATCCATTTATTTTGGGTTATTATGATACTAGAACAGCTACAAAATATTGCAAAATTTATAGAATAGGGGACATTTCCTAAATATTATATAGAGAGGGAGAATACATAGTTGATCATAAAATCACTCCCTTATTGTATAATTAATGGCTCTCTATATTATTTAGAGAAACATGAGGTCCTATGCAAAACTATCTTAGATTATGAGAGACCATAAATCCTTCAATAGGCACATCAAGGGGTTGTAAGAGGCCACTTCATAGGGGATGCCATTATGAGAAAGGTGTATAGAGTGGATTATGGTGGCCTTATCTATTTTAAGATGTATAGTAGGTCTCATAATAGTGTCATATCTATCAAATAATGGGCAAACTAAATCAGAAGGATAAAATTCCCTTACAACTAATTCTTTCATAGTAGATATTTGAGTAATGGGGCATTGATTTTATAGGCCCCATCAACCCACCAAGAAAATGTAGCAAAGCTAGGTATATTATCACTTGGATAGACTACTTTAAAAAATGGGTTGAAGTTGTTGCAATACCAAGCTATGGAGCTAGAGATACTGTGAAATTTATGTATGAGAACATCATTACCCATTTTGGTTTCCCAATCAAATTGGTAAGTGTTGGAATAATTGTCATTGATGTCAAAGGGTAATCATGAATCTGATTAATGGTAAATATATTTCAATGAAAAAATTAAATTAAATGAAGGATATTTAATTTAATTGAGGTAATTAAACACGTAAGTAATGGTCATATTCTTGTATGGAATTGAATAAAAATTAATTATGACTAACGAGATTAAAGAGATAATTATGGTGAAGGTTTCAAGGTAATTTTTAAGGCTAAAATGGTCCCCAACCTTGGCCAACCTCATTTTAAGGAGTTTTGACCATTTGAATGGACCTTTTAATTTGAAGAGTCATGACCTTAATTTATGGATTTTCATGGGTTATAAATAATTACATAATGAGTGGCAAATTTTTATGTTCAAAAGTGGGAGATATAAAAGAAGAGCAAAAATATTTGAAAGTGGAATATTGTAAGAATATTGAAAGGAAAAACTAGCAACTATAAGGCAGAGCATAAAAAAAAAACACTCAAGTGTAGATCAAATTGAAAGGAGATAAAGCAGTGTTCTATCATTTGTTGTGTTAACAAAAAATCAAAGATAAAAGAGTGATTCTTGTGAGAAGGTTGGTGCCTTCCATTTTGAATAGATTGGTGTTTCTTGCTAAGTTGTTTCTTGATAAAAGGGGTTGGTGATCTTATAGGTTGGTGCCTACAAAATTGTATGTAGGGTTGGTGCTCAAGTAGGTTGGTGCCTATGAATATTTATATTGAGAAAGATTTCTCCATGGTTTTATCTTGAAAGGGTTTCCACGTATATCTAGTGTCACTTTGCATTATGTTATCTTGTGTTGTGATTGTATTGCTTTGAATATATTAATTTTAATAAGTGATTAAGTGTTATATATATATATATATATAATATTGATTCATCCCCCCTCTCAATATTAGCTTATGCTCAACAATTGGTATCAAAGTGGGTTCCTTCATATTTATATTTATCGCTATAAGGTAGATCATATAAGCACACATGGCTGGATCACAAGTTCAAGATGGATTTTCCACTAATAAGGCACTATTATTTTATGGCACAAATTATGCCTTTTAGAGCATAAGAATGAAGACATATTTAATGGCTCTTGGGTTTGATATTTGGTAAGCATTAGTAATCGAGTACCAAACACCACAAACACCAATAATAGACGCTAGTAGAAATAAGGCTAGTGAGAACAATGCTAAAGAAATGAATGTCATCCTATGTAGCCTTTCAAAATTGCAATTCATAAAAGTCATGTAATGTGATTCTACAAGAGAGATCTGGGAAAAACTTAAAACTATGTATGAGGGTGATAGTAAGGTAATACAAGCAAAACTCCAAACTCATAGGAGATAATTTGAGAGTTTAAAGATGAAGGAAGAGGAGAACATTGAAAGATACATGTTCTAGGTTTATGAAATAGTCAATGTTATTCAAGGACTTGGAGAAACTATGGAAGAGTCTGTAATCATCCAAAAGGTGCTAAAGTCCTTACCACTGAGGTTTGATGTGAAAGTCTCTACTATTGAAGAAATGAAATATCTAGATAAATTAAATATGGATGAGTTACACATAATCCTCATGATATATGAAATGAGGATTGGATCTGAAAGACCATCAAAAAGAGAAGCAATATTTAAATCATCAAAGAAGGAGAAAGTCAAGGAACCTAATCCAAGTGATAGCTCAAGTAATGAGGAATATGAAAAGGAGGCTTTATTTATTAGAAAGGTGAAGAAAGGTTTAGGCAAATATAAAGGTAAATTACCATTAAAATGTTTTAATTGTAGTAAGATTGGTCATTTTGTAGCTAAGTGCCTAGATAAAGACAATAGTGATGAAGAGGAGACTAAACTAAAATTCAAGAAGGGATTTAGGCAAAATAAAGACAAGAAGATATTTGAGAAATAAAATAAAAGCTTATACTCAAAGAGGAACTATATCTCATTTGAGGAAAGTGGAGTCAGTGATTTTAATAATGATGATGAGGACACATTATTCATGACCATAGAAGATAATGCTTCCACAAGTAGAAAAAACTTGGAGAAAGAAGAAGATGAAGGCAAGGTAAATATCGAATAAGATCTTATATGTTCCATAGGAGAGATAAAATATCTTAAGAAGAAGAACACGAAATAAAATCTTCTGATTTATAAATATGAAAAAGAGAGTCAGGACTCAGAAGCAAGAATATCACAAGGTCTTAAGGAATCAAAGAAGATAATTGTTGATCTAAAAATCCATATTGAAGAGGCAAAGAAAATTGAATAAGATCTAACGAATCAACTAAATAAGAAAGGTGAAGACTACAAAAAGTATGAATCTAAGATTGTTGCTTTAAAAAGGGATCTAGAAAAGGTGAATACTAAAATAGCAAGTGACTTAAAATCTGAGAAAAACACCAAGTTTTGAATAAGATTTCAGAGAGTCAAAGATCACCATCTAATAAGTCAAGCATTGGGTATGAGAAGGAAAATGATAAATCTAATAGCTATGATGAAAATCAAAAGGAACCTATGAAAAAGGATACCAAGAAGTAAGAAGCCCAGAATACGAAAACTAACTCTATCAACAAAGAAAGCAAAGGAAAACAAAACTTTAGGAGATCACTTGTTCCAAGATATGCCAACAAAACCAATTTTGGTAATTATTTTGATGGATATTCTTATTATTAAAATCATTTTGATCTTAAGAAATTAAATTTTAGAAAAAGATCCAAGGATATTGAAGTTAGGGATAAAAATAAAGGAACCTATGGAGATTCGAACAAAAGTTACAATTCATTTTCTCCCCTATCAAAATTTGATGAAAAATCTATAGTCTATTACAATTTCAATAACTATGGACATATAACACACTATTGTAGAAGTGTTTTCTAATCTCTAAGACAATATCAGAAGTTTAAGGCTCCAATGATAAAGAAAAGGGAACCAACAAAGACCTAGAAGAAGAAGCAAGAAGAATCCATGATTGTTCAAACAAAATTTCCATGCTATAGATGAAGGATAACAATGGTTCATTTATAGTGGATGTTCAAAACACATAACTAAAGATAAAATTAAATTTATCTGGTTAAAAAAGGTTAATGAAGACATGGTGAAGTTTAAATATAACACTAGAGCTAGAATTTTAAGAAAAGGTATGCTTAGTCTTGATAATGGAAGAACCAAAATAGAGAATGTGTTATATGTGGAAGAGTTAAATAATAATCTTCTAAGTGTGATCCAAATGGGTGATAAAGGACACACACTCAAGTTCTTTACTAAAGGTTGCAAGATCAGAAAAAGAGACATGGGAGAGCCAATTATAGATGCTCACAGGATAACAAAAAATGTATACGTGCTTACAGAATTCAAAAGAGAGAAGTGTTGCCTAAGTCAAGTTAAAGTAAGTTGGATATGACACAGAAGAATGGGACATATAAATTTTGATAACCTTGTGAATATTAGCAAGAAGCAAGCTGTAAGGGACATTACAAAGATAAAAAAGACATCAACTACAATTTTTAAGCAATTCCATCATCGGAAGTAGACCAAGACAAGATTAAAAACAAAAGAATATTCAACCATGAATAAATTATATCTCATTCATACATATCTATGTGGACCCACCAGAACACAAAGTATACAAGGTGAGTGGTATTTTATGCTACTAATTAATTATTACACTAGAATGACATGGGTTTCATTTTTGAAAGAAAATTCTAAGGCCTTTAGTGAATTCAAAGCATTTAAAACATTAATTGAAAATGAAATCAGTTTAAGGATCAAATGGTTAAGGTCAAATAGAGGAGGTGAGTTCATATCAAATGAATTCATTGAGTATTGTGAAGACCATGGGATAAAAAGATAGTACTTAGCTACAAAAATCCCAGAGTAGAATGAGGTAGTAGAATAAAATAATAAGACTATCTAAGAAATGGCTAGAACAATGTTGAATGAATCCAAGTTATTAGACAAAAATTGGAGAGCAGTTGTATATATCCTAAATAGAGGGAAAATCAAATTCAACAATGATAAGACCCCATATGAGTTATGGATGGGAAGACTAGCTTCTATCAAATATTTCAAGGTATTTGGAAGTAAGTGTTTTATTAAGAGGACCGAAGATGATTTGGTTAAATTTTACTTAAGAGCTAATGAAGGAATTTTTTTGGGATATTCCACCAAAAGAAAGGCCTAAAAATTCTATAACAAGAGAATTCAAACTATTGTCTAAAGTGCCAATATCAGAGTAGCTGAAACTAGAACTCAGAAGACAAGTGATCCATTCGATGAACTCGATATCATTGAAGAAGATGTTGAAGTAGATAATATGGATGAAGATGAATCATAAAACACCAAAGCACCATTTCATTTTGTTCAGAAGAACCATGCTAAAATCCAAATCATTGTTAATATAGATGCTAGAGTGTAGACCAGAAGTATTTTAAGAAATTTTGAATAAGTAAATTTTTATTTTTTATCTAAAATACAACCTAAGAATTTTTTAGAAGTGAGCCATGATGAACATTGGGTAAAATAAATGTAAAAAGAGTTCAACCAAATTGAGAAGAATGAGATGTGGGAACTGGTACCTAGACCAAAGGATAAGAATATGATCAACACCAAATGGCTATATAAGAACAAACTAAATGAGGATGGCCAAGTGATGAAAAACAAGGCTTGATTGGTATGCAAAGGATATGCTCAAATCGAAGGTATTGACTTTGAAGAAACCTTCACTCTTGTGGAAAGATTAGAGGCAATTAAAATTTTCCTTTCCTATGTTGTTTTCAATAACTCTAAAGTACATCAAATGGATGTAAAATCTATTTTTATAATTGGTAAATTAGAATAGAAAGTGTACATTGAGAAACTAGAAAGATTCCTTCTATTAGAAGTTAACAAATATGTATGCAAATTGAAGAAAGCCTTGTATATATTGAAGCAAGCCCCCAGAGCTTGGTATTCAAGGCTTGCCAATTATCTAAAAGACTAGGGATTCAAAAGAGTATTTATTGACAACAATTTTTGATTCAAAACTGAAAGTGAGCATCAGTTAGTTGTTGTAGTTTATGTTGATGATATAATCTTTGGAGGAGATAGTGAGAACCTATCTAAAGGATTCACCAAAGACATGCAAAATGAATTTGAGATGTCCATGATTTATGAGCTATCATTCTTTCTTGGATTGCAAATATATCAATCCAGTAAAGGAATATTCATCTCTCATACCAAGTATGTTAAATAAATGTTGAATAAATTTGGAATGGAAAATTGTGTACCAGTTGGCATGCCTATGGCTATAGGAAACAAATTGAGTAAGGATAATGACTCACCAAATATAGATCAATCCCTATATAGATCAATGATTGGTAATCTTTTATACATAGTGACATCTAGGCTAGATATCATGTAAGCTATAGGTATGGTAGCATGCTATCAGGCAGATCCTAAAGAAACACATGTCAAGCAGTGAAATGGATATTCAGATATATAAAGGGGACCCAAGACTATGGATTATTGTATCCTATAGGGAAGGATTTAACATTAGTAGCATATATAGACTCAGACTAGGTAGGATGCTTAGATGATAGAAAAATCACAATTAGAAGAGCATTTTTCTTTAGAGATAGCCTAGTGTCTTGGCTAAGTAAAAAGTAGAATTTAGTTTCCTTATCCAAAATAGAGGCAGAGTATATAATAGTAGTATTGTGTTGCACTCATGTTCTTTAGATTAATTAGACCCTTAAATACATCAAGGTAGAATATTATTATCTAATTTCAATATACTACAATAATACTAGCGTTATCAACATCTCAAGGAATCTAGTGATGCATTCTAGAACAAAGCACATTCTAATCAGTTACCATTTATTGAGAGAGTAAGTTGCATAAATATAGGTAAAATTGGAATATATTTCCACCACAAATTAGATAGTAGACATTTTCACCAAGCCACTTCTAAAGGACACATTTGAATACCTACATGAGAAGTTAGGAGTAATATATTTTGCTTCCTACCACTGAAGGGAAGTATTAATTAAGGGGGAGATAAGAATTGCATTATCTGGCTCCTAGGTAGTCTTTTTGCTATTGATATCAAAGGGGGAGAAGTGTAGAAAGAGGGAGTCATAGAAAGGGGGAGATATAGAAAGGAAGATCTCAAATAGAAGAAATAGTACAACAAGGGGGAGCAGATTCAATGCGCGGTTGCCATCAATAACAAGGGAGAGATTGTTGGGATAATTATCATTGATGTCAAAAGGTAATTTTGAATTTGATTAATGGAAAATGTATTTTAATGAAAGAATTAAATTAAATGAATGATATTTAATTTAATTGAGGTAATTAAACGTGCAAGTAATGGTTATATTCTTGCATGGAATAGAAGACAAATTAACTATGACTAACAAGCTTGAGCGATAATTATGGTGAAGGTTTCAAGGTAAATTTTAAGGTTAAAATGGTCCCCAACCTTGGCCAGCCTAATTTTAAGGAGTTTTGACCATTTTAATGGATGTTTTTGTTTGAAGAGTCATGACCTTAATTTGTGGCTTTTCATGGGTTATGAATAAGTGTATATTGAGTGGCAAATTTATATGTTCGAAAGTGGAAGATATAAAATAAGAGCAGAAATATTTGAAAGAAAATTTTTGTGAGAATATTGAAAGGAAAAAACAACAAGTATAAGGTAAAGAATATCAGCAAAAACACTCAAGTGTAGATCAAATCGAAAGGAGATAAAGTAGTTTTCTATCATCTATTGTGTTAGCAACAAATCAGAGATATAAGAGTGATTCTTGTGAGAAGGTTTGTGCCTTCATTTTGAAGAGATCATTGTCTCTTGTTGAGTTGGTTCTTAGTGAAATGGGTTGGTTATCATGTAGGTTGGTGCCTAAAAAATTGTATTTAGGGTTGGTGCTCAAGTAGGTTGGTACCTATGAATATGTATATTGAGAAAGATTTCTTCGTGGTTTTCTCCCAAAAGGGTTTCCACGTATATATGGTGTCACTTTACATTGTGTTATCTTGTGTTTTGATTTGATTTATTTGAATATCTTAATTATAATAAGTGATTAAGTGTTAGAAAAATATATATATATTTATTCACCACCCCTCTCAGTATTAGCCTGTGCTCAATAGTGAGTGATCAAGGCACTAATTTTTTGAACAAAATAGTTAAAACATTGATAGATGAGTTTCTAATTTCACATCACAAGAGCATAGCATATCATTCACAAGCGAATGATCAAGTAGAAGCTACGAACAAGGTAATCTACAAGATGTTGACTAAAATATATGATGTTCCAAAAGATGAATAGGAATATAAACTTCATGTAATGTTATGGTCTTATCACATACATTAAAAACATGTGACTGGCCTCACACCATTTTAGTTGGTGTATGGGCTAGAAGTTGTGATGCCCCTTGAACATGTTGTGCCCAGTCTATGAATTACTTAGATTATGTGTATGGGAGATGAAGAATCCCTCATACATAGGTTGTTGGACCTTAATCATATAGATGAAGATAGATGAAGAACCATATGGACACAAGAAATTAAAAATCATAAACAAAAGGTTTGGCATGACATAAATATGTGAATGAAAGAATTTGAGTTAAACCAGTCAGTTCTCTTATATGACAGAAAATTTAAGACATTTTTAGGAATATTAAAATCAAGTAGAAGGGTCCTTACATCATCCATGAGATATTGTATCCAGGTATAGTAGTTATACATGATTTATAAGGTAACATCTTACCAGGCTGAGTTAATGGCTATAGACTTAAATTTTATAGGTAGTAAAAATTAGACCACAATAATAGTAGGTAACAGATCACACTAGGTTATCTTAGGATTTTCATTTCAAATATTGTGTGTTTTGAGTGATTTGATTTTTTTAGTAGATTAAAGGTGTGTCAATAAAGATCATCGATAAGGATTCATATAGTAGTTTGTCTAGATCCATAGCAAGATGGAATTCATAGATCAACAATGAAATGGTAAGAAATAATAATTAAGTCTAAGAAATTATAAGTGTAATTAGATCAGAGTATGATAAATATTAATAATGGTTAGTTGTGACCCTTAATGGCAAGGTAGGTGATCAATGGTTAAGGTCTTGTCAAGGAGGTTATGGCTTAATGTCTAATCAAGGAATATCAAAAAATGACATCAAAGTGGTCAGAGGCCATATCGCATCAAGATCATTGATGACTACCAAAGTGGATTCTAGCTAAGTAAAATGATGATAATTTTGCTTGGCAAGATCATGCCTATTTAAAGCACATGAGCAAATATTGAATGGAACCAAGGCATATTTAAAGTGAAGTGATCTAAAAATATCATACTAAAATTTATAAAATAAATATGACTTGTTCATTCATATTATAAATTTGATATGATGATGTCATGGAGGTGTCTTGGTGAGTGGATGAAGTGCCTTGATAGTCTATGTGACGATGACAAAGTGTGCAATGTGTTTATCCTAGTATACTTGAAGTATGATTGGTTGATCTTTAGCTTTGTCATGGTTAAAGACATTTAGGGATGAGTATGGTGATTTGAGGATGTGAAAGAGGTCCCTAAGATGTTTTCTATGCTTTGATTTCTTATGTGCATAAGTGGAATTCATCTGGTTGTCCATAGTTTTCATCTAGATACTTCGGGTCCAGTGGTAGAAAATTTGAGCAGGTAGTTTGATGACATCACCATTACCATGTGGGAATGAGTCAAGGGGAGTTATTTATATTATTTCCATCACAATATTCCTTATTTATTATATGAAAAATCTCAATTCATGCAATGAAGCATGGTTGAAGATATGAGGATACAAAGTTGGCTACTCATGCATAATTCACTATGTTCCCATACTTAGCCAAATTTGCAAAAGGGCTCAAGAAAATCCATGTAAGCATGTTGATGAGGTCATCATTCACATGAGTGGAGGTGTCAAGATAAAATTATCATATGGGTTTGTTCATTTATGTTCCTAGTTTCTATGTGCTAATTCTTAGATCATGGGACTAAGAACAATAAAAGATATGCATGTACAAAGTTGGGTTCTCAGGGATTTTGATAGTGTTTTCCCATACTTAGCCAAATTTGTAATGTGGCAAGAAGAGCTGAGTAATCATTTTAATGGTGGAATATCTCACACATGTAGACATTTTAGGAGAAAGTGATCATATGGGTTTTTTCAATTTTAGGCATAGTTGATTTGTGCTAAATTTTAGATCATGCATTGAAGCGTGGCAAAAGTTATGTAGGAGCAAAGTTGGTCTCCTAGACAACTTCTAAGAATAATTAGCTTTATGACAAAAGATTTTGAGAAGGCATTTTAATGGAATTATATCTAACATGTATGAAGGTTTTAAGATTATTTTTTGACATGGTTGGATTCCCCTATGAAAGGTTTTCATATGGTACAAATGTGAGGTCATGAGATTAATTAAGGTAAAAAGATATATCTATGCAAAGTAAGATCTCCAGGCATATTGTAGTTGGTCCCCATAGTCAATTTGCATGATGTTAATGATCTAGACCTAGTGGAGATCCAATAGTTCATGGGAATTCATACTTCTAGATACAATCATGCATGTAGAGTCAAATGGGTCAATGTGACAATTGTTTAGCAAAGATAAAGATCAAGCATCTTATAAAAGATCAATGGAGCATGTGTGTTCCAAAATGTTAGGAAGTAGTGAGATGAGGAAATGTGTCCATTGTTTAATTACTAATTAAAGTTAAAGGATAAGGATCCAATGGTGAGTGGATGTTTATACATATTGATCAAATGGTGCATGTTGAATAATAAATACCTGGTTGATCTATAGGGATTGATAGTGTATATTGAGTCAACATTACAAGGGTACACGAGATGAGGTCAATTGTCAAATGGTTACATTTGATAATTAGTGATTATTAATTAAAGTTCAAATAATATTAATGGTGCATAATTGATCAAAATATTAGAGGAAATGAGATGTGAGCATTGTGTTCAGAGTTTAACTATGACCGTTTATTTTTTAATATTTGAATTTATGAAGGAAATACAAGTGTATAGTTTTTAGGCCATAACTTTCAATCTAAGATGAATTCTCTCTTTATATAAAAATAAAATATGAATAAGACTCCATGGCACATCTAATGAACCTAATTTTAAGATTTGAAGGTGTGTAAAATCAAAGATATTAAGGTTTGAATTTGATTGTGTGTTTGTGCATATTTTACAAGTGACCCAAGAAGGATGTTTGAGATTATGTAGATATTGTTTCGATGTTTCATGATGACTTATATATTTGGGAGTGTTTTAGACTCCATGAGGATGCTCTATATAGTTTTTTGAGGTGTGATCAATCTATCTTAGTATGAACAATGATTGATAATTTGATTATGTTTTCATTGATAATGTTCTTGTGCACCAGATTAGTGTTTGATTTGTTTGAGAATATGTAAAGGTGATAAAAGATGATTGTGATTATTTGAGGATGTCAAATGGGACATAAAGAGTGGACCCGTGTATTTGAAAGTGGTCCTTTATTTTTTTTTTGATCAATGAAGTGTTAAATGGGTGAATAGGTCTCCATGAAACTTATAGGAGCTATAAGGGCCTTATTAAAAGGTTTAGATGCTTAAGGGTGACCCATAGATGTTATGGCTGGCATATGAATATTGTTTATGAGTTGTGTCTTTATGTGAGAGATGCCTTAAGGATTAAGGTATGCCTAATGGCCAACCAAGAAGGTGTTGATCATAAATGCTCTATAAATAGTGAAATCAAAGATAACGATTTCTAGACTTGGAGTGAGAGACAAAGGAGATTTGATAGAGGCTTGTGTGTGTGAATTGGGGAGTGAAGGAGGGGTATGTTCCATGTGGATGATTTGATGAGTATATTAGTTTGAGGACTATTTTTATGACCTATTGGTCATAATTTTTTTGGCATAAAAGTACTATTGTTATTTGAGTATGAGCAAAGGTGAAGATTGATAATTAGTGGTCCATCATCAGGTGTTGAAGACATCAGTGAAAATTTGGATGTGTTCATAGGTATTGTTGTGGTAGCTCAGCATCTAAGGTGGTTACAGCCTCCTTGTAAGGTGAAACTTGATAAAAGGTCTAGTTGTGGTTGTAGCTCAGTTAGACATGTGTGGTAGCACCTTATGGGATTATAGTCTTACTAAATAGGGATTTTAGTTCCTTGATCATTTGTAGATGTTCTAAATTGATTCTTGTTATTATAGGATAATAGTCTAATTATAGGTTCTAGTGGGTTTTATTCCCCAAGAGGTTTTCTCACATATGTCATGTGTTATGTGATTGATCTTACATTATCTCTCTTACTCATTACTATGAATAATGTACATGCTTCATGAATGCTTGTGGTAACTAATTAAGTGTTTTTAAATATTAGAATTAAATTTGGATTATTTGGGCTCTCTAATTCACTCCCCTTCTTTGTGATTGTACCTCTAACATTACCATCAAAATTGTGATAAGTTTTCAATTAAGCGTAATCTTTCTACGACAACCTATGTATCAAATAGAGAGCCAAGAGTCAAAAAAAAATAAAAATCAATCCAGTATAGTATCACACATAATGGTAGTCATTGATGTATCTCAATTTATCATAATAATAAATGGTTCAAAGAAAGAATATATGGGCATCATAGTGGCACTATTTCAAACTAGGTTTTTAGATAATTGAAGCACTCAACTTTATCTGAGTGGCTAAATAATGAATTTTTAGCCCTCAAGCAGTCTAAGGCACATAAACCATGGCATTGGCATAGATAAATCCTTTTTTTAACATTGATGTGGAGTGATTGATTTGGTTTCCCACATTCGATGATTTGGGTGAAATCATGCAGAATTTACTCAATGACAACAATGATGGGAAATTTATATTTCCAAGGATGTTATAGTGTACATCAACATGGTTATGATGGCATGTGTGATTATCCTACCAATGATAGGGAAATCTATGAAAGCATACAAGTCTAGGGTACCACCTATTTTACAAAAAGTGAATGATGCTTATTTAAGAAGATCTAGAAGGACTGAGATTTCAAAAATCATAGATGAACCAGTGCACATATTATCTAAATGAATCACCAAATGGTATTGGTAAACCACTAAAAATGAAAAAAAATCAACCAAGGGGCTAATTGACATTGCCCATCGCATGGTCCACCTTCATGAAGAGTTTGATTGGATAGAGTTTTTAGTGTTTAAACTAACCATAAACATTGACAAAGTTATTCAGGATATTGATCTCATTTTTTAGTACTAGTTCTTGGTCTTACTCTTGGTCTTTCACAATAGAAGTCCCCTAAAGGTGAGGTACACCTAAATGTAAATTATCAGCCCACTACACAATTTACCAACCTAGTATGGATAAGGGAATGTGGGTATATCAACCATTAGGTGAAATTCAAAGTATGGTGGAAATTTTTTATTTAACTCATTAGGATAAACCCACACATTCCTCTTGATGTGATGTAGTACTTGGGGAAACATGCCATTATCACAAAGCTACCTAGGGGAATTGCCTTTGCATATATGAACTACCCAAATCCTAGGCACACTACTTCCTTTCTTCATTGATATGTAGATTTCACAATAAGGCATTTCCAAATAGAAGGATGTGGCTACCACATGAGCAAAACCTCTCCAATATATTCCTCTACAACTTACAACTTTGGGATCTTTGACTGCACTTCCCTTTGCCTCTATCGCACAATCCATATATATTGGCATGTGAAAATTACCCATAAGCTAGCGATCCCCATCTCATTCTCAATGAAAAACTCATATCTAGGCTATATCGTAAGATGATATGATTGTTCCACATATTGTATCTAACTATTATCTTATAGAATTGAGCACTAATGAGCAACAAGTGTATCAGATCATGTTTGATGATATGGCTAGAGAATTGTATGAATTAGAACAAAAGAAGTATTTCTTTTAGAAATTTTCATGTACCATGCAAGTGTAGAATAAGGTTTCATCACACTTGTGGGTGAATTTCCCACATGTCCATCTTCCATCATCATGGACATAGTCATAGAAGAAGAAAATCTACATAAGATTTGAGAGTCCTTAGATGTAGGCCCACTGCTTCTATTTTCTATATACCCCAGCAATTTTGATCCTCTAGTTGATAGTCCTTCATAAACCCTCACTCATAGGAAGTGCACACTAAAAAATCCATGATAACCTCATGAAATAAATGAGATGTTTCCTAGACTGTAAATTCTTATGCAGGATCTTGACCCAATTCAATTGTAGTCCACAACACAGCACCAAATAACATTGTCTTCTCCAAAACTGAAGAGATGTCTCATTAACTAGTTTTAGGTTCCTAAATTAGAGTTTCAAGTGTAGACACTTAGCTCCTCCCCATACCCTTTTGAGGATCCTACTCCTGATCTTGAGGAAGTTGTAGCTACCTAACCCACTACTGAGGAATAATAGATAGCTTGTGAAAAAGCATAAAAAGCTACAAAACATAAAGTGTGCCAAGAAGAAAAGCACAAAGCCAAAGTAGAGGAAAAATAAAAGGAATCAAAAACACATCATGTACTCTAGGAGCAATAGGCACAGCCTCAAGTTACAAAAGTTGAAGCCCAAGAGGAAGCAGCCAAAGCCTAGGATGAACAATGTCGGTAGGAGGAACTACAAGAATAAAGAATATGAAAATATAATGCTACAATGGCTACTCAAGATAAGGATGAATACAAAAATTAACTATAATATAAAGATAAATTGGAGGCAATAATAGAGGTGAAAATACTAAGGTGAAAGTTGATGCTCAACACCGAAGAGATATTGAGGATATTATGAAGAAACAATAAGAAGAGGAAGCAAAGAAGGCCAAGGAGGTTATTGAGCAACCACATCCAAAGGAAAAAATACAACTAGAAGTAGAAGAAAAAATTATAAAAACCCACCAAAACTGAACAGGACTCACCTGATCATGAATGGGTGGTGTCACACCCCACTCAAAGTCTTTGGTCGTGGGACCTTCTACTGACCTCCTCCCATCGCATAATATTTTCCTTGATAATTTCACCCTTGTAGCAGGCACTTATAATGATGTCCATCTTTGCTCTATCTCTTTGTACACCCCTAAAGGAAGCATCATTAGATGTTTCTCAATTACTATTAACCACATATTTGGAAGGCACAACTACCTTTCAAGAGAGCATCACATATAAATCCATTTCACTTTAGAAAAGTGTTAACCAGTTGACATTAGAGATGTTAAGATATGATCCAACCTACACCAGGCTTGTTAACTCTTTAAAGATGCCTACCCCAGCCTGGTGCAACAAGTCCTAAATATGGAGAGTTTATCTTTTGTACACAAAATCCCATTGTTCCTTGCATAATTGACCCAAGATTGGAAACACATTTAATAGCTAGAAAGTTTGCATACCCAAGGTCTGGGAATAAAAATTGATATTAAACTCCTTTTGGAGTTACAGGATGAATATTATAATTTTATCCATGTTAAATCTTTGTAGGCCACATAGGCATCCCAATGCTTATTAGACTAGAATCAAGATCTTGATATCATTTGGGATAGTATGTAGCTAGTGTTTGTAGAAGTTTCCATGGCCAAAACAACCATCCTCAACCTAACCACTTTTGTGGATGACCTAGATATCACACTTTAGGCCTCTTCTTAACACCATGATGGTGAGTTTATAGTAGTTTCAAATGCACACCCAACATAATACTTTCACTGGTATTCAAACATAGAGGTATGCTAACAAGTTATCAAACCTCCATCAAGATATTTCTCAGTGGACTCTTACTACCTGCACTACTTTTCCCACAAGTTTATATGAAGACCTCCATGCTTTACTTCTTTCCCAAGGCCACCTATGAGCATTGCTTCATCTCATCCAAGAGATTCTACTAGATTGGTAGGCCTATAAACTTGGATTTTTAGCTTTTTGATCCTATGATTACACCTATACTCAATACCCCTCAGTTCATTCTACCAGTTAAATTGTAGGCTCAACTATAACAATGCAAGGTTATCCTACTACCTCTTTCTTTGGTGCCTAGCCAGTTGGACCTGATTCCTCCCACTTCCTAAATAGTGCATAAGTATCAAAATTTTAACATTTTTCTACTAAATATTTATTCTCAAATGGCTAAATAGTGATTTATAAGACACTACTTAGTTGAAAACCCATGAAGGCAGCTATGTAGTGTGCATAGGGTGAAAATTGGTAAACGGTGACCTGGGTGATATGTGACTCATGTGAGTCCTCTGATCTTTTGGTAATGTTTTGCATTGCTACGATATTATCTTGGGATGAGACAATAGTTTAATTTCAAGAAAGTGTTAGTGGGAAAATATTCAAATATATTTGTCATAGGTCTAAATATATTATTATTATTTAACGTGTCTAACCATATATTTCATGTATATTAATAACTTTCATTTCCATCCATACAATCTTGTTAAACAGTTGGTCAAATCAGAATGCAGTTGGCATATTTTGAGTTAGTAACAAACATAGGAAGTTATAAGTGAGATGACATAGTTGGCTACCCATAATAGATAGGAAGTTACATCTACAACATCTTTGAATTATATCATGGATGCATCTATATGGAATGGGGATGATTGTTAGCATAATTTTTATTATTGTAATTGCTTTGCGATGATATTAATGTAGTACTTGTTCATTGAGTTTGTATTGTAAGATTCTACAAGTTAATATATATGATATTATGTAATGAAGTATTTTGATCAAAATAAGAATAAGTCCTCTATTATTTTCTTGAATGTTCCCATGTTTATGATATGAATTACATAAAATCTAAATGTACTTAATCATACTATGAAATATTCCATGTTCTGTATTTGTCAATTCTGAGTTCTATTTCTATGTATTTATGTTCCTTAAACCAATAATCTTGTAATACATCTTTAACTCATGATAAAACATTGTGATTTCTCTGTATAAACCTTGAATAGGTCTAGAAAATGTCTTTTATTATGTTATTTGTCAATAACATAGTTGCCTATCCCTATAATTAGCAAGTTCTGGTGATCTAAGAGCCTCTACTAATAGATGTTCTTTGGGATATCTTTTACCTTTATACTTGTCAAATTTCAAGAGTTCAAATTACTTTAGAAAAGGTGTAATCATTATACTTAAATCATATGGGTATGATCAAATTTCCTCAAACCTGAAATAATTTTGTTGAGAATAAGAGCCATCATGTAAGCCTTGAACTCTATCTTTTATGTTTTGAAACTCTTGTATGAGATATGGGGATAGTTGGTTCATTTGACTTATTAGATTAATGTAATTAAATGTTTGTCCCATGAATTGGTTTGTGTTTTGTGGAATTTGATTCAATTATTGGTTAAAGTTGTTTGGAAGTTGATTGTTAAAATTAGTATTTTGAGGGTTCAAAAAAGGCTTGAAATTGGTGTTATAACCAATGTTTGGATTTTCATTAGAACCAACATTTATTTGACTTAGTTTTGGATTGGAACCAAAGTTTGTTTAATTTAAATTTGGGATGAAACAAAGGTTGGGGTTATTTGTAAAGTTTATGTTTGGATTTATTGGATTTGGGTTTGGGTTGAAGTTTGAGTTAGTTGGTGGATTGTTGTTGAAGTTTTTGTAGTTAGGATTAGTATTGTAACCAAAATTAGATTGATTAAGTAATTTTGGATTGGGTTCTTATGGGTGCATGTTGTAGTTTGAATTGAATGGATTAGAACCTAAGTTTGAATTAGAGTTAGCTTGGTTTGTTTGGAGTGGATTTTGGTTTGGCTTATTTTGATTTTTGTTAAGGTTAAAATTAATATTTTTGTTTTGGTTATTGAAGTTAAAGTTAGGATTGAGGTTAGAATTATTCAAATTAGTTGGTGGTTGGTTTTGGTTTAACCTTGTGTTAGGATTTTGGTTGGAAAATGAAGGATTGGGATTAGAATTAAACTGAAATGGAATGGGATTAGAATTTGGATTAAAACTTGAATTGGATGAAATTGATACAAGATTATTAAAGGAAGAATATTGATTTAGTAAACCACTATTTAAATTCATATTATTGAGTGTGCATGAAACAATACTCAAATTAAGATTGGATGGTTGATTTTTCAAGCTAGAATGAGTATTCAAGATTTGATTTTGATTTTGATTGGGAATGATGGATGAGCCTTGGAGACTCTGATTTGGGTTGATTGGTGAGTTTGAATGAAGAATCAAAATCAAATTAATTTAACCATAACCTTGTGAATTTGGATGTGTATTCAAATCTAGTTTAATCAAACATTGACTGGTTAAACTTGAATTAGATGGGAGGCCCATATTCAATTTTTGGTTGACTTACTGCATGAGTGGTAAACATGGATTACGATTCAAGTTTTGAGTGGTTGGGTGCATGATTGGTGAGTTTGAAGGTATACTAAAACTCAGTTTAGTTGGATAAACCTATGAAGGAAAATTAGGATTCACATTTACATTGGGTTCACTAAAGGGATTAGTTGTTTGATGAGAATGAAAGTGCATAATCTCTTGGGTTCCTTAGGTTGCATGAATTTCCATGGAGAATCCATGGCTTGTTTGAGATGATTCCTCATGTAAGATAGTTTTCCCTTTGCCTTGGATGACTTTGGGATGGGGTTATGAGGATGTTATGAAGGAATTGATACCCTATAAATAACCTTGTGTGGTAGATTGATTAGGAGTGGAGTATGAAGGTTCTTTTCTTGAAATCAAGTATTACAAGTTATGTATGTCAAAGTCATATGGGAATTTTGTTCCAAATCCCAAGGCTTGAAGTAAAAATTCATTCTTGTTGGACATGATATACTCATCAAAGGAGGGTGGAAGTTGGATATCTTTATGGCTACCCTCATCTTGGTAATCCCCTACTTCATCTTCTTCTTATTCGATTATCTCATGTATTTCTATAGGATGTTCTTGGACCATAATTTGAAATAGATCATTGCTAAATGGCTCAACACTTGCATTTGGATTATTTATCATAGCCATTTGCCTAGTGATAGGTGACATGGTAAGGATAAAATAAAATGAATCAAATAAATGGAAGTTTTAAACTAACAACACTAACCAAAGTGACTAAAAACATTCTAATTCTTAAACTAATTACTTTGATTTTTTGTTTTTTTTGTTTTTTTTTTTTGGTGGGGAGGGGGGGGAGTTTTGATGTTAGGACATCTTGATATATTTTAAAACTCAATATTATTCATTTAAAAATAAGTATATTACATTGCATGGTAAACACAATAAAACAATAAACAAATTCCTACTTTAAATGGTCAAGCAATTTCACATAAAAGGTGAAAAGTTAGGATAATAGTTGTGAATAACATTTGGGCCTTTTGATGTCACTTACTTATTTATGCTCTCAGTCATGGGTTAATATTACAATGCCCTAACCATGGAGGATCATGTTGTTCCCATGGCCCACTGGGTCCATTTTTTAGGGTGTGTGAAAGGTAACTTCTTAGCGCTAATTGCTAACTAATGCACCAAATTTGAATAGCAAAAGAGGTTTTCCTAGGCTTAAGGTTATAATAAGACTATCTAAGGGGAGTTCTCTGAGATACCTTTCAGTACATTGAGGCCCAATTTCATGGAATAAATATATAGAGAGGATGCATACTATTGGATCTTGTCCCAAAGTGCCTAACACAACCTGAGGGGTTTCAGTGTGTTGATAATTGGTAATATTGTATTTTGAGGCAAGTATTAAAACCATGGGTATTGAAGTATGAAATCCCATCATGTCATGGTGTGCTTAAAACACAATCACTTAGGTAATTGAAACATTTGGATCTTTATTTATATACCCCATCAAACATGGGGTTTGGCCTACTACATGGTGGTGAAATCCACAGTCAATAAAGCCCCTAGAAAAAGAAATAAAAAGTAAGTGTTTGTTTCTATTTTTTTAGTATTGTCACCAATGTGACACCAAGAAAGAGCATACACAAACACCACTTGGGTAACATAGAAAATTATGAAATTGTTTTTTATTCCTAAGTATTATCACTAATGTGATGACAAGGGAAGAGCATACACAATTTCACAATTACAAACAAAATGCTGAAAATAAATAATTAACTCCAAACCAAATGTGTTGTAATTTCTAGAAATTTAAAAAACTATATAGAAAGTATTAGTATAAAAATAAAATAAATTAGTTTTTATTTTAACCCTTTTGTGAATTTTCTTTTACAAGCATTTTGAAAAAAATTGGTTAGAGTGTTTGTTTGGGCTTGAAATTAAGGCAACCTACAATGGAGCAAAGAAAAACCAAAAAAACTACTCTCTTTGACAAATTCACAATTATGCATTAAAATAGAAAAGTGAAATTGTAAAAGGTTAACCACAAGAAATAAATAAATTCACAATTATAGAACAATTTCATTGATAGATATGATGATTTTTTAATTATGTTTACCTATTTTGTAATCCATAATGATGATTTTGTAGCTTGCATAAATGATTTCACTAATAGAAATGACAATTTCACTATACAAAATGAAAATTTTGTTGTTTAGAATAATGATTCTGCTACTACAATACAATTTCATTGTTAGACCTACAAAAAATAGAAAAGAAAAACATAGAGAAATAGAGGGATAGTTTATCAGTTTTTAAATAATTTTTCCATGTTCTTGGAACTTTAATTCTTGAAGAGCTCATTGATTGGATGATTTCATAGTTTTGAATAGCAAATTCTCTAAAAAATTTACCAAATTTGTTGTTTACCTGTAACAGAGAGTTATAAAAAACTAAAAACATAGATGGAAATAAAAAGTGAAAAGAAAAATGATGGTAGAAAAAAATTATAAAAAAAAGGACTAAAAATATGATAAAAATGATTTTTCTATTAAGGGTACAATTTTTCTATTAATGTTTCCAATTCCACAATTACATATTGATCGTGCATAGTCAAATAGAAAATGCCAAAAAAGACCTCTATGTTCAACCAACACTTCACAAAACCAAGATTAAATGCATATGTAAATACAAATAGTAAAAATCAAATGGAAAATTATTTTTTAAATGCAATTATGATGAGTGTAAGATGAAAAAGACAAGGTAAATGTCCCATTGATCATGCCAAAATATATTGAAGAAAATCTATAAATGTAAACTAAACTAAGAAATCTTAATCTAAATTATCTCAAACTAAGCTAGAGTTACAAACAAAAGAAACAAACACAAAGTTATACCTTGGTTGAAAAAACTTCTTCCATTATGATGTAGATTTGATGAGCTCTTTGAAATGTGGTTGCTCACTCTTCCAATGCAAGGTAACAAAAATGCAAAATTTTGGTGTAAAATACTCTTTGGTAACTTTAATTCGCTTTGGATTTGCTTGTGATTCTGATAGCACTGTGTTATCATAAGTCAAGATGATGAAAGTTATGGATTTCATGCTTATTTATATATTTCTAGAAGAAGGATCCAATGGTGAAGAATTATTTGTATATTTTAAATGATCCAAATAATTTACGATGGCTAATGAGTCCTCATTCATGAAGATGATGACCATTTAAAATGGTTGAGAGAAGTATGGAAATGATTAACTAAGTCACCAAGAATGAATCATTTTTTTTGACAACTCATGGGATGACTCAAAGGAGGTTGAGGAAGTTGTGGGTTTGGTTGGGATGAGTCAACATGTGAGGGATAATAAGGTGCAAGATGTTGGGTGAAGTGTAAAATTTGGATTTAATATTTAAATAAAGATTTAAAATTATGCACAATTGCTTAATTTAATTTATTCAATTGTTTAAATTTGGAGGGAGATGCCATGAATTATATTAAGAAGAATAATTAATTGATTTGATATGTAATTTGACACTAAATATAATTTAGGTGTCTATAACTTCTTAATAGTAGTTATATTTAATTTAAAATATGGTAAAACACCATCAAATTTTGGATCTAAATCATAGTCGGATGATCTTAAATGCCAAATCTCAGTCCATCCAAATATATTGCTAACATATCTCGGTCTACTTCACTATGACTAGATCGGATAGTGATTTTATAAAATTCTTTTGTGTACTCCTTAACACAACTCTTTTTGCCTCAGATTCTACAACTTCTTGAACAAGTTCATCTAGAAATCACCAGGGTGGAACTTTCCTTTAATTTTGGAAAATATTTTATCCCACTTGGTTATCTTCTCCTTTCCTCTTATTTCATTTTGAACCTCCTTCCACCAAAGCACTGCATGACCCTTCAACTTGGTTTGTGCCACCTTCACATGCTATAGATCACTAATGTCATCAAATTCAAAATACTCAATGTCTATGATCTAATCAATGAGATCTTTAAGAATCAAAGTTCCCAAAAACATGGCACATCCACCTTTATGCCTCACATAATCTCAAAGATAGCTCTCATGAGTCTACCTTCATTTGCATCCATATGTGTTTCATCATCTTTACCTTCCTCTCTATATTGTGTGTTTTTTAATGCCTCCTCAACATCACTTAGGTCATCTCTAAGGGAAAAACCTCACCTTTATCTTCCTCTATAGCATCTAGTTACATTTTCACAACCCAGAAAGCATCCAAGACTTCATCAAGTCTTCCAAACACATTCATTTTTATTCCCCCATTGACTAATAACTCTTTTGGGTGGCATCTCTATTCGTTGGTCCCAAATCCTATTACTACAAAAACTCAACTCTTATGTAATTAGCCTCACTCTCCACACTCCACAAGGTTAAAAACCTTGCTCTAATACCAATTAATATAGTCACAAGGGTAGGGTTTCCAATGAAGGAAAGCCCCATCCCAACAATGAGATAAACACACACATATACACATATACACACAAAAACATATATGAAACATGGGTTTTGTATACACATACGCACACACAAACATATATGAAATTAGGGTTATCTAGATTTACTCTAATGAATGAGTTACAGTCTATGTTTAGATCTTAGTCTACCAAATGTAATCTTCTCTATTACATCAAAGGAGTCTCTTAGACTTCCATGAACACCAAGATATAATGGTCGACTTCTTAAGAGCTTACTCTCTCTTCTAAAAATAATCTAATATAAGTTGTCACTCTCTCTAAATAAGCCTTTTTATAGGCTCCTCCAAGTGTCACTGTCAAGATATATTCATGCAAACTCTCACAAGTCGGCACCCATCCCCAAGGGTTGTTTTCCTCCCACATAAACACAGATGAATAACATGTGCCCTTAGAATCCATCTTCAAAAATATTTGAGTCAAATTTTAATTCTAATAAATTTATATTCAATCTCCTCTAAGATGCACCATTTTTATGAACCAAGTTTTCTTGGCATAATCTATTTCTCTCTACCTTATTATGATAAGGTCTAGACACGTAAATCCCTAATTATTTGTGTGACTCCAAAATTTATGTCTATTGTGATATAATATGTATTTTTTGTCATGTTTCATTATTTTGCTTGTTCCAAATCCTCACCTCCATTTGTATTGTATCATATGGCCTTATGCTTGAAGACTTCAAGTAACTACACACCAAGCTATTTTCTACATAACCTACACAAACCAAATGTTCCATGTGATTGAATAAAATAAAACTTTGCCAAAAACACACTATATACTAAAATTTCATCCAAATTATACAATATTTCTTCCTTATCCATTTGTGTGTGGACTTTTTCACCCAACAATCACTTTCACACCATGCGTTCAAGTTAGAACTTTATTCACAAAACTAGACGTAGTTATTTTTGGGTGTTCCCATATTGCTCTTCACCAGGGATGCTCTTGCATCACTTGTTTATCTCTAAATAACATTATAAATATGTGTCTAATGGCTTACAAGATTAAATTAAACCATTTACTTTACCATGTATTTATAACCCACATTATTTAAGTGCCATAATGAACCATCAAAGATCCAAAAAGGTTATTATCAGGTATAAGAAACCATAGAATGCATACATTCTACACAAAGTCACTTTTCCTTAAGTCTGACTCAATTTTAGGAAAGCTTAATCTAGTGTAAAATATAATTAACTCCACTTAAAATAAATATTTGACAATGAACTTGTAAATCAAAATTAGTTAAATAATGGCATATGCAGCCTACATATTGATTTGAAGCTTTGATATGATATTCTAGGAGCTTCCTTATCACATGAAAGGAACACAAATGTCTTTTATACTTGTGTCTCAAACTATTTCTTATCATTGAACATATATCTTGTATTTTAACTTGAGATATACATGCAATGAAATAGTGTTTCTATGATTAATAATACTTCCAACAAAATAAAATAAGAAACATTAATAATTACACCATAATATAATATGGGTTTTATCTCTAAAGTAATGATTAAATCATGTAGTAAGCCCTTTACATTATATTAAATACCTAAGTTTCCGCAATGAATTCATGCAGCATGAAAAATTATAATATATTGGGAATGATCTATGACAAGAGCTTCTCAAGGCAATCTACAGGTTGGATCCCCCTTGATAAAATATTTTTTTTACAACTACTCCACACAACATGTATGGAGTTTTAACTCATGCTAGGTCATTGTAAATGATTCAAATTTCCCTATGGAGATAGGGCTAGAGAGTTTTAGGATTTAGAGATTTTAACATATAAGTGAAGATCTTAGTAAATATGCATGAATAAATTCTTGTCTGCCTATTTACAAATACAATAATATCAATCAGCTTCATATACAAAATATTTAGAAGCTTCCTAAATATAAATAAGCCATGTCCATCACTTTTAATTAAAGGATAAGATAAACTTAATATATAATACTATATTTCATGAAACATTATCAAATTGACCATTGATTAACATGCCAATAAATTTTTCAAGTTCATGCCGATTGGATTAACTAGGATATATTTATAACTAGGAAAATAATGTTAATATTCCTAAGCCATATCCAAATAATCAATTCCAAAAATAATAAGGAAACTTGAATGCAATCTTTGCCACTATAATAAAGTGTTTTTTATTTTAACTTGTGAAAGTAATTGATATAAAAAGAAACACTAGCTTTTATATAAAGGGGCAATGTCTAAGTCAATCATTTAGCTTATTCCTTACACTTTTTTAAGTTATAAGTCAAGGACTAAACCTCCACTTGGACTATTGTATAAATTATAATCATTACTTATTTCATAGCATCTTTTCTATCCAAGATGGTAAAACATGAAGTCTAAAGTAAAAACTACTCTTTTATGCCACTTCCTTCATTTTGGAGTAAAAAAAAATGTGGTTAACAACCAACAAAAACATTTACAATTTAGGATATTTTAAGCACTCGGGTGGAAGTTCCACATAATTTTGGGTTAACGATTTTCTTGAAGATGTTTATTAATTACCATTCTTCTTTGGGCAAAACATGTAGAATTCTCGATTTCCAGAGAAAAGAAGTTTTGAAATTTTAGAAAAAAACATCTCTAATCATACTCACTTCACTACACAAATAGGAACTAGCCATTTCCACTAAAAGAAATTATTTAAAATATGACCAAATAGTTTCCTTTGGAAAATTGGAGATGGATGTAACATTAAAAAAGATGGATTTTTACATCTAATATTGTCAGTAATATAGACAACAACAAGCAAATATCAATAGATCCTAATCCTCCCAAATATGGAACAAAAATATAGAATAAATGGAGATGCAAAATGTATCAGACAATGCTCTTAAAATTATTTTCATGATTATATTTGTATTTAAAAAAACATATATATAAGGCACAAATTAATAGAGTTATGACTACTTCTACTATAGAACTGAGATTCAAAAACATAAGAACTACAAATACTATACTATGTTAAGACATCCAAATATGGTTAATTGTTAGCTACAATTAAATATCACTAAACACTCTACAAAATTATATAGGGTATTTCTTATATAATGACAATATTGTTCATAAGATGACTTAAAGGCTTTATTTTTAACTATGGATACAAGAAATAAACTTGCTACTCCTATTTCTCGACAATCTATAAAGAACATTAGTAGAATTTATTTAGTGGCTTAAGATATTTCCTGTATTTAATAATTTTTCAATATCAAAATATTTAAATATTGTATATCTTTAGCATTCTGATATTTTTCAATTTTACACCTATATACATAACACTTGCTAATAATAGCTGTATTTAATCAAAAATGGGAAAAACACATTAAAATTTTGGATCTAAGTCATGATCAAATGATCTTAAATGCTAAATTTCAATCCATTCAAATATTTTGCTAACTTCTCTTGGTATAATTAACCATGACCAAATATGATAGTGATTTTATAAAAAAAAATTATGTACTCCTTAACACAACTTTTTTTGCCTTGGATTCTAGGACTTCTTGAACAAGTTCATCTAGTAATCACTAGGGTGGAATTTCCTTTAATTTTGGAAAATATTTTGTCCCACTAAGTTATCTTCTCTTTTCCTCTTATTTCATTTTGAATGTCCTCCCACCAAAGTGATGCATGACCCTTCAACTTAAAATGTGCCATCTTCACAGTCTATCGATCACTAATGTCGTAAAACTCAAAATACTCCTCGATATTTATGAACCAATTAATGAGCTCTTCAAGATTCAAATTTCCCAATAAACATGTCACATCCACATTTTCCCCTCAACCGATCCCAAATATACCTCTCATGAGTCTACCTTAATTTTCATCTATGTGTGCTTCATCATATTTGCCTTCCTCTCTACATTGTGCATGTTGTTGTCCCTCCTCAACATCACTCAGGTCATCTCTAGGGGAAAACCTCACCTTTTGTCCTTTTTTATAACATCTTTTCACATTTTCACAACCCACAAAGCATCCAAGACTTTATCAAGTCTTCTAGCCATATTCATTGTTATTCCCCACTTGACTAACAACTCTTCTGGGTAACATCTCTATTCTTTAGGCCTAATTCCTACTACTAAAAAATCTGAACTTGCAATCTTATGTAAGCATCTCACTATCAATAGTCCACAAGTTTCAAAACCCTACTATAATACTAAATCATATAGTCACAAGGGCAGGGTTTTTAATGAAGGAAAGCCCTATCCCAAAATGAGATAAACACACACACACACATATTTGAAACATGGGGTTTGATCATATATATTAATATAAAAAATGGATACATAGATTTCCTCCAATGAATAAGCTATAGGCTATGTTTATATCTCATGTTACCAAATGCAATATTCTCTCTCTTACATCAATGGAGCCTCTCAGACTTTCATGCACACTAGGGTATAATGGCTTGCTTCCTAAGAGCTTATTCTCTCCTCTCAAACTAAGATAATAAAATCTTGTTATCTCTCTCTAAACAAACCAAAGCTCCCTAATGCCTTTCCAAGAAGTCTTTTTTGTAATCTCCTCCAATTATTACATGTTAAGAGAGATACATGCAAATTCTCACAAGCCAACACCTATCCCCAAGGGTTGTTTACCTCCCACATAAACATATATGAACAAAACATGTCCTTAAAATCCATATTCAAAAATATTGGACTCAAAATTCATTCTAATAACTTTAGATTCAATCTACTTTGATCTGTGCCAATTGATTTTTCATGCACCAAGTTTTCTTGGTAGAATCTTTTTCTCTCTGCCTTAGTGCGACAAGGTATGGGCATGTATATCCCTAATTATTTGTGTGACTCCAAAATTTGTGTCTATTATGATGGAATATGTATTTTGTGTGATTTTTTTTGTTTCACTTATTCTAAATCCTTGCCTCCATTTGCAATGCACCATATGGCCCTGTGTTTGAAGACTTCATGCAACTGCACACCAAGTTATTTTTTATGTAACCTACACAAACCAAATGTTCCATGTGATGGAATAAAACAAAACAATTCCAAAAACATACTATATATTAAAATTACATCCAGATTATACATGATTTTTTCCTTAACCATTTGGACTTTTGCACCCAAAAATCACTTGCATGCCATGCATTCAAGTTATAACTTTATTTGTAAAACTAGATGTATTTAGTTTGGGTGATGCCAGATTGCTCTTCACCAAGGATTTTCCTACATCACTTGGTTATTTTTAGATTATTCTTCTCCAGGGATACTCCTGCATCACTTGGTTATCTCTAAATAACATTAGTAATATTTATCTAATGGTTTTCAAGATTGAAGTAAATCTTCTACTTTACCATGTATTTATAACCCATACTATTAAAGTACCAGAATGAACCATCAAAGTTCCATAAACATTATTTTCAGGCATAATAAACTAAATAATGCATAAATTATACACCAAGTTACTTTTCCTTAAGCCTAAATTAATTTTAGGAAACCTTAATCTAGTGTGAAATCTACTTAACTTCACCTCAAACAAATATTTAAAAATGAACTTGTAGATCAAAATCAATAAAATTTTGGCATATTGAGTCTACAGATTGATTCAGGGATTTGATATTAAATTTCAAGAGATTCCTTATCACATGAAAGGAACATAAATGTCTTTTATACTTGTATCTCAAACTAGTTTATGTCATTGAACATATATCTTATCTTTTTAACTTGATATATACATGCAATGAAATGATGTTGCTCTGATTTATAATATAGGTTGTATCTCCAAATAAATGTGTAAATCATGTAGTAATCCCTTTCCTTTATATTAAATACTTAAGTTTCCCCAATGAATCCATGCATCCTGAAAAATTATAATATATTGGGAATGAGCTATGACAAGAGCTTATAAAGGCAATCTACAGGTTGGATCCCCCATGATAAAATAAATTATTTCCAACTAATCCACATAACATGTATGGAGTTTGAACTCATTTCAATTCATTTTAAATGGTTCAAATTTATTGAAGGAGATAAGGCTAGAAAGTTTCAAGATTTGGAGCCATTAAAATATAAGTGATGATCTTAGGAAATATGCATGAATAAATTCTTGTTTGCCTATTTATGGATCCAATAATATCAATCAGTTTCATCTACCAAATCCTTATCAACTTCCTAAATATAAATAATGTATGTCCATCACTTTGAATGAAATGAGTAGATAAACTTAACATATAATACTAGATTTCATGAAACATTATCAAATTGACCATTTATTAACATAATAGTAAATTCTGCAAGTTCATGCTAGTTAGATTAACCAAGATATATTTATAATTATGAAAATAATGAAAATATTCCTAAGCATATATCCAAATAATAAATTCCAACAATAATAAATAATTGTAACAACCCCTCAGAGTTAATTAGAGTTAGGTGAAAAAATACTCTTATCAGAAATAAAATAGTAATAAAAACATACATAGCCTAAACATTTTATTTTTGTAAAAGTTCAAAACAAATTAAAAGCCACTATAGGTTCAAAACCCTTACATACTTTCTCAAACAAAATAACAATCCTTTTTTTTATGCTTTAAATTTTAAACATAAAGAAAGTATAAAGAGATAAACAACTGGTAGGGTTGACCCTAGTTTAGGGTTTGGATTAGAATTATTAACATAACAATAATCTAATTCACATAGCCAATTTCAACATAAAAAGGGTTTGCATATATGTATGCTCAGCCCTATGTATGGGTCATACCCATCCATAGGGTTGACCATTTATATATTTTTTTAACTGTTCAAACAAAATTTTATAAACCCATAAATGGCTTACATTATATTGAAAACCAAAGCAGTAATGTAACCAAACCCTACCTCAATCTCTTAGTTGAGTCCAAATTTCCTTATTTTCTTATAATTTGCTTTCCTCCTGAGCTTTTTTCCTCTATATCTATTCCATCATCCATTCTCCACCATCCCTGACTCCATTTTATTTTCATTACTTCCTAACTGGTTTCCAAATTTTTTGGCATGATTCTCCATAAAATCTCCTTAGTTTAGTTTTCCATTTGAAAACCCTCAAAAATGGATATGACAAATAGATAAACTCGATTCATGTGTTCCATGATGACTCAAAGAGTCTGGAACCTGATGAATTTTTCCCTAATTCACTAAATATTCTAATCAAATAACGACTTGACATTATAATACCAAAAGTTAACATTGACTTAACAATAAAATCATATAACATGAAAAAAATAATAATTCATAGTTCATTGACTTGGTATGTCAATCATGCCTCAACAATGATTTTAGATTTTTAACCATGCATGTTCTTATGCTTAGTCCAAAGCCTTTATCCATAACAAAATAATCTAACTTTACCACAACCAAAATAATAAACCTTATTAAGATTTCAACTCATGCTTTTGAACAATGCCAAGATTAATACCTTGTGCCTTGGTTAGACATTCCAACTTCTAAAACATCATTATTACCTAAGGTTTAAAAACCTTATCAACAACACAAATTAATGTTTTTTAAATCAAAACAATGGATTTAGCCAACTCCTGCATGCCTTTTAGTTTAATTGTAACCTTCAATCAAACAATATAACTATATCAAAAACATAATTAAAAATCTTCGTTTGAATATCATAATGGATTACAATGAATAAAGATATGTCCTAAGGTTTATTTGAAAATACTATAAAAAGAAACATGTTTTATAACAACTTTTTATTCAACCTATCAATAATGTTATTACAAAATCCATAGTAACTATTACCAGACAAAATGAAATTCATGTCAAGATAACAAAATCAAATTTTGAAACACTTTTCCAAATCATATGGCACCAGTCAATGGAGTATGATCAACATATAAGAATTCAAAAATCATAAATACAATCACACTACTAGGTTATACAATATGTAAACATAATGATCAATCGCATCCACATGCTAACAACACATTAGTAACCCAAAAGCATGATGCAAGCAATATAAATCAACTATCAATTATCAGATAATCATAGTCTATGTGGTGTGTATTGGGTTTCAAGTTTCATTCTCTTT
This sequence comes from Torreya grandis, assembly GCA_037957365.1. NCBI lineage: Eukaryota > Viridiplantae > Streptophyta > Pinopsida > Cupressales > Taxaceae > Torreya > Torreya grandis. Next base: position 1,453,344 of record JARHVA010004540.1, read on the forward strand.
CTCCTCATAGATATCCATCTGCACCATCCTTTTTGATAATACCCTCCCTCAGTCATAATCAAGAGGATGGAATTATGTAAAATAACATAATAAATATTGTAACAAAGTATGATGTTTAATCATGATTAAAATGTACCATACATGATACAACCAACTAACTATTAGTTAACAATCATGATTAGAAGCAATAAACACTATCCATAATCAACATATAACTAAATCATGTTACTTAATATATCAAGTGATCCCATTATTAACCATAGAATCAGTAACAATAAGTCTAGGTAAAAATTAGGATGTAACATCCTTCCCCTTGAAGATGGTCATCATCCTGATGACACTTATTTTGATAAAAGTTATGAAGTAAAATAGTATTTAGTAGAATATATAACATAATGTTAGCAAATTACTAAGTAAACAAATGAGGAAAAAACTTATGAAACTCTTCATAATATTCCCAAGTAGCACTATTTTTAGAATATTGGTCTCATTAAACCTTGAATTATGACACTTCTCTGTTATGCAAAGTTTGTGAGTGTCAATTATTCTGACTGGTTCTACTATGACCACCCCTAGATCTAGAACTTGTAAAGCATTCCAATCCATCACATGAGAAAGATCAATAACATAATTTTTAATATATGACACATAGAAAACATTATGCATGAGTGCTAAATTTGGTGTCAAAGCAAGTTTTTATGCCACATGATTGACAACTTTTAGGACCTCAAAAGGTCCCACATATCTAGGAGATAACTGAGCTAATTTACCAAATTTAATCAATATTTTTTGTGGTTTTACCTACAAAAATACTTTGTCTCCCACTGAAAACTTTCTTGTTGTTATTTTCAAATCATCATAACCCTTTTATCTATCATTGGCGTAAGTAAATATTTGTATTATTAACTTAAACTTCCCTTCCATTTCAAGAAGCATATCTAGATCAAAGACTACCTTATCTTCTAACATGTCCCAACCGATTGGTGTTCTACACCTTCTTCCATATAATGCCTCAAATAGATCCATTTTCAACGCTTATTGTTATGAGTTATTGTAAGCAAACTCAACCAATAGAAGGTATTTTTTCTACATATACTGCTTATCCATGCAATACATTCTTAAAATATCATCTAACACTTGATTAACTCTCTTTATTTGTCCATCTATTTCTAAATGGTACGTTGTACTAAAATTTAACTGAGTACCCAAAGCTTAATTGAGAGTCATCTAAAATCTAGAATTTATTTTTAGATCTCTATCCGAAATAATCTTTTTTATAAATCTGTGAAGCTTTTACACTTCTCTTACAAATCTCTTTGCAAGCATGGGTGTATCATTAGAAATGTTACCAAGAATGAAGTGAGATACTTTGGTGAGTTTATAAAAACCACCAAAATCATGTCATATCAGTTTTGAGACATCAACAACCCTTACAAAAAGTTCTTACTAATGAGCTACCACTTCCATTCTGGTACAGAATGCAGGCATAGCAACCAGTAGGATGCACATGCTCAGCCTTAACTTGTTGGCATTTTAGGCATCAAGAAACAAAGTTAGATGCATCTTTCTTGATTATTTTATAGAAATATAATGGTCTCAACTCTATTAAGAGCTTAGTCACACCTAGATAGCTTTAATAAAGAGCATTGTGTGGTTTCCTGAGTACTATACTCCTCAAATTCTCCTTATCTGGTACATAAATCCATCCTTTGTACCTTAATAAACCATCATCCTCAAATTTGAATCCATCAAACTTAGGATCATAAATATTTTGAGCCAATATTAGCTTAACATGTTTGTAAAATTCATCTTCTAGAGAGAATTTCTCCACTTGATATAGAAAAGTACTCCTGATAGTAGCCAAAGTTGTTATATACCTTCTATGACTAAGGTCATCCATAGCCCTATTTTCCTTGCCTTTAATGTAGTTGATGTCAAAATCTTAATCTAACAATATATCTAACCATCATATATGATGTACATTCAAAATAAGTTGGGTAAAAATATACTAGAGTCTTAAGTTATCAATCTTGAGCTCAAATAATTTTCTAACAAATAATGTCTCCAAATATGTAGGGCATGAACAATTACAACTAATTCTAGATCATGAAATGCATAATTTGCCTCGTATGGTTTTAACTTCTTGGGCTCATAAGCTACAATATAACCCTCTTTCATGAGAAATAATCTAAGGCCATCTCTTGAAGCATCAGTTATCACCTAGAATTGATCATTTGGATCAAGGACTCTCAACATTGGTGCTAAGGTGAGTATTATTTTTGGCTCGTAAAAATGTTCATTGTACTTCATTGACTACATGAACTTCTAATTTTTTTCCTGAAGAAAAGCAATTGGATTTGCAATCTTAGAAAATTTTGGAATAAAGTTCCTATAATATCTTTCCAAACCCATAAAACTCCTAACTTCATGGACATTTTTAGGTGCTAGCCATTCCATAATGGCTTTAATCTTTGAATGATCCACTAAAATTTCTTTTGTAGATATAATGTGCACAAGTTACTATACCTTTTTATGAAAGAAGGCACACTTTGATAAAATTCAAAAAATAGTATGCTTTCACAACCACTGTAGAAATAACTTCGAATGCTCTAAATATTCTTCTTCAGATTGTGAATAGATGAGGATATTGTCTAAAAATACTAATACAAATCGATCTAGATAATCTCTGAACACACTATTGATGACATTCATAAATGTTGCAGGTTTATTTGTTAGCCCATAATAAATAATCATGAGCTCATAATTTTTGTATCAATTTTTGAATGTTATTTTTAGAATGTCTTCCTCACGAATCCTCAACTGATGATATCCTGCTCGAAGATCAATCTTCAATAAAATTGATGCTCCATAAATTTGATAAAAAATATCATCAATGTGAGGTAAGGGATACCTGTTTTTTATTATCACCTTATTCAACATCCTATAATAAATACACAGGTGAAGATTTTTTTCCTTATTAACAAACACCACTGGCACACCCCATGGTGACACACTTGGTCAAATCAACCCTTTAGACAAAAACTCTTGAATTTGAGCCTTCAACTCCACTGACTCAATTGTCATCATTCTATAGGGGATTTAGACTATGGTTGAGACCCTAGAATGATGTTGATTGAGAAATAAAATTCTCTCTTAGGAGGTAAACTCAGAAATTCTTCAAGAAAAACATCTCAAAAATCTTGTAGAAAAGGATAATCTTTAATAGAAGGATCCTTTGATTCTTTCATCTCATTTATTTTTATGGTAAATGTTTGACATCCTTTATTTTGAGTTTTCTTCACTAAATTTTAGAAATTTTCTTCAGCTTAATCTCCCTCTTAGCTCTTTAAATTTGGGTTTGATTACCCAAATCATCCAAACATTCAACCCTTTTAAGTAGATAATCTACCTTGGCTTTATGTTAAGGTAACCAGTTTACCTTTAGGATCACATCATATGACCCTAAAAGAGATACAAATACATCCACTAATATAGTGAACTATGTTAGTTTGATCTCAACTTTGACCAAACATTTATCAACCTTAACCCTAGATTCATTCATATATTGAACTGACTATGCATTTTTTATAACACCAACTTTCCTAGATAACTTATTAAGCATACTAGGAGTAATAAAACATTCAGTAGATCGAGTGTCAATAAAAATTAAAACTTGTTGACCAAACAAAATACCTGATAGCTCACTAGGAGAAGTCTAAAACTTGACTTGTCAATTGTCAACAATTATGTAAATCTTCTACTAGAAATTTCCCTGTTATAAAATGAAATCCTTGTTATCACAATTTTTTTTACCTCGAGTGAATTCCATTACATAATGATCACCTCCATAGATGAAGCATTTGCTAGGTGGTCCTTTCTTTTCATATTTTTGATTCCCTATAATACCTCCTTTGAAACCATTACCTGATTTCTTATTCCTGGAATCACTGCTAAACTTGGCATTATGATTCTTAAACTAGTTTTTAGAGTTTCCACTCTTCCAAATATTCTTTTTGAAAGTCATTTTGGTACCTCAAAATATTTTCTTGAATTTCTCTCTGATCTCATCAAGTGACTTCAATTTATGTTCCTACTTAATTGTCTTCTCAAAGACCTAATTCATAGTAGATGGCTCATGCACATCTAATCCATACCCAATTTGGGGTTTTAATCCCATAATAAAAATTTTGATACAAAACCTCTTGTTTTCTTGATACTACAAAATATACTTTAGGAGCTTAGTGAATTTCTCTAGTACTTGATCACTACAAGGTCTTTTTATTTCATAATCTAAAAAACTATCAATTTTTTATTTAAATAGAGTTACGGTAACCATCTTGATCTGAACAAGGTTACAAAATGTTCCCATGTTGTGGCGGTAAATTCAAGATTCATCTTTAGTTTCTTGTTTGTCCACCACGTAGCTGCTGCATCTATCAATTGGTAAGCTTCCCAAACTTATTTTATAACCTTAGAGTAATTTTGAATTTTAAAATAATTTTTCATCTCAGTCAGCTATGCTTTAGCTCCATGTCCTATAATGGTCCCATCAAATTTGGGTGGATTAACCTTCTTCATATCTCATACAAGCTTAGCAGCAATACGTGCTCTTGCATCTTTAGGTACCTCCTCTTGACTATGCTTCTGAGGAACTTTTTGTTTAGAAGGATGTTCTTTAAGTTCATTATGGTTGTTCTCTTCGACATGGATATTAACTTTCTATTCAAGGGTAGTTATACGGTTTGAGCCTCATTCATGGCTATGAGAATTTGATCAAGCTTTACAGCTTGTTTAGCAGTAAACTAATTCGGGTCAACTAGAAGGTTATCACTATTAGGATTCGATGTACCCTTGCTATTTGGCCTTTAATGAGACATTTTTATTTCTGAATAATTAAGAATAAGAATACATTGACAGACTCATTAATTCCAAGTGTTTGAACCTCAGCTTTGATATCACAATGTAATAACCCCTCAAAATTAACTAGAGTTAGGTATTTTTTAACTCTAATAAAAAATTAATATAGTAATAAAGATCTCTATGTAAATGCATCATTTAATAATTACTAAAAGTTCAACTATAAGGTTTTGGTGTTGATTCATTTAGCTAGTGATCAGATTTAAGCATGCTAATTTGATTTCATAAAACAACTTAAAGAACAATAAATATCCATGATAATAATAATTCAGCCACTATTGATTAAGTATTTCAATGGGTAAAATAAGTTACAACCAACTATTATTGTTTTACAATTAAAATTAGCGAGTACAACTATACAATAATACACATCTGAATAATCATATTACAATAATATAATGTTTCATAGAACATATGAATCATAATGAACTCATTTATATCCAAAAACAATATGAATGAAACCTCTATCGATTGACTGCTGGAAGGGGAGGGAGAGTATCATCTGAGTGCTTTTCCACACCAACCACAGACCAATGATCCCTCGCACAATCCCCCAACAAGGGAATGACTGTCCCTTCATGGATGGACAGATAGTGATAGAGCAGAAATTGAGAAAGTCAATTAGAAACCCATGTGTTGTAAGATAACTATCACATGTAACATACCATAAATAAAATCATTCTAACATGATATCATGCAATACATACAAACTAAATCAAACAGATGAAATGAAAATTTTTGAACCATAAACATTACTTTGGCCAAAGTTTTCATATAGTTTTTAGAACTCTAGGATCAATCAATTTCACACACACTACTCATTCAGATTACATTTATTCTAACTAATAGTGACACTAAGTAAATCAGTGAAATCCTTCTCACTCATTTATCTATGTCAATAATTTTAGATTTATATACAACCATATTTAATACTTAAAATCAATAGATTTAATATATAGAATTCTACATAAAATACCATTGCATAATAAATACTAGGAAACCCTATAATTTAAGATCCATTCAAAATTAATTAAAATATCACATTTATGTATCCATCATATTATTTATAAACATATTAGAATATTTAGTATTATATACATAATATACTTAGTATAACATTTAACCAAACACAACTTCTTTACCCTACAACAGATTGAAATGCTTTGATTTGTACACACACACACACACACACACTATCATATTATTTATAAACATATTAGAATATTTATTATTATATACATAATATGCCTAGTATAACATTTAACCAAACACAACTGCTTTACCCTACAATAGATTGAAATGCTTTGATCTGTACACACACACACACACACACACACAACAATACAGGTATGTATACACACACACACATATATATATGAATTAAACAATCATTTTCTTTATTTGGTTCAGCATTATCTCAAGAACAAATATGCAATCTCCCATACTACATAGATTTAATTGTTAGCTACCGGCCCAACTATATATAGTTGGTCATTAACTTATAAACACATCAACATATTTATTTACATATGTAAATTCAATCAATGTAATCAATGAACCTTTCTTTATTTAACATCAAACTAAATGCTCAGAATACCTTAAACAACTCAATTCAAATTTAATCATCCCACATATCTAAATACATAACTCAACTTTTTCTATATCCATAGTCCATAACTAAAGAGTGATATATATATATATATATATATATATATATCCTACACTTAAAAATTTGAAAACATGATTTAATCATGAAAGAATGAGTAGGAGATACACAGGATCCACAGGATCAATCCAGGAGAGAGAACCCACAACAAATAACCTGCAAATATTTCCAGAGAATAAATAAATTTGTCACACCTAAAAAATAGGTGGTAATCCACAAATTTCTCTGTATATTCTCAATAATCTCTCGTTAATTTCTCATATAATGCAAAGTATTTATAATACAAATAGTTTGTTTCATGTTAACAAACTATTTGTAATGATTACAAAATAGAGAAAACAAACTATTTGTTTTCTCATACTACGAACAAATATATTGTTGAGAAATTCTCAACAATAAAATAAATTAACCAAGGTAAATAAATTTTACCCTCGGTAATAAATAACTTACCCTATTAACCATAGGTAAGCTTAAATATGCATTATTCCAACACCCTCCCTTAAGCGAAACATAGGGAGAATGACAAACAAGGATGGGTCCCGGCTACTAGGCCTGATAAGGTACCCATGTACAAACCAATCAAAATATATGAAAAATAAAGGAAGGAAGGACTTCATGGGAAATCCCCCCCAAGGACAACTTCCTTCACCCCAAGCATTGCTCGCAACTGAAGATAACGAGGAGAAGCCAAAGGTTTAGTGAAGATGTCTGCAATCTGCTCAGCTGTAGGCACAAACTCCAAAGAAAGAACTCCATCCTGAATAAGATGTCGAATGAAGTGCATGTGAATCTCAATGTGTTTTGTCCGCTGATGCTCAACAGGATTGCGTGAAATAGCAATCGCACTTTGGTTATCACACCAAAGAGTAGTAGGACCCTGCTGTGTGAAGCCAAACTCTCCAAGCAACTGTCGAAGCCAAAGTATCTCCTGACTAGCTTTGACAGCACCTCGATACTCAGCCTCAGTAGAGGACAATGCAATAGCAGTCTGCTTTTTGCATGCCCAAGCAACTGGACCTGAACCAAGTGTGAAAACAAATCCACAAGTGGACTTGCGAGTGTCAACATCACCAGCCCAATCAGAGTCAGTGTATCCAACAAGCTGTGTAGAACTCTGTGGTGTGTAATGTATACCAAAGTGAGTGGTGCCCCGAATGTAGCGCAAAATACGCTTGGCTGCTTGCCAATGACTCTCATGAGGCTCATGTGAGAACCGAGAGACAAGGTTCACAGCAAATGTGATGTCAGGACGGGTATGAGTCAGGTATAAAAGACTACCTACAAGTTGCCGATACAAAGTGGAATCAACAAGAGGAGTCATACAAGTGGCAGACAACACAATACCTGACTGATATGGAGTGGGTGCAGGCTTACAATCAACCATTCCAAATCGATGAAGAAGATCTGTCGCATACTTCTGTTGTCCAATAGAAATGCCCTTAGAAGATTGAAAAACTTGAAGACCAAGAAAATAATGTAGAAGTCCCAGATCTGTCATATCAAACCTATCTGCCAACTTGTCCTTGATGTCATGTATCAAGGAATCTAAACTGCCAGTGAGGATGAGATCATCAACATACAAAACCAAAATGACAAGCGCCTCACCTTGCTTCAGGATGTATACATTGTGATCCGACTCACAACGAATAAAACCAGAACTCAAAAGAAAACTATCCATCTTCTCATACCAAGCTCTAGGAGCTTGTTTGAGACCATAAAGAGAACGACGGAGTCTACAAACCAATGATGAGTCCTGCACAAATCCTGGAGGCTGCTCCATATAGATCTCCTCATGGAGATCACCATGCAAGAAAGCACTCTTCACATCCATCTGAAAAATAGACCAAGAATGTGAAGCAGCAAGAGAGAGTACAAGCCGAATAGAATCCATCTTAGCTACAGGGGCAAAGGTCTCAGAGTAATCAACCCCTTCAACCTGTGAAAAACCCTTAGCTACTAATCTAGCTTTGTACTTATCTACTGATCCATCTGCAGCATATTTTGTCCTATAGACCCATTTACATTTTACAAGTTTTCTTCCCTTAGGAAGAGGGACAAGATCCCAAGTATCATTCTTCATTAATGAAGAATACTCATCATACATAGCAACATCCCACTCGGGTATACCAATAGCCTCAGAAAACAACACTGGATCATCTGTACAAGCTTGTCCCAAAAGAGCAACACCAGATGTCTGTGAGCGAGTGCGACGAGAATCAGATGGATCACCAACAAAAGAACCAGCTGCATGTAGAGTGCTCTTTGCCCATTTAGGCAAAGGTGGTGAAGAAGATGGCTGTGGTGGCTGAATAAGTGCATCATCATCATCATCAATAATAGAAAGCAAATCCTCACTATCCTCAGTAGAAGAAGGAGGGGGAGAAGAAGAACTAGATGTACACTCCTGTGGAGTGGGTAACTCATCAACCTGAACATCTCGTCGAAAAAACACATCATGTGTGACAGGATCAAAAAGACGGTAGGCTTTTACATCTTCACAATAACCAACAAAAATGAGTGGTTGGCTTTTCTTCTCCAATGCTTTACGTTTGTCATCAGGAATGAATGCCCATGCTTGACTCCCAAAGATGCGAAAATCTGAAATAGCAGGCTTGATCCCAGACCAAGCTTCTTCTGGTGTCATATTTTGCACAGCTTTGTGAGGCATACGGTTTTGAATGTAGTTTGCACAATTTACAGCTTCAGCCCAATATTGTGGACCCAAATTTTTAGAGTGAATCATACAATTAGCCATCTCTTTCAATGTTCGATTCTTCCTCTCTGCTACACCATTTTGTTGAGGAGTGTGTGGTACAGTGAACTGATGTTGTATCTCATGCTCAATACAAAATTCATAGAAAGCATTACTGTCATATTCCCCCCCATTGTCAGTGCGTATCTTCTTAAGAGGAAGAGATGATTGTTTTTCAACAAAGGCTTTGAAGGCCTTAAAAGTCTCAAAAACTTCACTTTTCAACTTGAGAAAATATACCCAAGTTTTACGAGTGAAATCATCAATGAATGTGAGTGCATATTTAGCCCCTGAAAAAGAACGAGTTGGAAAAGTCATCAAATCACTATGAACCAACTCTAAGGGTGCATTTGCACGTGTGGCCTTACCAACTGGAAATGGATCCTGGTGCTGTTTACCAACTAGACAACCAGGACACACCCCATCAATACAAGAGACCTTAGGAAGGCCTTTTACAAGATGTTTTGTACTCATTTGTTGCATATATCCATAACTCAAATGTCCTAATCTCTCATGCCACAATTTGCTGAGATTATTACCATGTGCTATAAGTGAAGAACCAGAAGACATAAAAGACTCAAACTTATCAAAAGTATAGAGTCTTGCAGTATGGTCTGCTGTACCTGTAGCAACTATCTCACTAGGATCATTACATTCTCTTATTACAACATCATGTGAAGTAAACTCCACAGTTTTACCAGTACCAAAATTACATATTTGATATACAGAGAGAAGATTAGAAGAGATTTGGGGTACAAGTAATACATTGTTAAAACATCCATCCTGTTTATCAACAGTACCTGATCCCAAAACTTCAATCTGTGAGGAGTTACCCATAACAATATGTGATGTACTGCAATCTGTAAGAGAAGACAATAGATCTTTAGAATGTGTGAGATGGTGAGAAGCACCTGAGTCAAAAATCCACTGATCCTGACATGAAGATATAGCCCTGGCTGAAAGTGCTTTCCCTTTTCCTGCAGAAGTAGAAGGAGATGGAGACGGAATGGAAATTTTGTGTTGTCTAACCGCTGCCTCTAATGCTTCCATCTTCTTAAAACATCTACTTTCATCATGATTAGGACCACCACAAAAATTACATGGACCAAATGTTTTCTTCTTTTGCTTAAAGGACTTTTTGGTCTTAGTAGATTTAGAATGATGAGGTGATTGGGTGGTGGACTCTGGAGGGTTATTTGAAGGTGCTTGCTTTTTAGACTTAGGTGAAGGTTTTCCTTTAGAAGAATTAGCAACTAGAGCATGACTAGGACCAGGTAGAGCATCTAAGGCCATTAATTTTGTTTGCTCCCTAGTCAATCTTTCACAAAAAACTTCAAAGGAAGGCCATTTGAATTCATCACCTAATGTATCCATCATAGTATAAAAAGCAGAGGAAAAAACACTATATGGTCCTTTCAACTTTGACAAAATCATGAAAATGCACTCCTGATCACTTTTATCCTTGTCACCAGCTTTCAACTGTGACCTTATAAATTTGAATTTTGCCAAGAATTCATCTATTGAAGGGAAATCTGATGGAGAGAGAGTACTCAATTCTGCATCTAATTGCAAAATTTTAAACTCATTAACTTTGCCAAATAGGTTTTTAAATTTTTCCCATACCTCTTTTGGCGTAGTAGCATCTGCAATGTGAAATTGAAGATTATCTGATACGTTGAGGCAAATCAATCCAAGAGCCTCATCCTGCTTACATCCATATGCATATTTGTCTTTTTCAGTGGTGAATGCTGCAGGTGTCGTTTCAGAAAAAATTCTCCATAAGCCCTTTGATTGAAGGAGTTGTTGCATTTTTGGCTTCCAAACATGGTAATTTGTAGAATTTAGAGGTTCAAACAATCGATATTCCATTCCCGAAGAAGATGATGAAGTTGACAATAACAATCTAGACATTTGTTTTTCCTCAAAAAAAAAAAAAAAAACACCCCTCCCGTTACAATTTAACGTCTCCCGACGAAAAAAAATTTAGCCTTGGCTTATACAAAATTAAAAAATGGCTTTTATGCAAAAAAAATGTAGGGGGATTTGACCCCAATACCTCCTCCCTACAAATTTTTAACAAAATATCTCTAGCCGCTTTAGCAAAGTCAAATTTGAACTTTCAAAGCTAGAGATTTGCATTTAAACCACTAAAAATTAAAATAATTAATTAAAAAAAGGCCAAAAATGACTCACACATGTGAGATATCAGCTGAATAATTTTTGGCTTTATCAAAAATAAACTCTTTTTCCAGCAAGGCGTGGTGGTCAGAGAAATATTTGAGAAAAATTGTAAACACAGTTCAGGAAAAAAACACCTTTCAGCAATGCAGAATGGCTCCACTGGATCTGTCAAAAAGACTGTACGGCCTGCTCCAAATCCATCCTTATCAGCATGAAATTAAATATTTTGATGTCTGCTATCACATGGAATTTAAAAATTTGGATTTTATGCAGCATAAGGTGTTCAAAAAAGATAAATCCGTACGGCTATACAGCAGACAAAAAACAGTTTTTAATTTCCTGTTGTTGGCTTCCAAAACGTTGTACAGCATGATCCAAATTCGTCAAAATTTATATGGATAGAAAGATATAAGAGTCAGCTTTCATTAACAGGTCTCAGATTTGAAAAAAATCCACCGTACGATCTGCCACATCAGAAAAACGGACAGTTACTGCAGTCTGCCAACAGTCTGCCAACAGGGACCAGTCTGCAAATTTTTGAATGAAAGAGCTGTACGTCCTGATCCAAATGCGAAAATTCAAATTGAAATGGATTCCTGACTTGATTTCCTACGTCCTCATGAAAAAAAATCTGATTTTTGGAATCTGTACGGTCATTTAATGAGCATAAAGTACAGAATTTTCCAAAAAAAAACTAGTAAATAAGAACCAGAATTTGAGAGAATTAAAAATATCTGTAACACATCAATAAAATAATATTTTTGAATGTGTTAAAAGATGAAAATTGCAGGGAAGAGGATCTTCAACTGGAACTCCAAGCTCTGATACCATGAAAGAATGAGTAGGAGATACACAGGATCCACAGGATCAATCCAGGAGAGAGAACCCACAACAAATAACCTGCAAATATTTCCAGAGAATAAATAAATTTGTCACACCTAAAAAATAGGTGGTAATCCACAAATTTCTCTGTATATTCTCAATAATCTCTCGTTAATTTCTCATATAATGCAAAGTATTTATAATACAAATAGTTTGTTTCATGTTAACAAACTATTTGTAATGATTACAAAATAGAGAAAACAAACTATTTGTTTTCTCATACTACGAACAAATATATTGTTGAGAAATTCTCAACAATAAAATAAATTAACCAAGGTAAATAAATTTTACCCTCGGTAATAAATAACTTACCCTATTAACCATAGGTAAGCTTAAATATGCATTATTCCAACAAATCAAACCATATCTAATATGTTTTATTCAAAGTTCATGCCTCCAAAATCAATTATCAGACGACAGAACATAGGTTTTGTTAAACTATACTACATTCCTTAAAAATGAAACAAATTATGTCATTTGAGATTCATGTAAGAAATAATATTCATGCACAGACCATTAATTCTTATACATATTTTAATCTTAAGGCAACCATCAAAACTTTTGCTCAACTTAAATATCATATGTAATTGTATCCATAAGTCGGTATGTAGTTTTATTAACATAAGTATAAATTCGACTGATTAAAGTCTATAAATCATTCCAATTTAAAACCATGTAATGATTATGAAAGCTTATATACATAGCTAGTTATTACCCTGAAGTAAAGTATTATCAAACATAGAATTTTGGTTAAGATGGGTCCTTCGTATTTGACCTTGTGGATGGGTCAAACCCATCCCCAAAGTTACGTATGAATGACCCATATAATAATTTCAACAACAATCTTAACTAACAAAACAATGTCCAGGATGGCTGCGAGCGAAGGGCTGAGGAATGGCAACGGCGGCCGGACAGATGCCCCCAGGGAGGAACGGCCTTTGCCTGGGGGGAATGCAAAGGAGGGTGAGGCGATGTATGTCAGTGAGAGCTCTAAGCTCAGAAAGATTAATGGTTGTCTGCCACAAAGTAATGAGAGACCTATTCTGGTCATTTCCCTAGAGGCAGTAAGAGAAGAGGTGGAATACCTGACTTCCCATGCTCTAATCTATAAATTCTTGGGTATCCGTATTTCTCTATCGGCATTAGAAGCCTGGATTCGTAGGTCATGGCAGATAGAGGGGGACTTTGATATTATGTTGGCTGGAAACAGCTATTTTATGGTGAATTTTTCCTCTGTCTCTGACCAGAATAGGATTTTTGAAGGAGGACCTTACTTCTATGATCGCATTGGTCTTTTCCTTAAACCCTGGCATGCAGGGTTTAACTCTGTCGAAGATCTTCCAGCCTGCGTCCCTGTTTGGGTCCGATTGCCAAGACTTCCCTTGGAATTCTGGCGAGAGGACATCCTACGCCAAATAGCTGCTATGTTGGGTACACCAATGGCTATAGCACATCAAACGTTGGACAAAAATGTAATTTCCTATGCCCGTATTTGTTTTGATATCAATTTGAATAATCCTCTGCCAAATTCTTTGGAAATTTGTATGGAGACCTCCTCCTGGATCCAACAAATAGACTACGAGGCTATTCCCTTCCGCTGTCGCATATGCCATGTATATGGTCACTTGCATCGTCAATGCCCTCAGGCTTCCAGGGGTAATGCTTCACCTGAGGAGTTGTCTAGGCCCTGAGTAGCCGATGGTGGCAGAGGAATCAACCAGGTAGGCAATAATGGGATGAATCAAACACATCTTGACAGTGCTACTAAAGGGAAAAATCACCTTAATTCCATAGATATAGAGCAAGGTACAGCAAGCTATAGGGGTCCTGACAAGGATGGCTTCACTCCAGTTCGACGCCGTGTGAAGGGTTGTGGGTAGAAACGATCAAATTTTGATAGGCCAGTTGAGGTGGGCTTCAATCGTTTTGAAGCTCTGGATAACATGGCTATTGAAGATGGCATTCCAGAAACACTTCAGGGGGAGGATGTTGAGGTAACCGTGTGACGCTCTTTTTGTGATGACTAACAAGATATGGTGGTTCAGCCGACCCCAGAGATTTCCCTTGGGCCGCAAGATGGTACCCTTATAGACCCGCCAGCTCCAGATGATAAGGATGTTCGTTGGGCAGACTTAGTCAAAGATGTGGAAGCCTCCAAGAAAGAGAAGGGATCCTCTTCAGCCCTTGGCCTTCTACAGAGACCCTTCAAGAAAGCTTCAGTCTCCACCCCCTCCCGAGCTAGCCGCAGGAAGGACCAGGACAGAATCAAGCTCACAGGTGATCTATTGGTAGAGTCGGGGGTTGTAAAGACCCTAGATGAACATTTCCCACACTCTACCTAATGATTGTTCTATCATGGAATGTAAGGGGACTGAATAGCTTCCCCAGACAAAAATCTATAAAAAAATTGGTGATTGAGCATTCTCCTGATATCCTTTGTATCCAGGAGACAAAACTTTCTATGGATTCATGGTTTGTGAGTAGGCCTAGTATATGGTTTTCTAGCCACAGCCAATGTGTGGGCGCATTGGGGAGCTCCAGAGGTTTGGCCATGTGCTGGAATCCTGAGAAAATAATGCCTCTTCACTGGTTGTCTAGAAGCTCGGTGCTTTCAATGATTGCTTCCTCTGTGGAATCTGGTTAGATCATTCTTATGACCACTGTTTATGCCCCTGTGGACCTTCCAGGATAGCTTAAACTCTAGAATCATATCCGGTATGTTATAAGTTGCCATCCCTTTCTGCCATGGATTATGAATGGGGATTTTAATGTTGTTCTCAGCTTGGGAGAGAAGAGGGGAGGACTGCCCCAGCTGGGGCCTTCTTCGAAGATCCTTCAGCAAAATATAGACCTCCTACACCTTTCGAATGTCAAGCCTCTCAACAAAATTTTCACTTGGAGCAACAAAAGGAGTGGTGATGATGGTATATCTGAGCACCTTGATAGATTCTTTGTTTCTTGTTTTTGGCAATCTAGCTCCACCTCCCTTGCTTCAAAAATTCTTGACTGGAGAGGATCTGATCACTGGCTGATTAAGCTTTCTACCTGCCATATCCCAGGACCGAAGAAGCCTCCTTTTAAGTTCCAACTTATGTGGCTTCCCGAGGCCTCTCTTCATGACTTGATGGCGCAGTGGTGGAGACATGGAGGACCCAATTTTGGTACCGCTATGTTCTCCTTCGCTAAAAAACTTTAGTATGTTAAGAGGAAGCTGAAATTTTGGAATTTAAATAGTTTTGGTAACATCCATACTATGAGGAAGAGGGCTCAAGATCACCTGGATGTGGTGACCAGGTAGATTAGGGACCTCGGCTTCTTCGAGGAACTCCGTATGGCTGAATCTCAAGCGGCCAATGTGTTGGTTGAGTGGGATCTTCGTGAAGAAATCTTCTGGAAGTAGAAGGCACGCATAGATTGGCTTCAGGAAGGGGACAGGAACACTGTGTTTTTCCACAAGTCGGTTCAGGCAAGGCATAATAGGAACTTTATTTCCTCCTTGGTTTGCCTGGATGGGACATGACTGACTACCTCTCAAGCTATATCCAGTGAAGCTATCCAGTTTTATTTTGACCTTTTTTCAGAGGGCCCGCCTCCATCTGAATTGGCTAAAAATACAGTGCTATCATGCATCCCCTCTGTGGTGACCATGGGAATGAATGAGGCTCTTCTGTGGCCTATTGGGATGGATGAAGTTGAGGTAGTGGTCTTTAGTATGAAAAGAGGTAAAGCTCCAGGGCTTGATGGCTTCCCAGTTGAATTCTTTCAGGATTTTTGGGATATTATCAACCAGGACCTCTTGAAAGTTGTGCAGGAATCCTTCTCCAGCAAAGAAATGCTTAGAGCCTTGAATGCTACCTTCCTTGTCCTTATTTTGAAGAAAGATCAGGCAAACCAGCTAGACCTTTTTAGGCCCATTGCGCTTTGCAATGTGGTTTATAAAATCATCACCAAGCTCATTGCGGAAAGACTCAAAGGATGCCTCCCCATGATTATATCAGAGGAACAAGGGGGTTTTGTAGCTGGAAAACAAATTCTAGATGAGGTGGCTATTGCTTCTGAAGCTATCCACTCCATGAGTACTTCTCAAGAATGAGCCATGTTTATCAAGCTTGATTTATCAAAGGCTTATGACCGGGCCAGCTGGAGATTCTTGCAAAAAGTTTTGTTGGCCTTTGGATTCAATTCAGATTGGATCCAGTGGGTGCTAAGCTGTGTGACAATGCCCTCCTACTCGGTCCTTATTAACGGACAACCCACTAAACTTTTTGGTGCATCTAGAGGCCTCTGCCAAGGGGATCCACTTTCTCCTTACTTATTCATCATTATAGCTGAGGGGCTTGGGCGGCTTATCAAGTTCCAGGTGTCTCAGAATATTGTACAGGGATGGCAGTGGGGGAATTGATTAACCACATCCCACCTCCAGTTTGTGGATGATATTATCCTGGCAGGGAAAGCGTGAATTAGAGAGGTGAAAGCTTTTAGAGGCACCCTTGACATTTATCTGGATGTGACTGGGCAAAAAATTAATGACCACAAATCATCTATTTTTTTCTTTAACACACCAGAGCCCATACAGCAGAGGATTGCTATTATCTTGAGATTTCAAATCCAAGCTCTCCCGGTGACTTATTTGGGGATTCCTATTGTGGTGGGTAGGCAGCCAAGACTATTTTGTCAAAATGTCCTTGATAAACTTAGGCAGAAAGTCAATCATTGGACACATAGATGGCTCTCTACTGCAGGGAGGGTTACACTCTTGCAATCGATAATCTAGGCTCTTCCTATCTACCGATGCATGGTTCAAGCTTCCCCTATGTACTTTCTTAAGGAGTTTGATGCCCTCTCTCACCAATTCCTTTGGAATGGTAATCTGCAGAACACCAAATGGAGTCTCATTAACTGGGATACTATTTGCCAGCCAAAAAAGGATAGAGGACTTGGCTTGTACTTGGCTATCCTGGCTAGCCAAGCTCTTACTGCTAAACTGTATTGGAGGTGGTGTTCCAATCAGTCTCAACTCTGGGCTCGCATCTTGTCCTTCAAGTATTTTCCTGGTGTGGAACCTTCTGACATTTCTAGGCTACCTTTGGCGAGGGGAGGATCTATGGTATGGCATACTCTCAAATTGGGAGCTCACTTGGTGAAGCACAGCCTCTTCTAGATTTGCAAAAGCAGAGTGGAGGCCCTCTTCTGGGAGGACTCCTGGGACGGATCACCCCTGCTTTTTTCCTCTCATCCACATTTGCAACCTCTGTGTGACACCTTCCAAGATGTTGGCTAGACTGTTATCGCTCACTACAAAGAAGAGTATAATTTGGGCATGACTACTGGTTATAGATGGAAAAATGCTTCTGATTGGCCATTAGGTGGTTCTTGGGAGGAGTGATTGGAACTATCTCAGATTCTTGTGTCAAGAGGTTGTAGCTCCTTACAAGGACATGATGTTCTTGCGTGGGGAGGTGACTCTACTGGGAAATGCTCAGTTTCTGTTGGATATCTAGCCCTAACAAAGCAAATGTTTGGAAATGTGAACTTCTTGTGGGGAAGGAAAATTTAGAACTGTTTTACTTGGCCCAAATGTAATTTCTTTCTATGGACGCTAATGTACAACAAGTGTCTTACCTAGGACACCCTGTGTAAGCGTGGGTTTCAGGGACCGTCCAGATGTGTCTTATGCTGCAGCGATGAGGAGACAGGGCCACACCTCTTCTTTCAATGTCCCTTTGCTAAGCAAATCTGGCACCTGTGGTGGAGCGCATGGAGCCATCCTTGCTGGCATGCTTCTTCACTCTCAGACTTCTGGAGCCGACTGGGTCATCCTCCTTCTAAAGCATCGATTTTACAAACTACTTGGTCAGCTAGACCTTCTTTTATCCTGTGGAACATCTGGCTCGAAAGGAATAGAAGGATTTTTTGGGAGACTCAGTTGGAGCTTAACACCCTCTGGGAGAAAATTCGTAATTCGCTGCAGGAGACTCTCTTGGAGAAAGGTAACAGAGCCAATGACTTGGGCTTGAAAGACACTGGTATTTATTCTAGCATTTTTGGTGTGCCATTGGACCCCCCTGCAGTGTGCCTCACATATGCCCTACGAAAAGAGCTAGGCAGCTGCTGCGACCTGTTAGTAGAATGGGACGTTGGACTCCCCCCCAAGTTGGAACAATCAAATTCAACACCGACGGATCCTCAAGGGGAAACCCAGGGGATGCAGGCATCAGAGGTGTGGGGTGTGACAGCTCAGGAGATATTCAATTTATTTTTTCTGTTTATAAGGGATGGTTTACTAATAACCTCATGGAAGCGATGGCTATCTTGTAGGCGGTGCAACAATGCTGCCAATAGGGTTGGGATAGAATTATCTGTGAGTCAGATTCTCAAGTAGTGATTAATTTGTTAAATAATCAAAATTTTGATAGTGTTGACTAGCAGCTGGCGGTGGTTGTGCAATAGACTCTCCAGTTATGTACTTCTTTAGATTATGTGGTTTTCAAGCATATTCCCCGGGAATGGAATGGGGTAGCTGACTGTCTTGCTAAATGGGCCTCTGAGCAGGGGCCCCAGTGGAGTATTTTGGATCATAGACTGTTGCCTTTGGAATTCTCTCAGAAGCTTGGTCATCTTGTTGACCAGGATAGAGCGTTGTAATCTTCTTTGTTTCTGTTTCTTCTGAATAAAGTTTTTTTACCCCTTTTAGTTAAAAAAAATAAAACAATGTCTAGATTTAAATCCTTTTAACTATCAACTAAATTCTTTGAGGATCAACACAAATTCCCCTTTTATATTAAGTTTGAAGAGATTAAAACCCTCACACTATTTTGTAAACTATACCAACTATCCAAGAACCCTTTTTCTTAATTTTAACATAAATAAAAGTATGCAATGATTTATACATAACCAATAAAGCGGACTCTATTCTAGGGTTTGAAAAACATACACAACCCAAATGTTTTCTTTTTTGTAAATTTTCAAAGCCCATTAAAAGCCATTGTAGGGTCGAAACCCTTATAAAATTTTGCAAACAAAATAACAATCCTTGTTTTTATGATTTAAATTTTAAACATAAAGAAAGTATGAAGAGATAAACGATTAGCAAGGTCGACCTTAGTTTAAGGTTTGGACTAGAATTATTAACATAATAATAATCTAATTCACACAGCCAATTTCAACATAAAAATTGGTCCTTTGGATGGGTCATAACCATCCATATGGTTGACCATCTATATATATATATATAACTTTCCAAACATAATTTAAACATAGAAATGGCGTACATTATATTAAAAACCAATTCAATAATTTAACCATACCCTACCTCAATCTCTTGGCTGAGTCCAAATTTCCTTATTTTCTTCCAATTTTCTTTCCTCCGAATCTATTTTCATCTTTGTTTATTCCGCTTTCCATTCTCCAGCATATGCGGTTCCATTTTATTTCCATTACATCCTAACTGGTTCTCAAATTTTTTGGCATGATTCCCCATAAAATCCCCTTATTTTAATTTTCCATTTAAAAACCCTCAAAAATGGATATGACTAACAGATAAACTCAAGTCATGTGTTCCATGATGACTTGAAGATTTTAGAACCCGATGACCTTTGCCCTAATTTCACTAAATATTCCAATTGAATAATGACTTAACATTATAATCCCAAAAGTTAACATTGACTTAACAATGAAATCATATAACATGCAAAAAGTAATAATTCATAGTTTGTTGACTTGGTCTGTCAATCATGCCTCAACAATGATTTTAGATTTTTAACCATGCACGTTCCTGTGTTTAGTCCAAAGTTTTTATTCATAACAAAACAATGTAACTTTACCACAACCAAAACAATAAACCCTATTAAAATTTCAACTCATGCCTTCGAATAATGCCAAGATTAATACACTATGCCTTGGTTAGACATTCCATATTCTAAAATATCATTGTTGCTTAAGATTAAACAACCTTATCAACAACACAAACTAATGCTTTGTAAATCGAAACAATTGATTTAGCCAACTCCTGCATGCCTTTCAGTTTAATTGTAGACCTTCGATCAAATAATATAACTTATCAATAACACAATTTAAATCTTAATTTGATTATCATAATGGATTACAATGAATAAATATATGTCCTAAGGTTTATTTGAAAATCCTATAACAAGAAACATGTTTTATAACAACTTGTTATTCAACTTGCAAGTAATGTTATTACACAGTCCATAGTAACTATTACTAGACAAAATGAAATTTTATGTCAAGATAGCATAATCAAATTTTGCAACACTTTTCTAGATCATATGGCACATAAATGTAGTCAATGGAGTATGAATAGCATATAAGAACTCAAAACTCATAAATGTAATCACACTACCAGGTTCTACAATATGCAAACGTAATGATCAATCAGATCCACATGTTGGAAACACATTAGTAATCCAAAAGCATGTTGCCAGCAATATAAATTAACTAGCAATTATCAGATAATACTACTCTATGTGGTGTGTGCTAGATTTCATTTTTATATTCTCTTTCTCCGCATAGATATCCATTTATACCATCCTCTCCGATGATGCCCTCCTTCAGTCATAGTCAAGAGGGTGGAATCCATCCTACATCCACCTCAGTACAAATGAACAGTGGTTAAACCAGATCATGTAAAAGAACATAATAATTGTTGTAATAAAATATATTGCTTAATTGTGATTAAAATGTACCATACAGAATACAATCAACTAACTAATAGTTAACAATCATGATTATAAGCAATAAACACTATCTATAATCTGCATATAACTAAATCATGTTACTTAACACATCAAGTAAACCCATTATTAACCACATAACCATTAATAATAAGTCTAGAGGAAAATCAAGATGTAATAGGAAACCTGAATGCAATCTTTGCCATTGTAATAAGTGGTTTCTATTTGAACTTGTGAAATCAATTTATACCAAAAGAAACAATATCTTATATATAAATGGGTAACGTCCACTCAAGAATTTATCTTATTGCTTACACTTTTTTAAGTTAGAAGTCAAGGACTAAACTACCACTTGGACTACTGTAAAAATTTTAATAATCAATTATTTCACAGTATTTTCGCTATCTGAGATGGCAACAACAAGAATTCTAAATTAAAAACTACTCTTTTGTGCCACTTCATTTTGGAGTCAAACAAATGTGTTTAACAACCAACAAAAACATTTGTAATTTGGGATATTTTGAGGACTCGAGAGGAAGTTCCACGTAATTATGGGTTGAAGCTTTTCTTGAAGATGTTTATTATTTACCATGCTTCTTTGGGAAAAACATGTATAATTCTCAGTTTCCAAAGAAAAGAAGTTTTGCAATTTTAGACAATAATATCTCTAATCAGACTCACTTAGCTACACAAGTATGAACTAGCCATTTCCACTAGCGGAAATGATTTACACGCTAACCACCTAGTTGCCTTTGGAAAATTGGAGATGGATATACCTTAAAAAAGGTGGATTTATGCATCCAATATTGTCGATAACATAGACATCAATGAGCAAATATTAATAGTTCATAACCCTCCCAAAGATGGAACAAAAATATAGAATAGATAGAGATGCAAAATGTATCATATAATGGT
This sequence comes from Torreya grandis, assembly GCA_037957365.1. Classification (NCBI taxonomy): domain Eukaryota; kingdom Viridiplantae; phylum Streptophyta; class Pinopsida; order Cupressales; family Taxaceae; genus Torreya; species Torreya grandis. Next base: position 1,475,350 of record JARHVA010004540.1, read on the forward strand.
CTTGAAATGATTTTAATGATTATATTTCTAGTCAAAAGAACATATAGATAAGGTACAAAGTTGTTGAGGTATGTTCCTTGTGTTGGTTTTAAGGCATTAATGTTTTCATTGATGTCAAAGACAAGTTGAAAGTCCTTCATGACAAAATTAGGAGTTGATGTCATGCTTGGTGAAGTGGTGTGTAACTAAGAAGTTTTTTTTCTCTGTTGAGAGAAAATTTGAAGGCAAAACGGTATCCTTTCTACGGTTTGATGACATATCAAGATCATGCTCAAGATGCAAGAGAAGCATCTTTTTTGAATCTCTAAGTACTAAGAATCATACAAGGTTAGTACAATCATAAGTAAGTATTATAAGCTATGATAACATGGGAAAGAGGCAAAGAATCACTTAGATGAGTTCAAAGGACAAGATTGAAGCTTAGCTCTTGTATGAAGAAACCTAATGAGAAGTTGCGGGCTTAATGCCTTAGTGAGACAAGCTTGGTAACATGGTGAGTTGATCCATTAGATACCTGAGTGAGAAAGGACGGAAGTATAAAATCATGTTATGATAATGTATGACATGTGGATGATGTGTTGAAGACATTACAAGAGGTTTCAGGTTGTGTTCCTAGTCCAAATAAGACTAGCAATATAAGGCCTAGATGCACAAAGTGACCTATAGTGGCCTAAGCAGGGGTCAAGATCATTTCCAAGGATGCCAAATCTCTTGAGATAATTTACAGAGGTGTGAGGGATTGTGATAAGCATGTTGACCAAGTTTAAAGTCAATACCTAAATAAGAAAGCAAGAAATTTTATGGTAAGGTTGATTGTGTGTATAAAAAAGGGTCTTGCAAATCTGAGAAGAAGTTTCTCGTGCACATTGGCACGTGCAACCTTTGTATGAGAGCTTGATCACTTCATGGTAGTTGGGGAAGGTATCTAGTGTTAATTCCTTGGCATTGGTTTTGGGATTGAGGGGCAATCCTTTATGAATGATTGCTAAGAAGGTAAGGTGGTCAAAACCCTCATAAAACCCTTACAAAGACCCGATAAGAAATATCTAATCAATTATGGCTCAAAATGATCCATTTGACCTATTTTTTTGTTTGGAACATGTAAAGGACTCTTTAAGGTTTCCTCAGGTGGTTTTTTTTTCCTGACAGTGAATAGAAGTTATAGGAAAACCCTTATCTTTAGGGTTTTTGATGCTACAGGCAAGGTTGATGAGGTCAAAGCATGCAAGTGGATGGAGGATGATGTTAAATACTTATAGTTTATGCTCATGAAATTTTATGAGAATTTTTATGACCACAAATTTTCAAAACCAGTCATGGAAGTTAGCCTATCGCTAAAATGGCCTAATGAGCAGAACAATGAAGAAACTAGGCAAGAATGATAATGAGATTAGGGATTGGTTGCAGAGGACTATGGGATGGATATTAAGGCATGGGTTCATTATTCAATACCTACCCCTAATATCCCCTTGGTCTATAAGTGTTGATGATGCCTACACCTATGCAAAAATTTGTCATCAAATTGGTCTATCTAGCACATTGGAGTCTGTGAAGAGTGACATAGTGAGATTGGTTTGTAATACCCATATTGGTACATGACCATGAAATATATATTTCTATATATATTCTAAGGATGCTAAAAGTTCTCAAAAATTCATTGTAAGATCACATAAGTGTCCCCACAGGTGTTCTACAAGTTGATTTTCTTGACTATGTTCAGGCAACTTTTATGTGTGTGTGAAAAAGATGTTCCTAAGTCAATTTTAACTAAGATTAATGATCCAAAGTTATTTAAGGTGTTATAAAGGATTAATAAGATCATTTTAATGCATTTATTCTCATTGTAAGTCCTTGATCAAGATTGGAGAGTCAAATGATTTTGATTGTGTTTTGACAGTGTTTAGTGTTTCTGAGTAAGACATCTACACGAGTGTTCTTGACGCCCTTTGGCCTGTGTGGTGGAGACAAAATAATTTTGGGAAGTTTTTTAAGTCATGATGATCCTATTAATAAATTTTATGCATGGTTTAGGTGGTAAATTTTTGTATTTGGTTCATATTTTCAAGACAGACTTACAAGCAATGAAAAGGCCTATTGGCGAGGAGACCTAATTAGTAGGTCCAAGTAGTGAAATGGGCCAAATGGAGTTGGGGACCCAAGATGAACTTATCAGGGGTCTATTGGAGGCATGTATGAAGTTTTTCATCCATTTTTTAAGATATTAAGTGTTATTAAGGGTCAGAATGCTAACATATGGGTAGGACAAACCTAATTGCATTAGGTCTCCATTAGGCCTAATGAAGGATTTGGTCCTTATGGACTATGATCGACTTATGCAATGTTTGTTTCACCTTTTGAATGTGTATGATAATATATTCCAAAGGTATTTTATTTATGGAAAGGATCATGGTCGACTAATATGGGTGAGAACAAGGGTCAAGTACTTAAGAAGGCTTAATAGGCCTAAATTGCCTAGTTGAGTAGTTGAGCTATTAAGCGAAGGAAATAATGTTTTTGAGTACAGTTTGAGATCTTGAATATCATCAAGAAATTGATAAATACATGCCATGAGTATCCAACTATTTTTATACAGGTATCAATAAAGGTCATTTGACCTAATTCGGCTAAAGAGAGAGTTATTTGAGTGATAAGGCCTAAGAGACTATTTGAGTGAGATTGAAAGGGAAAGAGTGAAACCAAAGGAGGTCATCATTAGTTTAATATTAGAAGGAGGTGTTCTAAGATGATCAAAGATTATAGGTGACTATGTTAGTGCTAAATTTACCTAGGGGGTTGGATCCTCCTTGCAAGATAGAGTTTGCAGAAGACTAGTTAAGTTGGAATTTATCTAGATAGGGGTTGGAGCTCCTTGTGAAGTTAATGCTTCACTAAAAACTTGGATCTTGACATTATAAGACTATAGTCCATGTGCATGGCTCAATGGGTTTTATCCCCCAAGAGGGTTTCCCACATATCTCTTATGTTCCCTTGTGATATGCTTGTTTAGTTACTTTGTTTATGCATTAATTTTTTGTGTGAATGAATGTTTTATGGAATGGTGAATTGAATTGAATAGTGATTGTTAAACAATTGATTCAATATGCTATGATCTATGCCAATTGTTGTTCCATGCACCAAGTTTTCTTGGCACAATCTTTTTCTCTTTGCCTTGGCGCGTAAATCCCCAATTCTTTGTGTGACTCCAAACATTATTTCTATTGTGATGGAAGATGTCTTCCGTGTGATGCTCTGTTGTTGCACTTGTTCCAAATCCCTGCCTCCTTTTGCACTACACCATATGGCCCTGTGCTTAAAGACTTTGTGCAACTTCCAACCAAGTTCTTTTATGTGTAACTTGCACAAACCAAATGTTCCACATGATGGCATAAAACTAACCTTTGCCAAAATAAAACTAACCTTTGCCAAAAACACACTATATACTAAAATTCCATCCAACTTATACAGGATTGCTTCCTTATACATTTGTGTGTGGACTTCTACACCCAATAATCACTTAAGCACCATGCGTTTAAGTCAGAACTTTCTTCGCAAAACTAGATGTAGTTGTTTTTGGGTGATGTCAGATTGTTCTTCACCAAGGATGCTCTTGCATCACTTGGTTATCTCCAAATAACATTAGTAACATTTATTTAATGGCTTATGAGATTGAAGTAAATCTTCTACATCACTTGGTTATCTCCAAATAACATTAGTAACATTTATCTAATGGCTTATGAGATTGAAGTAAATCTTCTACTTTACCATGTATTTATAGCCCATGCTATTTAAGTGCCAAAAAGAACCATCAAAGATCCACAAAAGTTATCAAGCATAAGAAACCACATAATGCATACATTCTACACCAAGTTACTTTTCCTCAAGGTTGAATCAATTTTGGGAAAGCTTAATCTAGTGTAAAATCTAATTAACTTCACCTCAAAAATATATTTGACAATGAACTTGTAAATCAGAATCAGTTAAATAATGGCATATTCGTCTACAGATTGATTTGAGGCTTTGATATGAAATTCCAAGAGCTTCCTTATCACATGAAAGGAACACATATGTCTTTTATACTTGTATCTCAAACTAGTTCTTGTCATTGAACATACAACTTGTCTTTTTAACTTGAGATATACATGCAAGGAAATGATGTTGCTCTGATTTATAACGCTTACAAAAAAATCAAATACGAAAGATCAAGAATTACACCATAACAAAATATAGGTTGTAATTCCAAAGCAATGTGTAAAGCATGTAGTGAGCCCTTTCCTTTATAGTAAATATCTAGGTTTCCCCAATGAATTTGTGCAACGTGCAAAATTACAATATATTAGGAATGAGCTATGACAAGAGCTTCTTAAGGCAATCTACAGGTTGGATCCCCCATGATAAAATAAATTGTTTCCAACTGCTCCACACAACATGTATGGAATTTGAACTCATGTCAGGTCATTGTAAATGCTTCAACTTTATCTAAGGAGATAGGGCTAGAGAGTTTCAGGATCCAAAGCCATTAACATAGAAGTGAAGATCTTAGGAAATATGCATGAATAAATTATTGTCTACCTGTTTATAGATCCAACAATATCAATTAGCTTCATCTACAAAATCCTTAGAAGCTTCCTAAATATAAGTAAGCCATGTCCATCAATTTGAATGAAAGGAGTAGATAAACTTAACATATAATACTATATTTCATGAAACATTATCAAATTGACCATTGATTAACATGCCAGTAAATTTAGCAAGTTCATGCCAATTGGATTCACTGGGATATATTTATAATTAGGAAAATAATGTAAATATTCCTAAGCCCATATCGAAATAATCAATTCCAAAAATAATAAGGAAACCTGAATGCAATCTTTACCACTATAATGAGTGTTTTTTATTTGAACTTGTGAAAGAATTGACACAAAAAGAAACACTAGCTTTTATATAAAGGGGCAATGTCTAAGTCAAGAATTTCGCTTAGTCCTTACACTTTTTTAACTCAAGTCAAGGACTAAACCACCACATGGACTACTCTAGAAATTCTTATCATCAATTATGTCATAGCATCTTTGCCATCCAAGATGGCAACGACATGAAGTCTAAAATAAAGACTACTCTTTTGTGCCACTTCATTCATTTTGGAGTAAAACAATGTGGTTAACAACCAATAAAAACATTTGCAATTTGGGATATTTTGAGGACTCGAGTGGAAGTTCCATGTAATTCTAGGTTGAAGCTTTTCTTGAAGATATTTATTTGTTACCATGCTTCTTTGGGCAAAACATGTAGAATTCTCGATTTCCAGATAAAAGAAGTTTTGAATTTTTAGACAATAACATCTCTAATCAGACTCACTTAGCTACACGAGTATGAACTAGCCATTTCCACTAGTGGAAATGATTTACAAGATGACCACCTAGTTGCCTTTGCCAAATTGGAGATGGATGTACCATTAAAAAAGGTGGATTTATGCATCCAATATTGTCAGTAACATAGACATCAACACGCAGATACCAACAATTCCTAACCCTCCCAAAGATGGAATAAAAATATAGAATTGATAGAGATGCAAAATGTATCAGACACTGATTTTGAAATAATTTTCATGACTATATTTGTAGTCAAAAAAACATATAGATAAGGTACAAAGTAACAAAGTTATAACTACTTTTGTTATAAATATTAAGATTCAGAGCCATGAGAACTACAAATACTATACTATGCTAAGACATCCAAATATGGTTAATTGTTAGCTACAATTGAATATCACTAGACACTCTACAAAATTCTAGATAGGCTAGCTTATATCATGCCAAGATTGTCCAAAAGATAACTTAATGCTTTATTGCTAACTTTGGCTCCATGAAATAAACCTGCTACTATTTCTCAGTAATCTATAAAGAACTTTAGTATAATTTATTTAGTGGCTTAAGACATTTCTCATAGTTAACAATTTGTCAAAATCAAAATACTTGAATATTATATATATTTAGCATTCTGATATTTTTTTAGTTTTACACATATATATGTAATAATACTTCCTAATAATAGTTGTATTTAATCAAAAATGGGCTAAAGCACTTTCAACTTTTGGATCTAAGTCATGCTCAAATGATTTTAAATGCCAAATCTCAGTTCATTCAAATATATTGCTAACTTCTCTTGGTCTACTTCACTATGACCAGATCTGATAGTGATTTTATAAAATTCTTCCATGCACTCCTTAACACAACTCTTTTTGCCTCGGTTTCTACAACTTCTTGAACAAGTTCATCTATTAATCACTAGGGTGGAACTTTCCTTTCATTTTGGAAAATATTTTGTCCCACTTGGTTATCTTCTCCTTTCCTCTTCTTTGATTTTTAACCTTCTTCCACCGAAGCGTTGCATGATCCTTCAACTTGGTTTGTGCCACCTTCACACCCTGTGGATCACTAATGTCGTCAAACTCGAAATACTCCTCAATGTCTATGAGCCAATCAATGAGCACTTCAGGATTCAAAGTTCCCAAGAAACATGGCACATCCACCTTTGCGTCTCACCCAATCCCATAGATAGCTCATGAGTCTACCTTCATTTACATCCATGTGTGCTTCATCTTCTTTGCCTTCCTCTCTACATTGTGTGCGTTGTTGTGCCTCCTCAACGTCGCTTGGGTCATCTCTAGGGGAATAATCTCACCTTTTGTCTTGCTCTACAATGTCTAGTCGCATTTGCACAACCCACAAAGCATCCAAGACTTCATCAAGTCTTCCAACCACATTTGATGCTATCCCATTCCCACCTCGCCTCGCCCGCCCCCTCCCTCTCCCCTACCCCTACACCCTCCCCTTTGACCAACAACTCTTTTGGGTGGCATCTCTATTCTTTGGGCCCAAATCCTACTGCTACAAAATCTCAACTCGCAATCTTATGTAAGTAGCCTCACCCTCCACACGGTTCAAAACCTTACTCTAATACCGATTGATATAGTCACAAGGGCAGGGTTTCCACTGAAGGAAAGCCTTAGCCCAACAACAAGATAAACACACACATACACACACACACAAACATCTCTAAAACATGGGGTTTGATCATATATATTAATATAACAAGGGGTTACATAGATTTCCTCCAATGCATGAGCTACAAGCTATGCTTAGATCTCAAACTACCACATGCAAGCTTCTCTCTCTTACATCAATGTAGTCTCTCAAACATCCATGCACCCCAGGGTATAATGGCGTGGTTCCTACGAGCTTACTCTCTCCTCTCAAACTAAGCTAATCTAAGCACTCTCTCTCTCTAAACAAGCCAAAGCTCCCTGATGCCTTGCCCAGCAAGCCTTTTTATAAGCTCTTCTAAGTGTTATGTGTCAAGAGAGATTCATGCAAACTCTCACAAGCCAACACCCATCCCCAAGGATGGTTTGCCTCCCACATAAACACAAATGAACAACACGTGTCCTTAGAATCCATCTCCAAAAATATTGGAGTCATAGATCCATTCCAAGAACTTTAGAGTCAATATGCTCTGAGTTGCGCCAATTGTTTCTCCACACACCAAGTTTTCTTGGCACAATCTTTTTCTCTTTACCTTGGCGCGACAAATTCTAGGCATGCAAATCCCCAATTCTTTGTGTGCCTCCAAACTTTGTGTCTATTGTGATGGAAGATGCCTTTCATGTGATGTTTCATTGTTACACTTGTTCCAAATCTTCGCCTCCACTTGCATCGTGCCATATGGACCTGTGCTTGAAGACTTTGTGCAACTATACACCAACTTCTTTTTTGCGTAACTTGCACAAACCAAATGTTCCATGTAATGGCATAACACAAAACTTTGCCAAAAACACACTATATACTAAAATTCCATCCAACTTCTACACAATTGCTTTCTTATCCATTTGTGCGTTGACTTCTGCACCCGACAATCACTTGCACGCCATGCATTCAAGTTAGAACTTTATTCGCAAAACTAGACATAGTTGATTTTGGGTGATTCCAGATTGCTCTTCGTCGGGGATGCTTCGGCATCACTTGGTTATCTCTAAATAACATTAGAAATGTTTATCTAATGGCTTACAAGATTGAAGTAAATCTTCTACTTTAGCATGTATTTATAACCCATACAATTTAAGTCCCTAAATGAACCATCAAAGATCCACAAAGGTTATTATCAGGCATAAGAAACCACAGAATGCATACATTCTACACCAAGTTGCTTTTCCTCAAGTCTAAATTAATTTTAGGAAAGCTTAATCCAGTGTAAAATCTAATTAATTTCACCTCAAACAAATATTTGACAATGAACTTGTAAATCGAAATCAGTTAAATATGGCATATTCAGTCAACAGATTGATTCGAGGCTTTGATATGAAATTCCAAGAGATTCCTTATCACATGAAAGGAACACGTCTTTTATACTTGTGTCTTGAAACAGTTTTGTCATTGAACATATATCTGGTCTTTTTAACTTGAGATATACATGCAATGAAATGATATTGCTCTGATTTATTTGCTTTAAAAAAAAGCAAATAACAAACATCAAGAATTACACCATATAACAGAATATAGGTTCTATCTCTAAAGCAATGTGTAAAGCATGTAGTAAGCCCTTTCCTTTATAGTAAATACCTGGGTTTCCCCAATGAATTCGTGCAGCATGCAAAATTATAATATATTGGGAATGATCTATGACAAGAGCTTCTCACGGCAATCTACAGGTTGGACCCCCATGATAAAATAAATTGCTTCCAACTGCTCCACATGTGAATGGAGTTTGAACTCATGCCAGGTCATTGTAAATGCTTCAACTTTCCTACAGAGATAGGGCTAGAGAGTTCAGGATTCAGAGCCATTAACATATAAGTAAAGATCTTAGGAAATATGCATGAATAAATTCTTGTCTGCCTATTTACAGATCCAATAATATCAATCAGCTTCATCTACAAAATCCTTAGCAACTTCCTAAATATAAATAAACCCTGTCCATCACTTTGAATGAAAGGAGCAGATAAACTTAATATATAATACTAGATTTCATGAAATATTATCAAATTGACCATTGATTAACGTGCCAGTAAATTCTGCAAGTTCATGCCAATTGAATTAACCAGGATATATTTATAATTAGGAAAATAATGCAAATATTCCTAAGCCCATATCCAAATAATCAATTCCAAAAATAATAAGGAAACTTGAATGCAATCTTTGCCACTGTAATAAGTGTTTTTATTTGAACTTGTGAAAGCAATTGATACAAAAAGAAACACTACCTTTTATATAAACGGGCAACATCTAAGTCAAGAAATTATCTTATTCCTTACACTTTTTAAGTTAGAAGTCAAGGACTAAACCACCACTTGGACTACTGTAGAAATTCTAATCATCAATTATTTCATAGCATCTGTGCTATCCGAGATGCCAACAACATGAAGTCTAAAGTAAAGATTACTCTTTTGTGCCACTTCCTTCGTTTTGGAGTCAAAAAAATGAGGTTAACAACCAACAAAAACATTTGCAATTTGGGATATTTTGAGGACGACTCAGGTGGAAGTTTCACATAATTCTGGGTTGAAGCTTTTCTTGAAGATGTTTATTAGTTACCATGCTTCTTTGGGCAAAACATGTAGAATTCTCAGTTTCCAGATAGAAGTTTTGAAATTTTAGACAATAACATCTCTAATCAGCCTCACTTAGCTACACAAGTACAAACTAGCCATTTCCACTAGTGGAAACGATTTACAAGTTGACCACCTAGTTGCCTTTGGCAAATAGGAGATGGATGTACCATTAAAAAAATTCCTGCATCCAATATTGTCAGTAACATAGACATCAACAAGCAGATATCAACAGTTCCTAATCCTCCCAAGGATGGAACAAAAATATAGAATAGATAGAGATGCAAAATGTATCAGACACTGATCTTAAAATGATTTTCACGATCATATTTGTAGTCAAAAAAACATATACATATGGTACAAAGTAACAGAGTTATGACTGCTGCTGCTATAAACACTGAGATTCAGAAACCTGAGAACTACAAATACTATACTCTGCTAAGACATCCAAATATGGTTAACTGTTAGCTACACTTGAATATCACTGGACACTCCACAAAATTCTAGAGAGGCTAGCTTATATCATGCCAAGATTGTTCAGAAGATGACTTAAAGGCTGTATTGCTAACTCTGGTTACATGAAATAAACCTGCTACTCCTATTTCTTGGTAATCTATAAAGAACATTAGCAGAATTTATTTAGTGGCTTATGACATGTGAAGAAAATCTACCACTTTACCATGTATTTAAAACGTATACTATTTAAGTACCGATCTGAACCATTAAAGATCCACACAGGTTACCATCAGGCATAAGAAACTAAGGAATACGTACATTCTACACCAAGTTACTTTTCCTGCAGTCTGAATCAATTTTAGGAAAGCTTAATCCAATTGAAAATCTAATTAACTTAACCTCAAAAAAATATCTGACACTGAGCTTGCAAATCAACACCACATAATTAATGACTATGATGTTGTAAATCAAAAAAATTAGGCTATCCAAATGGGTTAAAACAAAATACCTGAAATAGAAAATAGTGCAATTGCATATCAATCATATGTTGATTTTTAACAATTTTGAAAAGAGAGTTATTGTAAATCAATCAAACCAAATGCTTCAAGAAGGAATTTCCCAATGTTGATGGATAATTTAAACATATCCTTTAAGAATGTAATCTACATTAAGAGTCCTGAGTCCCTATGCAAATATTATTTATATTATTAATATTGTGAATTATTTGGCATGACCTGCACACAGTTTTCGTGCTTCAGATTTCTTATGACAGGCGTAAGCAGGGTTCCTCAACTGCTAAAATAAAGACATGCTTGTCGTATCAAACCCTCCTGCAAACAGTGAGCAAAACCAAATGAAAACTTGTTTTAGCAATCTATACATTTATAGGTGCAAACACATCAAATAATTAGTATTAAGCTGATGTCTAACCTGGTGAACTCGTGAATCAAAACAGATGCTATATTTATATATTCTATTTGGGGCCAGTTTCTTGCTTTTGCTTCATACTTGCCTTATCGGTCTTATGAGCAATATCGGCCAAAAGATGATCATATAAGTTTGGGTTAGTCAGTAAAGAGAAAAAACCAAGTAAAACCTAAAAGCAGTATCAATTTGTTTGAGATCTCATCTCTTGTCAAAAATCAATAAACCATTTTTGCAAACAATGCTCATAAATAGAATTTGAATGCTCATACTGTCAAGAAAGAAATAACCTTGGAATTTGTCAATGCAGGACTCCACTGTTCTTTCAGAATTTTGCAGCAGATACTCCCATTGTTGTTGACATTTGGATAGTAAACTTTAGTGTGGAGCGCAATTTGTAGAGATATTTCAAATACTCAAGATCACGACCCCCAACATATACATGCCTCTGAGATTTCCCCAAGTGCCACATTTTAAAGATACTTCTATATTCAGCAACCATGACTTCATTTACAATCGATATGATAATGAATGTGCAACCCATTAAAAAAGCACGTTAAGTCTTAAATAAAATGTTGTCTTATTAATGGCCATGTTTGGAAAATAGGGACAAAATGGGTTTGTTGAAAAGGCCAACCTCCCAAACCCTTGTCAGCACTCTCCCAGCCTTTGCCAAAATTGGAACTTTGGAACAGCGCATAGACATCATCAAAGGATAATCTAAAGCCTTTTTTTTGTCAGATGCAGCGTGAGTGCCCTGAAATAAATGTATGGAAAATGTGGAAACATACCCCAGAGACGCAGATCCCACTTTGCCATCAAAGTCACTGTTCCTCCCTCGTCCCTCCCACAGATTCGATCAGCAGATCTGGCACAAAACCCTCACGGTAGCATCTGTCATCCCCAACAACCATCTTCATAAAAAGGGGAAAACATCATGTCTCTTTGGAGGTTGAAGGCCGCAACTTGAAAACAAAACATAAACAAAGCTTACACAGTTGGGCACACCTCTATAAAGTGCCATAATTTCCATGGGTTTCTATATCTGCAAACCCTTAAATTTCTGTCAAAAATGTAAAACAACCGAAAAATAAATAAACAGAGAGTGCCAATTACAAACACCCAGGCTACCCTATAACAGGTTCCTTACATAAGTACACCATAGAAAATATACTATAATATATGATACACAATACAATTTTATCAAGTGAAAAGATGGATCGTGATTTTCAATCACCTCAAAACAATTGAGAGTTGAGGTGTGGTTGGTAGATGCCCTACATGGCATTTGCAACGCTCCTGAAAGAGCCACGGTCCACCAACCCATCAAAACCTCTATGACCAGACACCTTCAATCCCAACAAGAAAAAAATAAGACAAAACAAAAAAAATAAGTACAGGGTATGCTAACTTTTGTTGAGGCGCCAGTGACCTCTACCATCTTCCATGGCGGCCAACTTCAATTCCCTTACCTACAAAGACAAAAGATTACTAGGTTAAAGCAAAAAACAATTGCCTTTCAAAGTATAATTTGTGGCGGAATAGTCTCCATCCCAGTGGCAGCAATATGGCATCCAATGTTTTCCTCTGCAGTGCATGGTAGAGACACCTGTATGAAGGTTGAACATCTGTTCGTTGTATTGATGAAATGGTAGGTAATATCAGTGTAACACTAAGTAACTTTTTAATTAATACACAACGAGGACACTAACAATAATGATCACACAGCGAGAACTGCATTACCCAATCATCCTTCTAATGTCCTTTAATAATTAAAAACACCAAAATCAAATCATAGCCATTGATTATGCCCTCTGTTCAACACTGACAGGTGAGCCCATCCCATAGAAGGAACGCCAATCGGCATAATTAATACAACAACACTTTGTCTCCCTTGCTGTTACAGTTATTTCATTTTCTATATTTTTGGTAACAACACATAGGCCTGTTGCATAATGTAGAGTTGTAAACGGAATCCTGCTTTGAAATATTGTACTTTTAGACTTAGAATTTTCTGTATATTCCATGTCTATGTAAAGAATCACAATAAAAGGATGCAAAGAAATGCAGGATGACCATGTTCTGTGCAATATCCTCACTTTTGGTCTCAACTGTCAATCAGGGCTAGTAGTTGGAAAAGCTGTTGGGAATTATGCATTCGCAAGATTATGTAGCATCCACACTTTCTATGTATTAGTGGCTGACCATTGTGTCACTAAAATCAGTTATTTAGTCAGACTTATATGCATGTTAATATAATGGTCTTCAAACTAGAACTTATTGCGGCTCCAAATCATTTCTGTAAGCCCACCAAGTGTATAAACAAATAGAAGACTACCCATTCAAAATTGAAGACGGTCCACCAATATTTGTTGAAAACACAACCAACAGGGCCAACCGTTCATTAGGAACTAGACATATATTAAAGCAAGTCTTGAGAACAAAATTCATATTCTTCTAATTCGTTGTTACTTAATCTAGTCATCCGCTGGGTCAACCCATAGAATTGCATTAATTTGTATCTTCTTCTTAAGCCATTGGATGTTTGGACGCATATTAGCAATGAATCTTGTGTCCTTGTTTTGAGGAGCTGGGATAGCCCTGCCTAATACTGGCACAAAACATGGAACCTTATGCACAAATGGCAGTCTATCCTGTCCTGAACTTACATGCTCAACCAATCATTTAAACATTAAGCTTTCATTCAAGCAGTAATGAATAGGATCTTGTACAAAATATTGCTGGAGACCTATTCACTCTTGTTTATACATCTGGGAAATACAACATTATTTCAAGGTGCATGTTTTTTTGAATTTTCTGCAATTTCCAATCTTGCCTTTATAGAGGGTAGTCGTGCAAGTGCCATTTTCAAGATAGTAACCAAAATACCAAGTTGTGTATATTTAGATTCTTGTAATTGTCAATTTATAGCAGTTGCTCCTTACTACCAATAATTTACAAGTATTGAAGTGTCATGCGTACCTTTCCTCTTACTAAAATCTTTTGATAAAGAATACTGAAAAATGAGCAACCCTCCTGTGCGACAAAACTTTGATTGATAGCTCTACTTAAATTTCATCTGTTTACATACGCTTTGATTGGTAACTCTACTACAATTTCATCTGTTAGAATATCTAATATATCTATAAGTTGCCACAACAAAAGAAGCATAAATACCTTCAAGGGAAGTAGATATTGATTGCAGACATGACCATCATGGTACAACCACACTTGGAAAGAATTGTAAGCAAAGAATTACAGACAAATTCTTGGAATCAGCTTTCAAGAAATATCCCCTCAATTCTTCTGGAAAGGCCAAGATAAAACCCGCTGAACCCTGCACACCTTCCCTGCTCCCCCACCCCAGCATTAGACCAGAAGCATGTGGCTTATTTTACCTAGTTCTCAAATGTATGCCATGATCAGATATAAACTCCTGGCTAACAACATCGTACGTGAAAGACAGAAGAGAGTTGACAACCATGAAGTCAGTTAAGACTAGTGGTTGTCAAAAGAAAATTGCTCAGAAAGTTGCACCACTGTCTTAACACAATTCAAATAGTGGCCAACGTTTAGAAGTAGTGAGAAATACTGCTTTAAAACTTCAAAGCGTTGCATGGCATAGTTGTGTCACTTTGATGTTAATGAATCATGTTTGTGGCCATATAATCTGAAAACATGAGTATAGAAACCGATTGTCTTGTTAATCACGGGTCCACCCATGGCACAACCTGTGAATGCTAGCCACCCGTGGTTGCATTAGTCCAATATGGCAAAGCTTCATCACCCAATGTTATTAAGTACTGACCCATCTTCATGACAACCAGGGCAAACAAAATCAGACATATAGCTTCAGGTATCCACCTTAACTAAAAAAAATCTATGAATCCCGACTCCAGAAGCCATAGCATTTCATTATATAAGTGGGGCTAGTAGCACTGCTTGAGTGACACATTCTTAAATCGCCTATGACATGTTGAGATCAATGACAGCTGCGCTTATTTTTCTGTATTTTCTGTAAATTATTACATTATTCTGTGGCACCCTGTAGTTGAGTAATGTAGCGCGAACAAGAATAACAGAGTGTCTCGAGTCTCACATGGTAGTCCACACTATGTTGCTGGCCAGTTGTTCATGGAGATATCTCGACAGCTCTATTGTTTTTAAACAGAACAAAGTCAGTCTAAGCCACTCTGGCAAACAATTTTTCTTTTTGTTTTTCTTTTCGTTTTTCTTTTTCTTTTTTTTTTTTTTTTTTTTTTTTGGTTTTAGCGCTCAGCAAACTGTAACACTTACCGATGCCCCAAGAAGCAAACTGTAACACTCACCTGTGCCCCAAGAATATATCATCGTGATTAAAATACAGTTATGTTTAGAAAAGGGGTATCTCTTCCACCAACTTCACCTGATACTTGCATCCAGTCTCCTGATGATGTATCTAGAGTCTAGACAACCACCCTGCTGGAAAGCTATAAAAATTGATTAGTGAGCTCATCTTGAAGCAAGAAAGCTGCCTCTCTCACCTTTGTTTTAGTCCAGAATCCTCGCACAATGGCAGTCCATATTGAATCATCAGGAACAAAGCCCTTGGCCAAGTTATCGCTAACAATTCGATCGACCTTGTCCAAGTCACCCCTCTTGCAAAACCTATCTAACATCAAATTTAAGGTCTCCAGACTAGGATAAATGCCCCTATTCAGCATATCCAGGTATGCCTGAAAAGCCCTGTTCAGGTTACCTCCTACTTTACAAAGTCCCTGCACAACAGCATTGTTCATATCCTCATGAATATGCCTGGTCGCCCTGTTTGGCACAACACCATTCAGAGTCATCTCATCCAGAAGATTGGCAGCCTCTTGGGGCCTCTTCTCAGTACACAAACCAGTTATAAGCTTCCCATACAGTGGAGCATCTGGCTTCCAACCCCTCAGCTTCATTTGGTCAAAAATCTCTGATGCGTCCTGAATTTTCCCTTCCATGCAAAACCCATTAATCAAAGTAGAATAAGTATGCATATTAGGCTTTTCGCCTTTACTCATCATTTTTCCCAGGAACCATAGGGCTTCCAGAGACCTCCCAGCCTTGCAGAGCGCAGTCATGACTGTAGTATAAGTGACCACATTTGGAGAAACATTGTTGGCAAACATGTGCTGCAGCAGATTTAGGCCACCATCCACATTACCTGCAATGGAGAGGCCATGTATTAGGGTTGAATATGTGACCACATCTGGGGCACATCCATAGGATTCCATCTCCTTGAGAAGCTCAATTGCCTGGTCCACTTTGCCATGCTTGCAGAAACCATCTATTAATGTATTGTAAGAAAAAGAATCAGGAATCAAGCCCTTGTCAGGCATTTCCCTAAAAACTCTAATTGCCCTGTCTAGGGTTTCATGGTTTTTACAGAGGGCTTTGAGCAGAATATTGCAGGTAGAAATATTAGATTCAATGCCCATTTTTTTCATGTGGGCATGGAATTTAAAGGCCAGCTTGAGATGATTTTCCTTAACTAAGACTGCAAGGACGGAAATGTAGGATTTCTCTGTGGGTTTACAGTCGAAGTCTTTCATTCTGCGAAAAGTTCTTAGGGCTTCGAAGGGCTTGTGGGCCTTTCCGTATGCCCTGCACATATTTACGAAAATGTCTTCTGGGCAGCGTATTTTTTCGTGGGTCATTTTGTGCAGCAGGGATTCTGCAGCAAAGAATTGGCCTGCGGCGGCCAGCCTGCCAATCATGAGGCCGAAAGTGTCCTCGTTATGTTTGAATCCATTTGGGTATTCGCCTGTTGCAGAATTGAAGATGTCCAAAGATTTACCAACATTTTTTTCCGCCCTTATCATTTGGGCCACGTAGTCTGGAGTTATTTGCTTTGGCCATTTCATGGCTGCCAAAGTGTACTTGTCGTGCCTAGATAAATTGGTGTGCAATTCAGTGATCAAAATTCAGCCCTCCCAACCGTTCCGAAGAGCTTCAGACTCGTCCACAAATGCAATTTAGAAATTACAAGGGTTAAAAAAGGAATTATTTGTAGAAATAATTTGTCTACATATATTATTTTATAATTGAAAAATTAAAAAATATTCTTCTATATATTATTATAAAATATTTATATCATTATAATTTTATTAATATTAAATGAATATGTTAATTAAAAGAGGTTGTGGCATTTATTGTTGAGACCATTGCTATTAAAATTTTAAAAATTTATGTGATAAGTAGAGACACACATATATATGATATATATGATGTGATTTTAATGAGGATGTCATAATATATGTAAATAATATAAAGCTCATGTAGTTGTCTCCATCTAAGTGTTGACCATTATCCATTGTAGCTTATTTGTTGTGGCATCGATATTGCATAATTGTATGACATGGCTCATCTTTAATAGTGATATCTTGTCGTTGCTATTGGCATCAAATTTGTTGAACACAATTTCAAGCTTTATAACGTTCAGTAATGGACAATCAACCTCAAATTGTTGTTGCTGTAAATATTATTTCTCAATGAATTCTTTGGGCATTCGCATACAGACATTTTCTTGTCGGACGAAGATTTTTTTGATCAAGATTTGGATGAAAATTTGTTTAAACCCTGTGACTATTGTCACAACAATGTAGCCGATGCATTTTTGCAATTGGTAAACTAGGGGAATCCCATTATAATCGTCATGTTTAAAACATTTGTGGCTTCAATTTTTGTTTTGCAGGTATATATATACTAAAAGGGGAAATAAAGTAAAAATTATTTGAATAAAAGTGTAGGGTTTGTAACTTGCAACACAGAGCATGGCAATCCAATTCTATAGTTTTCTCAACACAACAACAACATTGAGTTTCTTTTAACGATGCCAAGATTTATTATTTTGAACTAAAATTCTACCAACTGTTGAAATTGAATGTAATTATGTAAAGCTTTTATAAATATCATGTGGCTGCATTACCGTGTAAAATTGTAAAATATCAAAAATATTAAACAATAGGATAAGATGATTAAATCGAAGAGGATGAAGCATGGCTATGACTTTTTAAGGTGATGTGCATGAATATGCCACTTGCTAAAATTGTGAAATATTAATTGTTGAAAAATAGTTATTATTGCGCAAGGGTAACAACAGTTTTCCCTTTGTGTTAAGAATATATAGGTAATTAGACTTTAAAAATGTACATTTCAAATAATTAATAAAAGCTTAAGAGGATATACTTGTAAATGTTAAATCTATATTGTATATGATAAACTAGTCTTGTACATTTGATAAATATCACTCATAGCTCAACCCTTTAGTTTAAGACATTCTTACTACTGACAAAATCACATTTATCATGTCATTGTGCCTAAATGTGTATCTTACAGTCCGACCTTGATATTATGATTACTTAGATCGCTTGTAGCCCACAATTCACTTAAAATCCGATATATAGCTTCCATTGTCAATTACAGATCTTTAGCAATTCTCTATCCTCCAATACAATATCGTCCAGACTAGGATACTGACATCGATGATAGTTTCCCATAATTGAATCTAGTGTTTGTACCCTACAAACACTCAAATTTACAAATATTTTGATATGTAAGGGTTAGCCTATTGGTCTAAATTAACCTCCCCATGAGATTTATTTCAAAAAGTGTGGTATAAATACAAAATAAATCCCACTCATTATTCACCTAGAAATTACCAAGTAAACACCTATCAACCTCACTAAATCATTTGCACAATTGAGTTCTATTACCCTATGCTTCCATACTTCCAAATCAATCATAGGAGCAGTCTTATTACAAGGCTGAAGCATTCCAAGAGTAACCCATAAGTAGTATTTGTCTAGTTATAAGCTAGATCACTACATGCACTCGCATATAACATATTGCATAATTGTTCACACAAGCCCACATAAGGGGGAGAACTATATCAGTATGAGACCCTCTTCAAATGTAGGCAGCACTCACTGACAAAGGGGTCTTTGAGATCAATATGACCTCACTTGAACATATTAACCCCTGTTTTACAAGGTGGCATGCCCTAATTGAAGAACCTAGGGTTTTGAGCTACATGTTGATATCTAGAACCTGTGTGCATGATCTGAATAAAGAATTTGTAAGGCGATAATGAACCTTAACAGGTGCATGTGACTTGTATTTTGTACAAGACATAAATGTCAATTTTCAAATAAAAGCATCAACGCTAGTGTCCATGTTTTGATGGTAGTGTCCAAACTGATAAAGCGTTGATTTTTAAAATCTAATGAGTCACAACTAAGCATCATCCTAATTGTTTCTACACTTGCACTTCTTAGACATGTTTGCACATCATTCAGTAAGCTAAGTATTATTCATTCTTTGTGTTTAAGCAATTAAATTATTATTTGGCATTGTACTTTTTATATTTAGTATATTTCTATAATTCAGCACCGTATCAAAATATATTGTGGATCTAAATTATTTAACTAGAATGTTATACACACCCTAAATTGGTCAAGCAAACACTAGTACTATGTATTTTGAATCTCTTTCATAGGAAGTTCTTAATGATGAATGAAAGTCTTGGTTGCATGGTCACTTTGGTCTTTTGGTCCTTATTATGACTTGTCTTCCCATATTTTTACACCTCTAGTGGTCTTATGGCATGCCAATCCCAATCACAAGGGCCCCTAGCATATTTGTTTCAGTCACAACCCACTTTTTTACCTAAAGGATAATAATGTAGTCTTGGACAATAGCACACTGTGTTAATGTCCACCTCAACACTATTATTCAATGGTCATATTTTTAGCTTGTTTTGGGCCCTTGCCATTTGTTGGGTACATTCTTATGATTTTATTTATCTTTTCACCTTATCGGCCTATGAACAAGCATATTACATTCAAATTAAAGTTCATTCTATATAAAGAGCCTCACAAGGCATTCTACATCTAACACTTACTACTTTGGCACATAATTACATAAAAATCAGTCAATAGTATATCTCAACACTCTGCATATTACTCAACATCACACATAGATTTGCATGCTTGATCAAAGAAGGGCCTGAGCAAAAGTCATTATAGCATACCATGTGTGTTGATTAAACATGTTCCCTAAGTAAGAGTTGCATGTGATCTTAGACCCCTATCATTGGGGTTAATGTAGGCAATAGTTAGAATAGTAGGGGTTCTACATCATGTGATCATAATATCTCACAACCCACTTTTCCCCTTCCTTTTGCATTTGATGTCATTGTTGTTTCATGTGTGAAGGTGTTCATTAGGGTTTTCAAGGTAAATCAACCAAACAATGATACAAAATAATGATCAAGAGCTCTTGAGCACATCTACAACACCAAGAAGACCTCTCACAACATCCCCAAAAGTTTTAGGCCCCTTGTCCACAAAAAGACATTAGCGTGATGTCTTTGCCAATAGATCAATGCAGAAGTGTCCAGCTGACCATGTTATTGTCTTAAGACAACTAGAATTTTGGTTTCAAAATGAAAGGACTCCAAGTTGTCCTCCTAACCTATTTCAACATTATCATCATCTAGGGACACTCGTTTTACTCCAGATAAGTGAATCTTCACCTTACACTCATTATTTCAAGTAAGTCAATTAAGTTCGCTATTTGTAGTGTGTGTGTGTGTGTGTGTGTGTGTGTGTGTGTGTGTGTGTGTGTGTGTGTGTGTGTGTGTGTGTGTGTGTGTGTGTATTTACCCTCTTTACTCAACCCTTTAACAACCTAGGATTTACACCAATAAACACTTAAAATGTTAAATCATTTGGTAAACTTGACTTACTTTGAATATTATTTTACAACCCTGGTTCCATCCTAGGGTTTACCTTCTCCATTTTTGTGTAAAAAATTAGGGTTTATAAATTTTGACTTCTTTCTAATTTTTGCACATTTGAACTAATCTATATCAGTCCTCTATTAGGGTTTTCATTGATTCAATATTCTAAAATTTTGTCTAAAAAACCCTTAAATCCCTAGATCTACATACTAGGTCCTCACACATCCAAATATTAGCCCTTAGGATTTCAAGTCAATTTTTTATTTTTGTGTACCTTGGGTTGAATATATAGCATATTTTAAAATATATTTATGTTGTATTGTCTTCTACCCATTGTTTGCCTATTTTTCATTTTTTACATTCTCTTTTGTGGTAAGTTTAAAATTACCTCTATGGAACCTCTTCCCCCTCACCTAGTTGATCAAATTTTAAACTTTTCACATAATTATAAAAATGAATGGACCAATTTTCAAAATTGTACATTAGCACATGATCATGAGCATGTTTTCATTTAGAATGATGATGATTATTGTTGTAACGATGGATATGATGATTTTATGCACTAATTTATGCTCACCCCACTAATTACACTAATTCCCACTAATTTCACTAGCTTGTAATCCCGTGACTAGACATTAGCGGGATTGACCTCCAGTAGCGGGATTATCTATTCTAGTCATGGGATTTCCCTGTGCACTTGTAAGATTGTAGGGACTCATGGGATTATAGAAATCTAGATTGCTAACATCTTTCTTGCAGGTCCCTTCGAGGTTTAGGCACCCCATTAGATATCTAACCTTTGTGCTTGTAGGGGGTACCATTTTCTAATTTTATCTTAGATTTCATTATCTTGATCATTGATTTATATATGTATCATTGTCTTTTCTAGTATTTTGTAAATACTTGTTTAATCTTGTGTGTGTATATCTTTGATCTCTCTTTGTATATACTGATTTGTCATATCATGCCAAACACACATAGGTAATTAGATTGGTTAATTAATCATATCATGTGTTTGCCTATTTGTTAAGCCCTCCCCTCGGATAACATGTGACATGGAATTGACACCCATGTATGGGTTTAGTCCATAGGGGTTAGTGTTGTAGATTTCATCACTGCACAATAACCAAACTCCATGTTCTGATGGAGTATAATAATCAAAGATATTTGTCATTAGTCTAAGTGGTTGACCCCATACAAGTCATCCATAAAGAGAAAGAGTTAACTTTCTAAACTAGGCATTAGACAACACCCTACATGGACTTGGGCCCCAACGTACCATCATGTATATTGGGGACTCCCTTAGATCCTTGTTCATACCTAGTATAGGACCTTTTAGACGTAATAGGTGTTCCATTGTAGGTGTCAGTATCAGCACCAAAGTAGCCATCAAGTGCAAGTAGGGTTGAGAGGGTTCGGTCAATTTTGTAATGGGTCATCGACCTACAACTTCACCTATGTATCCATTAGATGTTGTGGACATTGGGTTACACACCCATTAGTTTATTAATCATAGGTTATGGCTTGCTTGCTTAGGTGTGTGTTGTGTTAAACTCATACTATTTTTGAGTCGAGTCAACCTTTTACCCATCCATATCCTATATAGGTCCTTTGCACATATCCTTTTATATATTTTATCCTCATCATTCTATCCATTTATGCATATCTCCCCCACCATCCTTTTATATACATCCTAGTCATCATCCTTGTTATCATCCTCATCTTGATCCACATCTTCATCAACCGCATCCCATCTTATATATCCTAGTCATCATTGTACATACTCTCTTCATATATCCTTCTCTTTGTCATACCCACTCATCCTTAGCCATACCCTTACCCCCAACCACATCCTACATCCTTACTCAAGTCCACATCATCACCCACTCACCATAGTCACCTCATCCCTTCCTAATCTCACCACATCCCATTATCCTTGGTCATCACCCCATTATCTTGTACATCCTTACCTAATCACCATCTTGTCCTCATACCCTCCTAATATAACCATATCTACCCATCACCTCATCCACTCACATATCTTAATCACCATCTTTTATCCATTGTCTAAACCCCTATACCATATCATCTCTATCACATCTTAGTCTAACCATATCTCCTTACCATTGATCATCCTAATCATCATATTGTATATCCTAGTCTCCTCCCCTTGTACATATCTTTGTTCTCTTGTATATCCTTTTAGTCACATCTTAATTACATCCTAATCATACTTCATTACCTACACCTTGTCCTAAATCCACCTCATTATCTCATCTCATTATCCCATCACCTATTATTTATATCCCATCTATTATCTCATCCTGGTCAAACCATATACACCTATCATTAATCAATCACCCTACTTCGTAATCAAATCTTGTATATCCTAATCTCACCCCTTTTTACATCATTTATTCTCTTGTACATTATCCCAAAGTCTCATTTTAGTCACACCCATTCATCATCCTAGTCACATCCTATTATAAGACCACCTCCTCCATAATCAATCACACCCCACTTTGACCTTACCTTATACATCAATCACACCATAGTCTTGATTATTTCCATATCATTTTATTGACATCACCCCTTTTACATATTTGATAATAACCCATCACCTATCCTAAACCCATCTTGTCTCACCATCCATATCCTATCCTAAGTCCACCTCATCCATAGTCCTAATCATCCCCATACCATCTTGTATCATTATCCCATCACCTTATATATCCTTATTTTACCTTTTTGTACATAATTCATTCTCTTGTACATCCTTTCAATCACATCTTATCACTATACTCATACATCATTAGTCATACCCTAATTACATCCTAATCATACCTCGTCATCCACATCTTACCTTAAATCCATACTCGATCACTTGTCTTGACCTTGCCTTCATCACCCATCTAGTCATCACCTTATCTTATCCCAGTTGGCTTCTAGGTCACCTACGGGTCTAAAACATCCACCTTTCATAAACCTTTTATCATTTCATCATCACCTATCATCATACTTATCCTTATTCCATTATCTTAATCACCTTCATCACATAATCACCTACCATCCCATCTTGAGCAAAATTAGTCTAAGGTCTTGAACTAATCCTATTATCCTATCATCCTAATCCCCCTATCATTCACCTATCATCCTATCATTTTATCACCATCCTTTCATCCTAATCCACTTGATCAACTATCATATCATAATCAATAGCTTGTAAGCATCTTATCACTTTGTTAGTCTCAATCTAGCAAACCCATCAACTATCAATCATCCCTAGTCCATTCATCTTGAATTATTCATTGCTATCACCCATCATATCATACTCTTGCTAGTTTTCAATATTAGGCACCTATCACATTCCCAATCCTTTTTCTAGCTTGACAACTAGGCATTGTTAATAAGTTATTAGCACCTATTGCATTATCAGTTGGACATTTGGTCATAGTCCTTAATACATTAGTCTATCTCATCTACATCATTACTTATCATACTAGATCGGTCCTTTCGATCTATTTTATTTAGAAACCTTATCCAATCCTTATCCTACCTACATCATCCATCATCTGTCAACCCTCACCATGAAACTGGACCCTGATTTCATTGACCAATACATAGCTACCCATAAGGATGAGATCCTCTTGAAGTTATTATGATGGGTGTACCACTTCTTGAAGGTGTTGATCCCCTTTCACTCATTACACCCCCCATCCAATCCCCATCATGTGAATCCCATACCAATCCTCCATCCACTAACCATAAACCATCATCCACCCATTCCCATACTAGCAAAGGGAATCCAATCTTGGCCACCTCGAATCCATCCACCCAGTCATATCCACAACCATCTGATCATAATTCCAATGCTTCCATGTATAAGTCACAACATGAAGTGGGTCCTTACACTCCCCTTCCCATATCATTAAAATCCCTTTTCAAACAACTTGTCATCGCTAACATGATGGTCTATCCACCTATTTGACATATTGATCTTACTAAGCCTATACCCTCTTGGTATAGCAAAAACTAATATTGTCCATCCCATCAAACTTGGAGGCATACTATTAATCAATGTCAACCTTTTTAAGACTTTGTCTAGGACCTCATTGACCATGGTGATATAGTAATTAATGATGAATCAGATGAGTCTCAATCCCTTAGTAAACAAAAAGAGGAATGCCAAGATCCCCTTCTTAGTCATGATCAAGCCCTTCCCTCTCCAAGCCAAGGTCAAGACACCACTCCCATCTCTAACAAATCCTCTATAAAATTTGAATCCATTCCCCATGAGCCTAATCCACCTATATCTTATGAATCCTTTCATGAACCTCTATTTGAATCTATCCTCCATCCTTCATCTCCCTCTCACCCATCACATCAAATACCCCATGTTGAGAAGTCAATCATGGAAAATGAAACTCCTATTAGCAACATTGCATCTTGTGCATCAGAGTTAACTTCATAGTCAACATTTGAGGTCTTGTCTTTCATAGGATCATGTTCAACACCTGTATCCAAACTAGATTCCTCATCATAAATGTCATCCCTCAGTGATGCTGATAATGCCTCTTTTAGAGGATACGTATAATCCAAATACCTCTGATCCATTACCAAGCATATATTTTGATGATGACATCATAAATTAATTATTTAAAGCTTTATCTACCAAAGATTGTTAGACTGAGTTTGATCCTCCTTTGGATGTGTCTACTACAACTAGTCCTAGTGATCCTTTGTTGATCTTGAGGAGATTATCTTCGATGTCAAAACTGGGTCTCCTAGGAACCCCTATGAAGACTATGCTACCCTATCAATACTCATTGACCTCATCATTCCCTTACCACCATCTTCATCCATCATGGACCTTTTCTCCCTGTCAATGATAATTTAATCACTTCCCTCCATAAGGATGAACATAAACATGCATCATTGGACCCTTCCTTGAGTAATATAATATGTGCCACAAATACAAAGATCCAAGACAATATTCCAAAAGTCATATATCATAATTAAGTAATTTTTGATCCCCTTAGTCAAAATCAAGAAGAATCAAATCATCAGCCTTATCCAAAAATGTCTCTTCCTAGTGAAGTCTGTAAACTAGCACTAGGGACCCATCAAAGTCAAAATAAAAAATCAATCCCCCTTGGTAAAGCCCCAAATCAAGCAATAGGGGAAAATCAAAGTCAAATCTAGACAAATTCTCAAAATCATATGGCTAATAATTTGTCAAATAATTAGATCAAAGATGAGCCATAAAGTCAACATGTCTTGGATCTCCTGAAGTCTTTTGTCAATTGGCACCAATCAAATGAAACATGTCCCACACCTTCGATGATGTATGTAACCACTATTCCTAATCCTCTATCACCCATCACCCCATCTTATCACAATCTTATCATTCATTTTAGTCATAATACTCCATCATCCCTCATATTATCCTATCATCCCATCAAGTCCTACCACCCTCCATCAAAATCAACATCTAATCACATCCATACCTCACATCACCTCCCTGAGCAACATTGTTTCTCCTAGGGGCAATGATGATACCTGGTCTAGATAGCTGGAGGGGTCACCATCAAAAATAACTAAAGGCCACCAGGACATCTAGGCATCTAACATCCATCACATAATAGGTGTTGGCTAAATGATCCATCAAGTGACCACACCTTGCATCTCACCCATCCCCAATAAAATGAGATGCCCCCCCCAAAAAAAAGTCAGTCAAAAAGTCAAAAAATAATAAAAAATCATTCATCCAATGGTGAAAACTAGTCTTTTGACACCTTTGGGAAAGTACCATGATGAAAATCAATTTTTGACATCATGGTAAAATATTATATTATCTACATTATTCCTCAACACTTGGGGGAAAATTCATCCATTTCATATCCTTTCCATCCTTCCCACTTGTCACATCCCTCATCCACCTTATATGTATCACCCATCATCTTATTCCTTGTTCCATTATCCATTGATCCATCATCCACCATCATACCATGCATCTTGTCTCCTCTTCCTTCTAGTCTTGACCTTCATAAGGAAGTGGAAGGTTTCTTGATAATTTTCCCTACACCATATTGTTATATCCTCTAATGGACACTCAAGTAAATAATGATCTGGTTCTTTTATGATGTGGTCATTGGCTATCCCTAGTTCATTCATTCTTGGTCCCTATCATTATCATCATTTGTCATCCCATCCATTATTCCTCCATCCTTCTCTTGGTTTCTAGGCTCGGTATTCCCTTTGATATTAACCCCAGTTTATAGTGTATATACATATCCCAAAAATCCCTTAAATTTTTTAAAAATGTAAAAAACCCTAAAAATCATAAAATTTCAAAAAAGCCAAAAATAGTCCATGATGTCTTGTCTTATGCCTAATCCCCTAGTAGTATTCATCCCTATCTGGCTCCTATCTTTCCCATCTTTAGATACCATATTCCATCTTGGAATCCAATCCTAAGTGGTCACCCATCATTTCATCATCCTTTTGGCTAAGTATTATTGGCATATATCACCTTGCCAAAGACCTTAATCTGGCACCCATCACTTCCTATTAGGGCCTTTTCATACTCGACACCCATCCAATTACCCTTTGCTAGTATGGAAGGTACTCGATCCCATCACTATCCTTATCATTGCCTCTTCATGTCTAGTACCCATCCAATCACTTTTTCTATCATGAAAGGTATTTGATCCCATCATCATCTCATAGTCTCCTTGCTAGATTGGATCCTTGAAAGGCCTTGTCTATTGGTAATCCTTGGTCATCACTTGTCTAATCACAATCTTTGGCCACTTTTTTGATCCTATTTCAAGACCAAATCAATATTCAAAGACCTTATCATGTCAACCATCCTAAACTAGGAGCAACACCTCATCTTAATCATAATCCTTCTCATTCATCCTATCCAAATCCAAGTCCATCCTAAGTCCCCATCACATCATGATTATCCTAATCCAACCCATCATCCAATCACCCATCCTATCATTAGACAATAAATTATGACACTGCATGTAGATACTTGTGTGAGTGTGTGTGTTACTTGTTTATTCTATTTGTCTTGTTTGCATGTCATGTACATATCTTTTTTGTCTCATGTTTGTCATGTCTCTTTTTCTCTATTGAGAAATGAATGAGGACACTATAAGGACACCAAAAGTGCCCTTGAGGATACAAAGTTCATCATTTTCCCATGCACTTTAGTAGTATGTCCTCTTGGTCATATCTATATCATGGGGCATCTTATCAAGTGCTATATTTTATTGGATTCATTATACTATGATGAGATTTATGACATTGTGATGGCTTGATCACACCCACCCTCATCATTCCTCTAATAATCTCATCATCCTTAATCTAATCCTTTTGACTCATCCAACTAACATCCTATCTTCTATCTTTATCATCATCTTATCAATCATATCCTTTAATTACTAACAAGTCTAACCATCCTCATTATCATCACTTCTTAATCACTAATCATCATCATTGTCATCATCTCCTAGTTAGAACTACATCAACCTCAAGTCTTTTCAGACTATGTAGGCAACACTTGGCCACTTTTCAATGCCCAAAGATAGCTCGACCTCTATTTCCTCTCTCACTCCCTTGCATGTGTCTTTTCTAGGGGCATCATCCCAATTCTTTTGGTCACTTGATCATATCGATTCTTCTTTATCATCACCTACATCATCTTGATTGATTTAGCTTTGAGATACACCCATCCTTAACATTAATCCTATCATCAGTCTTATCCTGGCCAATAGCTCTCCCTTGCATGCATCCTTGCTTGGGATACGTCTAAAGCTTATAGCCTTTTAATCCTATCATCATCTTGTTGCAGTTTATTCCCCCTTGGGATATGTTGATAACCTTAACACTCATCATATCTATTCCCTATGCATGTGTCCTCACTAGGGACATCATTATTAATTTGTAACTCATTACTCAACATTGACCTCATCTTCTTCATCTTCTATCCCACATCTAGCATCCCATCCCCTCATCTATCCATCTCATCCCACCCATAGTTTTTTATTTTGAGTGGCCATCCAACTCATTCTTCCTTGCATATCCTCTCGAGGGGGCACCATATCCCCTAACATCATCTATTAACATTCACCCATGACATAGTTTTTCTTTGAACGACCATTACTCCTTCCACTCTGCTCCACTTGCAATGCCCTTTCAAAGAGGGGAAAAATATATACAATAATTTATGTTCACCTCTCTAATTACACTAATTCCTACTAATTTGGCCTAAATCATGTATTTCCTAGCTAAAATAACTAATATCTTATTACCCATATCCCACATAACCTTTATCCCATCCTAAAACCAATTAATCACCTCATTAAACCTCTAAAAGATCATATTACCTACTAACCTACCCCTTAAACCCACTAAACAATTTTAAATTCAAAAATATTCTAACTACCCACCTACCACCCTACACTAGCCTTTCCTAAACCCCTAAACCCTATGGGGAGATTTCTAGAATTGGAGGATTCTAGAAATATCTTCAAATTAGCCCCCTTCCTATAGAATTTTCCTATTCTAGATATTTCCATGGAATTAAAAATTCCATGGAAATTCCTCAACCATAGATCTTGATGGCCCAAATTTAAATTTGGACCATAGATCTTCCCCCCATATGCTTATAAAACTAAGCTCTCCCCCGACTTTCAAACCATTTATTGAGCTCATACCAAAACCATGCTAAAATGATTCTATAAATCCCATAGCAAATATATAAGAAATCATCAAAGCATCCATTATCTCACTCCAACATCAAGCTATCACTTTATCAATTTGAGTCTAATCATCCATTTGCAAATCTTGGAAGGAGGTAACATAAAACAAAGGATTTGGTAAGCTTTTATATCAATCTAATTTTTTTAATAAATCCTTCCTATTGGTAGTTTGCATTTTGAGTTGAATTTAGTTTGTTTAAATTCATATAGAGCTCAAAATCCCTCCACAATGATTACTATGAGAATGACAGTGAAAGTGATAATGAGGATATATTCGATGCATCTTCTTCACCTTTTCCAATTAATTCAAAATAGTAAGTATAAATGATGTTTCATCTTTTACAGATTCACAAACTAAAGTAGATAATATTATTTTGTCACCTTCTTTCACATTTAAAGATCAACTTAGAGATTGCATGCAAAATATAGATAATTTAAATCTCTCTAACCCTCCTACTACATGTCATAATATGCCAAATGAAAATATGATTGATATTTATTCTATCCTTGACTCCATTATTGAAAATAATGATAACATGTGCATTCCATTCATAGCTAGTGAAGATACACATTGCATTCCACCTACACATTATGATATGTTTCATAGTAGTAAAAATTTAAAATCTTTTTCTACTCATCTTATTGAGCATGAACATGATAATTTTTCTTCTCTTACATCTAAAAATGAAATAAATTATGATTTTGATGAAACTTAGAATAACAATGATTAATATGATGTTAGTGAAGAATAAATTGAGTCTAGTCCTCTCTACTTCACCCATCTCTCTAGTCAAAATTGATTGCTTATTAAATGGTAATTCAAGAAATAATGTGTCTTCAGATAAAAGTATGCAAACTTATATTGATATTCATAGTTTACATGGTTTACATTCACATGATAAAAATGTGTCTTCTATTTGGCCTTGGAATGAGAGGAATAATAAT
Source organism: Torreya grandis (assembly GCA_037957365.1). NCBI lineage: Eukaryota > Viridiplantae > Streptophyta > Pinopsida > Cupressales > Taxaceae > Torreya > Torreya grandis. The sequence goes on from JARHVA010004540.1 coordinate 1,505,804, forward strand.
AAAATATATTCAATTTACTCTTTTTCAATTTATTTTTGTAAAAATGTGAGCTGTTTAAGAAGCTTACAGGTGTTGTTTAGAGAAAACCAAATAATGGGTATAACCAAATCCATATAAAAAAGTAATAAAAAACTAAAACATAAGTAAGAAAATACCTTTGGATAAATACTCCAACAAACTCCCCCTTGATCCAAAGGGGTATCAAAGATCAGGAGCAATGAATCTGAGGTCATCAAAGAAACTCTAAAGCAATTGCAACTGGCACACTATACATCCAACTTCCCATCAACCAAGCTGAAAGAATGAAGACAAATTATTAAAAATGTGCTTGGTTTTCCAAACTAAAAATAATAAAAATAAATTACTTTCACAATAAAAAAATTTCCAGTGCTAGGTTTCTTCGTGGATCCCACAAACTTTAAAATTAAAAGATTATTTTCAAAGCAGTAAACCTAAAACTTATAGGAATATAAGACAAAGCATATTTAAAACATAATCCATACTTCTTGGACTGGCTTTGAGCAGTGTTGACCTTGATCTCCTTCCTTGCTTTGGTGATGATCTATTTTTAATATTCTTATTTTCTTTAGTAATGGTTTACGGTAAGTTGTACCTGGGATTCATTTCTTCTCCTCGTTAGGAAATGAATGCATTAAAGAGTGGGTGGAATATTTTAAGCTTAATTCCTTCTTGACAAGTGAATGTGATACTCCTCAAACTCTTTTGTTTAGGCTAGGTAATAATGAAAAAAATGTAGATTACACAAGAAAAAAGATAGAAGGTTTTAGCTTTTGTATTATGCTTGGGGCACTATAGAAACAATTAAAACACCAAACCAGATTTGAGGCTACATCATAGTATTTATTGCACCATATATCAAAACATCATACACTTTCCAAATATGTATATATGCATGTCTCTCAATCCTCCTTTCTCTTATGTGGCTCTGATACTACTATTGGGGCCTAGAACAAGAGTAATAATAATAAAATATATTCAATGTACTCTTGTTCAGTTTATTTTTGTACAAATGTGAGATTTTTAAGAAGCTTATAGGGGTTGGTTGAAGAAAACCAATGAGTATAACTAACCCATAAAAATAAATTAATAACAAACTAAAACATAAATAAAAAATACATTTAGATAAATAATCTAACATCTTTTATTCCATTAGCATGTGATAATTCTTTACCAATTAACAATATAAGAGATACCAATAAATCTCCCCTACCCCTCCTTGCTACATTATAACCCGTTTCTCATACTAACCTCCACAAGGGTGATAGCTAATTTCCCTCTCACTAGGTCCAAGCTATCACCCCTCTAAAGGCTACGGTGAGCAAACCCACTAACTCTACTAATGTTCCCCGATGTAGTGTGCCAATGCCTAAAATTAATAATAAGGTTCAAGGTTTAAATGAACCTATTGATGATGTTAATATATGTTCATAAGAGGTAATCTCCTTGATGCATGTTGTGGGTACTTTACAACAACAAGTACACCAGCTCACCTTGGAAAGTAAAACATACTAGTCTTGGTTTGATTCTAATATTATCCATGGCAATCCTATCCTATGTAGAATCTTCAATACAAAATTACCAAAACAATTTAATATACCATTATTACCAAATTTAAATGGACATGGAGACCTGTACTTGCACCTCAAAGCTTATATAAAGGTTATGGCACATGTCACTCATAGTTTGATTCTCTTATAGTTATTTCCATAAACTCTAGAGGGTGAGGCCATAAATTAGTTCCATTATTCATTCCCTAATGGTGCACAACATACATACACCGAGTTAGAATAATTCTTTCTCATGCATTATATTCAAAATAAGGGACCTTGAGTCACGTATGAGAGGTTACCTTCACTACAGCAGGATGAGTCATAAATAATAAATGACTACATCTTACGATTCAAATCATGTATGCAATAGTTGATCTACCAGTCGACAAATTTAGAGACACATTATATCTTTGTTAGAGGCCTTATTTTCCCTCTTAATGAGAAATCATTATATGAGACATCCAAATCATTATGGCATATATGTTACATAGCTATGACATTATAGAAGAAGTTGGGACTAGTTGAGACACATTCAAAGATAGATTTGGATTTAGCTCTCTCATAGTCACAATCATCCAATATGATAAAAGCACCTAATCCACCCATTATCAACAAAAAATCAGAACAAAACAAAATACTCAACAAGGGCAAAGAGCCACTTCATAGAGCATCTCCCATAGTGAGTAGAGCACATGATACCGACAGAGGGGCTATATAATTTTTAGAGAGAGGGCAGAGGGGCTATACAATTTTTAGAGAGAGATAAGTCTCATGATATCTTATTTACATTATTAGATATGGGGATGATCAGACTTCCTCCTACTAATCACCATCTAGCACATCATTTGCACATAATAAGGAATAAACCATATTGAAATTATCATGAAATCAATAGACATTGGGACAATAACTATTGTGCATTCAAAGATCATATTGACCAATATGTGGACAAAGGAATCATAACATTCATGCAAGGGGCATCGATATATCCTTCTCTAGACTCTCCTAGATCATATTCCTCTACAAGTGACTTATCCCAAGACATTCCTTTCAAGGAGCCATTGCTTATTCATCATATGACCCACATAGTTTCTAGGACACTTACATGAAATCTCATGCACCACATATTTAGCAGAGATGGAAACCAGTTCATAGAAATCAACCTACCTACAATAACATGGTAATGAAATTGAAAGCAACTCAACCACCAATCTCAGTATGATGACCAATTAAGATATTTGGCAGAGATTACATAAACTCGAGCATAGTTTTAGTATGACAACTAATTAAAATATTTGAAATACATAATGCACAATAGAATATAACTCTATTATGACAATCGATTAAGCTATTTACTATAGAGTCTACAAATTTAGATATCAAAAGTACACCATGACTAGTATTAGTTCCATAATCTACTTCTACACCTACACAATATGATTAGTATGGTCACTTGTTTACTATGCCATTGGATTTAGATATAGCATGCCACAGTTACATGATCCATACTCATGTATAGTACAACACTTATATGCCATCGATATTAACATCTAATATTATTAATCCAATATACATGACTACTCAAGCATCTATATATAGATAAATAAACAATTACCATTCTCTTTCCGAAGAACACATTTCCATATCAACACATAAGTAATTAATATAATCAAACATTTACTCAAGTAAATAATTCCACAAATCAAAATTCCAAGTGACACGATAACAACACATCCATATATATATACATATACATATATATATATATATACATATACATATACATATATATATATATACATATACATATATATATATATATATATACATATATATATATATATATATATATATATATATATATATATATATATAACTCAAAACAAGTTTTAATACAATAATATGTAATCACTCAATTATATATATATAAAACTTGAAACAAGTTTCAATAAAATAATATGTAATCACTCTATAATAGGAGTTTGGTCACTAGGACCAACCTTATCACCCTCACTCTCAGATACATACACATTAGAGCTAGACACTCCAACATTCGCCTATATATAGAATGAGACCGAGCTCTATGATTGTGCTCCCTCTCTCATAGAACCACTGCCTTAGCCACCAATGCCTTTGCATGGTCCCACTATAGATGAATATAGTAATCTATGATCCTGATACCTACCCCACCCAGACTATTAGGTGGGGGTACAACTCAGCTCTACAACTTGGCATGTGCCTCATCTCTATCTATTGTTGATCGCCTATATGTTTTAATGATAATGGCCATTTGATCAAACAGGTGAGTATGGATGCATATAACCCCAATGGCCCTCTCTAATAACTCATCATTCACAAATTCATTAGTAGTGTGCCATGTTAACTCTCTTAGTGCATCCTCAATGATGGTCTCCTAGTAATCATCATCTCCTACACCTACACATTGTTGAGTATTTGTCACTGATGTCAAAGGTGCATCTTATGAAGGATGATGTCAAAGGTGACTAAGGATAGTTGGTAGTGTGTGATGTGACAAGATGCATAAAAGAGTGTTGTCATGTGAGAAAGAGAAAGAGAGAATTTTAAATCAACTAATGTCTTTTATTTGCATGGAAGGTACAAGCCATTGATGTCAAAGTGTATAGGAAGCCTAATCATGACATGAAGAGGTATGTGCATTGAAAAATGAATGAAAATAGGCATGTGAAGGTTGTATGGCACTATTTGAGCATGTAAGTAAGGTATAGAAGTAATAATGAGAGTTTCAAGATGAGCATATAGGGGTAAGACCTTCAATCTAAGTTTGCACCTAGACCACTCTGTTAGGTTGTGGAGCTAAAAGCTTCACCAAGATGCAAACAGGAGGAGTTAGGGAAGTTGCAGAGTGTTTGCTGAGTGTTAGAGTCATCGACGTCGGTCAGGACAACCGACATCGGCAGGGTACAGATAGAAGGAAATCGACGTCGGTCAGGAGTCAGCCGGCGTCAGCACCCCCAGGCAAACAGGGACCGACGTCGGTCACCTGTGTGGTTCAGACTGAGTATTTTATGGGCAGTTAGCTAACGAACCAAGTGTTTGCATGTCAAGAGCCAAATTTAGACTAGAGCTACAGATCTAATTATTGTAATTAGGTGTCTAATTATTGCTTGCATGAGATATATTTAAGAGACTCATTGGTTGTATTGTAAACTCGTAGCTAGAGAGTAAGAGAGCATATAAGCTCCTTCTGAGAGAGGTGAGCAATGGTGTGTTCCTCCTAGTGCCACAGTACCAAGAGTGGGTACTGGTTTGGAGAATCAGAGGGGTTCTTCATGTTTGTATGATCTTAGTCAGCAGGTGAGCATGGCTTCTATTGGATATCTACATTGGTGAGTAAGGTCTAGTGATTTGTAGGGAGCAGCAGAGAGTAGGAGATCTACTTGGAGTACGGTGGTGTACTTGGTGTACTGGCATCATTGTTACTGACTGGTTGGAGAGGTGAACATCAATTCCATATTTGAGTTGATTGTTGGGACCGAGAGAGAGAGGGAAGAAGGTCTTGAGGCGTGGCAAACGTTTGAGGTGGAAGAAGAAGTGGCATTTTCTTTATTGTATTTTCTTCTAAGTATTTAATATAATTGTGTATTGTCTCTCAAATCCTGTGTTGTCTCATATTTCTAGTTACTTATTGATTCTGGTATAATTTCATGTTTAGTTGCTAATACAAGAAGTAATCATATGTGCTCTAATTGAGGAGCAAGATCCTGACAAGTTGGTATCAGAGCAGGTTGAGCAGGTGGACCAGGTTGATACCAATCTTAACAGTTGGTATCAAAGCTTTTGGTTGGGTTACTAACATGTGGTTTCAGATCTGGATAGTGTGTGTTGATTACATATTACTCACAAGGGTTTTTTATTGAGTGGGAGTATAGCAATGGCAGAATGAACCGACGTCGGTCATATAGTGACTGATGTCGGCAACAAGGACACCGGCATCGGTAATGGGACCGACGTCGGCAAAGAGGGTCAGTCGCAGAGAATCGACATCAGTCGGGAGCAGATTGGGAGATGGCTGAGATTGGTCACTAAAACGGATAGTGGGCAGACAACAAGCTGTCAACAAGTCTCAAACGCTCATATGGAGGTCAAAAAGGGTAAGTGAACCTCATATTCATTGTTCATCTTCTTTATATTGCTTACTGATGGTCAAGAACCAGGAAGATGTGAAGAGGCAATGCAGGTAGAATCCAGATACAGTGGGAGCTTGGCATGGATGAGGAGTGTGAGTCCTTGGAGAAGAACCAAATAGGTGTTTATTGGTAGAGTTGTCAGTTGGAAGAAAGGACTAAGAGACAGATGGATTCCCATAGTTAAAGAAGAGAGTGGATGGACACGTGAGACAGAAGGCCAAGGTATATGGTCTTGAGGAAGCTGCAAGACAGTGGTACAGGTTTTGACAGGAGGATGACAAAGCATGGCTTTAGTCAATGTCAGTGTAACTATTGTGTTTGTTCTTACCAGGTGGATGATGAGTCACGACATTATCTAGTTACTCTATGTGGATGGTTTACTAGCAGGTTTTGTACATACAGGGATTTGCTGAGCTAAAAGGTAAGGTTAGTTCAGAGGTATGTCATGAAGAATTTGGAGCAGCAAAATTCCTTGGCATGAGAGACATGGAGATTTGGTCTCTAATGGGAGCTGATGTGAAGATGGTGTTGGCGAGGTTCATTATGCAGGATGTAGAATCGGTAAGCACACCAAGCACTGGACAGTTCAAGCAGAGCTTAGAATAGGGTTTAAAATCACATGAGGTCTAGTGTAGACCTGAGTTTTCCCAAGCAGTGGGAGTTGTCAAAAAGTATGGAGCCAATTTAGGGAAGGAGTACTAGAGGGTAGTTCAGTGGATTCTCAGGTATCTGAGAGGGATCAGCAGCAGGTTAACATGTTATGCAGGGTCAAGGACTTCACTACATGGATATGTAGGTTCGGATGTGGCAGGTTTCTTGGATGACAGGAAAGGCATCATAGGGTGTGTGATGGTTGGTCTTCAGGGTTGAGCTTGGAGAGGGATACAAGCCAAAAAATAGATTAAATGGGGTATAAATACAGGTATAGGTGCAACTATTTATCTCCAAGTGGGAGATTGTTAGGTTGTGGAGCTAAAAGCTTCACCAGGATACAAACAGGAGGAGTTAGGGAGGTTGCAGAGTGTTTGCTGAGTGTTACAGTCACCAGCATCGATCAGGACAACCGATGTTGGCAGGGTACAAATAGAAGGAAACTGACGTCGGTCAGGAGTCGGCCGGCATCGACACCCCCAAGTAAATAGGGACAGAAGTTGGTCACTTGTGTGGTTCAGACTGAGTATTTTATGGGAAGTTAGCTAACGAACCAAGTGTTTGCATGTCAAGAGCCAAATTTAGACTAGAGATATGGATCTAATTATTGTAATTAGGTGTCTAATTATTGTTTGCATGAGATATATTTAAGAGACTCATTGGTTTTATTGTAAACTCGTAGCTAGAGAGTAAGAGAGCATATAAGCTCCTTCTGAGAGAGGTGAGCAATGGTGTGTTCCTCCTAGTGCCACAGTACCAAGAGTGAGTACTGGTTTGGAGAATCAGAGGGGTTCTTCATGTTTGTATGATCTTAGTCAGCATGTGAGCATGGCTTCTATTGGAGATCTACATTGTTGAGTAAGGTCTATTGATTTGTAGGGAGCAACAGAGAGCAGGAGATCTACTTGGAGTACGGTGGTGTACTTGGTGTACTGGCAGCATTGTTACTAACTGGTTGGAGAGGTGAACATCAATTCCATATTTGAGTTGATTGTTGGGACCGAGAGAGAGAGAGGGAAGAAGGTCTTGAGGCGTGGCGAACCTTTGAGGTGAAAGAAGAAGTGGCATCTTCTTTATTGTATTTTATTCTAAGTATTTAATACAATTGTGTATTGTCTCTCAAATCCTGTGTTGTCTCATATTTCTAGTTACTTATTGATTCTGGTATAATTTCGTGTTTAGTTGCTAAAACAAGAAGTAATCATATGTGCTCTAATTGAGGAGCAAGATCCTGACACACTCTTAGACTCTGCCTAGCCTAATGAGGTATTAAGATCATATTTCAAGGCATGTATGCACATGTGAGCATGGAAAAAGGTGATATAAGTTTTTTTAGGCATGATCACAAAGTTTGAAGTCAATATTTGAAGGGAAAGTGCATGAATCACTATTTTAGGCCTTCTTGAGCTCACAAAATGAGGTCTCAAACCTAACAAGCACTTTCAAACATTAATTAGCATGTGTAACCTATATATGGGAGTCTAAGATATTAAGTAGAGATGGGGAAGGGTCATAAATAATATCTCTATGCATTAGTTTTGGATTCAAGTGGTAGTCCTTTATGAATAATTGTTAACACTAAAACCTATGTTAAACCTCCCTAAAACCCTAATAAGGACTCAATATGAAATATTTATTTCAAAATCGATCAATATGGATTAAAATGAATATATAAACTATTGGATAATGTATTAAACTCTCCCAAATACCTCCAGGTGGTGGTGGTTAGTCAGATGAGAGAGAAAATACACATATATAGGCTTATTTGTCAAGAAGTTATTGTAGCTCTCAAAAGTTGAATTGGTCAATTAAAGAAAATGGATGGTAGAATAAGATAGAGACTAATTTTACATGTCAATTATGATTTATGGATAGGTTATATCCTTAAATTTTTCTAATTTTGTCATCCAAGTAAGCCAATCACAAACATACCTAATGGTATGAATAGTGTAAAACCTAGGCAGAGATGAAGAGGTAGATTTGAAGTTTTGTGCATGATATATTAATGAAAAAAAGTGAATTAATATGTTATATATGAATTTTAAGTCATGATAATTATTTTAATAAATTTTTGAGGTTAATGTATATGGTAAAAAAGTTACTCATAAAATGGCCTATGTGGTTCAGATATGATTATGAGTTATAAGGCTAAGAAATTGGTCTGAAAGACCAATATTTGACATTATACCATATGAATTTTATATCTATGGATGTTATAAATATATAATATGGATTTTTTTATGCATCATGAGTCATGACATGTGTCTACATAGGAATTGGAGGTCTAATTCATCATGACTAGTTATTGAGGAGAATTGCCAGTTCTGAGTGAGTTACAGAGATGTTATTGAGGCTTTATCTCCTGAGTGAAGGTGTTATAAGCATTTATTGATGACCTATAGGAAATTAATAATATGTATACATGTTTAATTTGTCATATTTGAGTATATTTAGGGTGTCTAAGCTTCATTTTTTCAAGACAAACTTTTGAGTACATAGGCCTAATAGGGCAATTTATCTTAAAGGAGCTTTCATGGTATGAATAAAAGATACAGGTCTAATAAATAATATAAGAGGTTATTATAGGTTATTTTATAAATTATTGAATGGTTTTTTATATTTTTAGAGAGCCATTTGGACCCAAAAAGATCAAATTTTGGTGTTAAGAGGACAAACATAATGCAATTAGGTCTCCATGTGACCTAAAGGAGGAGTAAGGCCTAATTATGTTATGACAGACCAAAATGGATTAAAATTGTGATTTAATCATGTTTATGGGATGTATTAAGACCTATTTTTTTCCATATCTAAGAGGTTGAAGGTGTTTTAATGACAAAGTGGTGTGTAACATTGAGACTAGTATATATACAGTGTAGTTTAGGCATAATTTGATGTATGTAAAATGAGTGAATAAAATATTGAATGATTGAGAAGAAAGAGGTATTGAAATAATCCCATAAAAAAAGATCAAAGGTGTGGTGATAAAAATTTATGAGATGGATAATTTGGTGTTGAGTCACTTAGAGAGTCAGTGTTTCCTTGCAAGTTGGTGTTTGCTAAAGCCTAGTCAAGTGGGTGCTTGACTTTATTGGGGTTGGTGATCCAAGTTGGGTTGGTGATCAATATAATTTGGTATTTTATTTTATAGGAATGTAGTCCATTTTCATATATCATAGTTATTTTTATTCCCTTAAAGGTTTCCCACTCATATATGTGTTATCTTGTTTGAATGGTTCTTTATGCTTTGCTAGATCACCATGTTGCTTTCATAGTTCATGAATGATTGAATATAATTGAAAGAAAGTTTCTAAAAAATAATTCACCCCCCTCTCAGTGATTTTTTTTCAAACACACACACCAAAATAATACATTAGACCAAATTAAAAAAAATCAATAAGCCAATACTAAACAAACAAAGCATGCAAATCTATAAATGATAACGTATCCTCAACTGATCTAATGGGATATGGATCCAGTACATCCTTCAAAATGACCATTTATTATATAAATAGTGGAATCCCTCTATGTCCTCCACACCATAATATGTATGCATGGCATCCACCATAGCATCTACATCAGGTATCTCTATTATAAGATCTCACTCCATCATTAGAATTAGAGCCAACTCAACCATTATGGGTCTCGATATACTCCCTGGCCTCACTGGGCCTTGATTACTCCTAAACCACACCCATGGTATGGGAGGCACATCCTAGACCACACCAAACTATCATGTCACTCACTCATATTGGATCTTCTCAAAAACTATGGTCCATTGGTCATGCAACCAGTAACTCACCCAAATCTATCTTAACTGCATCTCATCCTTAGTATTTTCTTAAAATGCTCTATAGGGTTTCCAAATAATATATTTGGTTGTCACTCAATCTAATACCCATTGACAATGTATCATTCTCCTTGATCACACATAAGCTATGCTAGTCTATCTCTTTGTAAATACTTGTGGGTGTGCCCAATATGCTCATGAAAACCCCTTAGGTCTAGTCATTATAATGTGCTCATAATCCCATTAATATAATAATGTCAATGATCTAATCCCACCACTATATAACTCCTGAGTAAAATGGTACAAATCATGATACAAGTGGGCCAACATAGTGCTAACTCATGAGTATATGATCTCATGCTCCTCTATGTCCTACACAATCCCATGTATCCTATATGAAATGGATACCCCACTACCATTAATATAAATAAATGAAGCCAATAAAACTGCCAAAAACTTCCACAACTGTGGAACACAAGCTATAACAATCACAAATAATAATACATCACTGATACTCCCCTGATGATGGGTCCCATTGGTATGGATGCAAAATACATTGAGGCCTAGCCAATGGATATGTATCCACATACCTCCTATAATATAACCTATAGACTAATAATAAGCTATATATGTCTCCTATACACATCCTCTAAGGTAACAATAATCTCTTTAGTGGGAAGACAAAAACTACATGTATCAACATTCTACCACTCACACAATGTAGTCATCATATGGCAGTCCTAGGGCATCAGTGCAAGTGATTTCACATAACCCCAACTAGCCCTATCCACCATTTCTTTCTCATCTTCTTTCAAGGCTAGCCTACGTAAGCACTCCATCATCCAACCACTACAAAACTCCCTCATGCACAAATTCACCTAAAAAATACATAGATTAAGACATTAACATCTCCACATGGAAAACATACATGCTAAAATAATCATTAATTGAAAATTCAAATAAAAAATTCAATGTTTAGTCTATAAGACATTAGTGTTACAAATAGGACACAAGTGCTGGATTCTAGTGCGGCATCCCAAGATAGTAGCACAACCCTCCTAACAAATCCCTAATATAGCTCAAATAATGTAAAAAATGATGGAAAAACACATTCAATGATTCAAAAACACCAAAAATAATGGAATTCTTACTAAGATAACCTCCTCATTGGCCTATATAAGCACTTCCACCTCCTTGTAGTAGGTCACAGTCGCACCTCATCTCCTCGACATCTTATCTTCACTCAAAACAACAATTATCTCAAATTAGAAATTTTAAATGATTTTAAAATCAATCAATCAAACCTATTTAACCAATGTTTTAAAAATTCCACCCACCTAAGGTTGACCCCACACAAAAATTTCTCCAACTATTACCAAAATATTCCATTTGTGATATCTCAGGAACCATGGTTCTAATTTTTGATCTATTTATTATGTGTGAAAATCAATGATGATATCACACGTATTGTACCAATTACACTTCTATACCAATCAATTTGACTCTATAAATGACAAAACTTATTGTTCCTTAACAAACTCACTATAGACCATAGGTCTATCTTAGTCTCCATTTATAATCAATTCCTCTATAATTATCAAAATAATCGATCCTATAATCATCTAATCAATGCTAACTATTCACTAACATGCCTATCAATATCATTTTTGGTTCGATATCCTTACCCCAGTTTCATCTCTCTCACCAAAAGTGGAGCATATATACACTATTCACATCAATATAATTTGGCTCAAATACTTAGTGACTTAAATACATAGATTTACTCAATGACTTAGATATACAAATACATACCTAACTCATATTTCCCGATTCAGTGATTTAGACACATAGTTGGGCTTAGATACACATATTATTAACTTAGATATTCAGATACACATATTTAATCAGTGGTTCAGATATACAAATACATAGTTGACTCATATTTCTTGATTCAGTGACTTAGACACACGGTTTGGTTCAAATACATAGATTGACTCAGATTTTCAAATACACATATTTATTCAGTAGCTTAGATATATAAATGCATGACTTAGATTTCCTAATTCAATGACTCAAACACATAGTTTGGCTCAGATACATAGATTGACTAAGATATTTAGATACATAGATTGACTCAACTATTCAGATTTTGAGATTTTAGATAGGATTTTAACATAGTTCCAGACTCATATTATGACTATGGGGCCACATACATGGTACATCATCCCTATACATACATACAAATTTATGCACATGATACACAACTACATTACTTAGATATTAGGTTTGGGGGCATGATACATGGCACATGTTGGGTTATTTTCTATCTATATCTTTCCCTAGGTACACTGAAGTAACTAGTTCTCACAAGTTGATGCATTGGAATTTCATGCAAGACTATGCTCTTGTGTGCTCACCCAAATCACGTAGCAAGAAATTGTTTCCCATGGGTTTTATTGCATGGTAATATAGTCATCATATATTAGTGCATGATCATATACCTTAATCAATAACTAAATAGAAAAAGTAATACATAGATGTGGACCTAGTTTTAGTTAAGTAAACAAATACAATTATGATGAAAATTTCCATGAGATTCAAAGTAATCATTGCACATGTTTAGACAACATAGATTATACTCATTATATAAAAATGATAACCATAAGTTACATAACAAATGTATTGGTAACTTAGTGATACAAATTAACTATAAATTGTAGTGCAATAACATGATTATAATGATATCCATGATTATGCTATTTACCATAATCAATCAATATATAACAATGTTCAACATCATTACAAATCTCTACACAAGGGTATTTATACTTGGTTCTACCCAACTAAGTTGTTACAATAATTATGACACTTCTAGTGACTAGCTAACGATTTCTAGTGAACTAAGAGTCATGGTAGTTGTCTACTTTATTTTCCTATAGACCTGGGCCTTTGCACCCCTATATATTCATGTTTAGTAATAGATCCTCATTGTCAAGTGTCTATCTTCATGTGGGTTGGTGTCAACCTTATGTGATTGAAGTTTATTTTATCCTTGAGAATCATTCCTTAACCATTTATCATTTCTTTCATGATCCCCAAGTCTTTCATTGTTATATTGAGCCCTTCACTCTCGATATCTCTATTTTTTATGTCTCCTAATTGGGTCTTCTCATTCCATGATCTTCCATGCCATGCTTATTCTATGCCATATTTATTCCACACCATGCTTATTTTGTACCCTTACCAAAATACTTAGCTAAAATTTGGGGTTCAACATCACCCCACACTAATCATGCTTTGTGGTCCTCCACGAGAACATAAGTATCAAGTTGAAAAGAGAATATAAATTAATAAAAGGGGCATAAAACTAAGGTAATGCTTTATTGAAAACAAAAAATTTCTAAACTAATGTAATAACTAGGAAGAAAAACTTAAGCTAGAAAATATAATCATAGCTAGATACCATTATAATGAATAGGAAGAAATTTGACATACATTCATTTTAAATGACACATGATAGTAGGATAAATACTATTAATAATAAAAGGGACCATCCTAGTGAACATAGAGCTTCCTAGAGTGCATGTGAACTTTAGGTCATAGAGTAAGACTTGCATTCCTGGTGTAAAAGTCTTATGTTTGAGGTGATGATCATGCCATACCTTATGTTTGTATTTCTCCACATCTTGATTCCAATGAGTAATAAAATGAGCTATATCTAGTTGTAATAAGGCACCTGGGCATGATTTCAATGATGGTTCATCATCTAGATATCCAATGCATGTAATTTGAAGAGAGGGAATCAAGAATTCTACTAGAAGAATGTCCTCAGTTCTGAACACAAGATTGAATGGTGCACTTTTGTTGTGGTGCTTATAAGTTGTTTGATAGGACTGAAGAACTATAAACACCTAATCATCCTAGTCAATTTGTCTAATATTAAATATCTTTGTGAGGATTATGCCTAATATTTTATTGAGTGCCTCAGTAGTGCCATTTGCTTGGGGATGATATGGTGTGGACTTATGATGGGAAATCATAAATTTTTCTAATTGCACTTAGATAGTATCATTAAGAAAGTGTGTAATGTAGCTCTAATAATTTGAATGAATCCACCAATGTTTGGTAGGGTGCTAAAGCAAACCACTAAGAGGCTAGAGGGATCAGGGGTTCTATGGGCTACAGGAGGTCTATAGTGGGTATCTGATTTTCTAGCTTGCACCAAGTTCTAGATAGACTTGTAAACCAAGTTGGGGATATCACGAACAAGTGCACAAAGTACACAAGCACCTCTAGTGGATCCTACAATAGTAAAAAATGTAGATAAGACTAAGTTATTTATTACATAAACAAAGAAAAAACAATAATACCAAATGGAGAGAGATAACAACTAAAGTGTAAATCTAGAAGCTAAGGAATTTTGAGGCCAAATGAAAGATGTTTTAAGCAATAAAGACATTTTCAAGAAAGGGTTCAAGAGCATGCCTATTATATATTTGATCTATCTTTAAAAATCAATACTACTATTTTCTAACAATGCAATGTTTTTGTTTTAGCAAGAGAGAGAAAGAATGTTTAACAAGTTATCTAGTTTGTCTTGAGCATGTATATTTATACTATGCAATGAGGAAAACTTATAAAGAGAGTAATGACATATAATAAAGGAATATTTCAAGCAGTGAAAGTATTCTTTAATCATGTACAGATGCAAGAAACTTCAAAAACTACTCTAAGCAATGCATAAAACAACTATTTTGCTAAAAGAAAACAAACCTTAGCATGTATACTACAACAAATAAATAAAGAGTTTCACTTTGCAAAGCAAAGTTCCCTCATATCAAGCTCAAAGAAGATGTGTAGACATTATACCAACTAATTTTACAAGCTAGGAAGCAAGAGAAGAAGAAGATTAGGCTGTGTGTAAGTTAAGTCCAGACCAAAAGCCAGAAGCTATGGAAGAGGTGAAGAGAAAGCTATCAATTTGAGAAAGCCAATGCAAGGAGCATAAGAGACAGGTGTAATGGAGTCTTGTGGGAACAAGGAACAATCCACAAGATTTGGGGACACTATCAATAAAAATGTGAATCACCAATGGAAGTTGAATTAGATTAGAGCATCCCTTTTCACAAAGAAAGTTATTGTGCCAAGAAAAAATAAAGAGAGATTCAAGGAGGCAACCAAGGTGGCTATCCGATTTGATGGCTTGCACCAAGCTATAAATAAACTTATAAACTAGGTTAGGGCTAGTATAAACAAGTGAATAAAGTATGAAAGCACCTCTAGTGGATCCAACCATAGTAAATTAAGTAGATAAGACTAAGATATTGATTGCATAAATAAAGCAAAAACAATAATACCAAATGAAGAGAGATAACAACTGAAGTGTAAATCTAGAAGCTAAGGCATTTTGAGGCCAAATGAAAGACATTTTAAGAAATAAAGACATTATAATAAAGATTTAAAGATCATGCCTATTCTATATTTGATCTATATTTCAAAATCAATACTACTATTTTCTAATAATGCAATGTTCTAGTTGTAATAAGAGAGAGAGACTGTTTAACAAGTTATCTAGTTTGTCTTAAGCATGTATATTTATGCTATGCAATGAGGAAAAATTCTAAAGAGAGAAATGACATATAATAAAGGAATATTTCAAGCAATGAAATTATTCTTTAATCATGTACAAATGTAGGAAACTTCAGAAACTATTCTAAGCAATGCATAAAACAACTATTTTGCTAAAACAAAACAAACCCTAGGATGTATACTACAAAAAATAAATAAAGAGTTTCACTTTACAAAGCAAAGTGTCCTAATATAAAGCTCAAATAAGATGTTTAGACTTTATACCAACTAATTTTCTAAGTTAGGAGGCAAGAGAGGAAGAAGATCAGGCTGTGTGTAAGCTGAGTCTAGACCAAGAGCCAAAAATTGTGGAAGAGGTGAAGAAGAAACTGCTAATCTGAGAAATTCAATGCAAGGAACACAAGAGATAGGTACAATGGAGTTTTTTGGGAGTAGGGATAAATACAAAAGCTTTAGGAACACTATCAATAGTAATGTGAATCACCAATGAAAGTTTCAATATATTAGGGCATCCCTTTTCACAAAGAAAGCTATTGTGCCAAGCGAGAATCAAGAGAGGTTCAAAGAGGCAGCCAAGATTTCAATGTGAATGATAAAAAATGAATATAATAGTAGAGATGTAGATAGATTAAATTTAGAGACTCAAATAAATGTGGAAATGATTATATAACTCATCCCTAATCCTCCAAACTACAAAAAAACTAGCAATTTCTAGCCATTTAGGCTCGTTCAGGGCACTTTTTCATGCTTACTACCTAGACCATGGCTTTGATGAAAGAAACATGTGGTCTAGGCCTTGGTTTTCCCTCTTAAGTCATGTCTTAGATCAAATAGGGGCTTAGGCAAGTCAACAGGCTCCTAAAAGGGTTGTGGGGGCTCTTTAGAGAGCCCGTCTGGTGTGAGAAAGGGCCAAAGTGGCTTGAGGATATAAGGGGGTGAAATATCATGTAGGAAAGGTCCAAATGAGTGGAAAATGTCTCTAAGTAAGATAACCAGGGTTAGTAGTCTATACGTGAGCTGATGTGTAATTATGAGGAGTAGGGCCACAAGAAGTACAATTACATATACCCTCAAGGTACAAGCAATTATTTGAATGAACAAGGATTGTTATGCAGTACCTAGAAGCCACACCAAAGCAAATAAAATCAAGAACTAAAAATATAAAAAGAAACATTACCTATACTTAATAGATAAGGATGGTGGTGGAAGAAGTTAATGGCATGATCCATGAGTGAGAGTGCAAATGCTACATAATCCAAAATCCAATTCCAACTCTAACTCTTACAAAATAAGGGATACAAGTGATGTCAAATTAAATCATACTATCTAGAATGACATTCACTAAGGTATCATCCCTAGTATTCTCCCTAAAAGGGATACGGGTGAATTAGATGTCTTTAAAGGAGGATAAAAAATCATGTACCACCTCGAAGAGGGGGAATGTGATTTGTTATCCTCCTTTAAGGACATCTAATTCACCCGTATCCCTTGTAGGGAGAATACTAAGGATGATACCTTAGATTTAAGGATAGCCTAGACACTAATGAGTTGAGACATGACTAAGAGTGAGTCAGAAAATAACCACATAGTACATACCTAACTCATAATAATTGGTCAAGGAACTAATGATTACATGATACTCGATGGCATTATTCATCTAACTAGTAAGGAAGAAACTAGCTGTAATGAGCTCATGACTCCACAAATCATCAATAACCCAAATTGCAGTCACTAGTCTTAGGTTACCTCAACTATTATCATCTATGTGAATCACCACTAAGAGGTGCACCATAATAGGGGTTGAGGATGTAACTCAGATCTAAGGATAGCCTAGACACCAATGAGTTGAGACATGACTAAGAGTGAGTCAGAAAATAACCACATAGTACATACCTAACTCATAATAATTGGTTAAGAAACTAATGATTACATGATACTCGATGGCATTATACATCTAACTAGTAAGGAAGAAACTAGCTATAATGAGCTCATGACTCCACAAATCATTAATAACCCAAATTGCAATCACTAGTCTTGGGTTACCTCAACTATCATCATCTATGTGAATCACCACTAAGAGGTGCACCATGATAGGGGTTGAGGATGCAAGACTAGAAACTACCAAAATGTAATCTCAAAGTGAGGTAGTACAAACAAGTTGCATGAGGGAAATAAATAATGAAACCAAGTCATAACCATATGAGTTGACCAACACTGACCATGAGAAGAAGTAACAAGGGAAAGTAGGGAAAGTTCAAAGAAGATGAAGACCAGTGATTAAAATTAGAGCAAGTATCAAGTCACTACATCTAGCTAACTACCCTACCTAAAACCATGATGAAAAGAGAGATAGGGAATTAGAATGGATCAATTACAAAAAAATAGAGAAATGACTAACTAAAAGAAGTACAACAAATAGCTTCTATTTCTGGGTGCCCACAAAATGGGGCATGGGCTTGGGAGGTTGAAGAGGACTTGGAAGGGGTCCTAGGGACCAAAATGGGGATAGAGTGG
Source organism: Torreya grandis (assembly GCA_037957365.1). Classification (NCBI taxonomy): domain Eukaryota; kingdom Viridiplantae; phylum Streptophyta; class Pinopsida; order Cupressales; family Taxaceae; genus Torreya; species Torreya grandis. The sequence goes on from JARHVA010004540.1 coordinate 1,524,085, forward strand.
GCCCAAGGGAGACTTGAATTTTAAAAAAAAGGCCACTAATGTGTTCAAAACATGTCTAAACCCCAAATATGGAGGTTTCATGGTCTAAAATACAAAAACAGGTAAAATACCCAAAAAGGGCCCATAAGGTGCATTTGGTAAGGAGTACAGGGCTTGATAGGACAAAGGAACTATGGGTCCAAAGGACT
>JARHVA010004541.1:0-67500 GCA_037957365.1 Torreya grandis
CTTCTTCTTCTTCTTCTTCTATCTTCTTCTTCTTCTTCTTCTTCTTCTTCTTCTTCTTCTTCTTCTTCTTCTTCTCTTCTTCTTCTCCTTCTTCTTCCTTCTTCTTCTCCTCTTCTTTCTCCTTCTTCTCTCTCTGCTTTCTTTCTCCTTCTTCTTCTCTCTCCTTCTTCTCTCCTTCTTCTTCTTCTCTCTTCTCTCTCTTCTTCTTCTCCTTCCTCCTCTCTTCTCCTCCTTCTCCTCCTTCTCTCCTCCTTCTCCTCCTCCTTCTTCTCCTCCTTCTTCTCCTGCTTCTTCTTCTTCTTCTCCTCTTCTTCTTCTTCTCTTCTTCTTCTTCTTCTTCTTCTTCTTCTTCTCCTTCTGCTTCTTCTTCTTCTTCTTCTTCTTCTTCTTCTTCTTCTTCTTCTTCTTCTTGTTCTACTTCTGCTTCTCCTTCTCCTTTTCTTTCTTCTTCTTCTTCTTCTTCTTCTTCTTCTTCTTCTTCTTCTTCTTCTTCTTCTCCTCCTCCTCTTCCTTCTTCTTCTTCTTCTTCTACTTCTCCTCCTTCGTCAACTTCTTCTTCTACTTCTTCTTCTTCTTGGTCCTCCTCCCTCCTTCTTCACCTCCTCCTCCTTCTTCTTCTTCTTCTTCTTCTTCTTCTTCTTCTTCTTCTTCTTCTTCTTCTTCTTCTTCTTCTTCTTGGTCCTCCTCCTCCTCCTACTCCTCCTCCTCCTCCTCCTCCTCCTCCTCCTCCTTCTGCTGCTTCTTCTTCTTCTGCTTCTTCTTCTTCTTCTTCTTCTTCTTCTTCTTCTTCTTCTTCTTCTTCTTCTTCTTCTCCTCCTCCTTCTGATTTCTTACAGCACCTAATCTGAAGATATATATATATATATCTTAAATCAAATCTAATGAATAAATACCTAGAAAACCTCTGCATATGGTGAACACCTGATATACCCAGTGAATGACCTCTAAAGGCCTAGATCTGATCAATAAGCACAATTTGAATTTTGTCACGAATCCACCCCTGAAAAACATTAAGTTTTTGTTTAACTCTTCTCCAATCTGCTGAAGGTTTGCATCCTTAGAGATTTTTGCTAAATCACAGATTTAAGCTTCACAATACTCAGAATATTTTAGCAATAAATGATATCCCAAATGCTTTGCCCTCAACTTATTTTAAAGGCTCCCAGGAAACTTCTAGAAGAAGTCAACTTTATTTTATATGTTATTTTATTTATTTCAATAATAATTAAATTAATTAGTTAAAGTTATCCTTTTGAAGAAATCTTAAATTTTGGACAACTTAAATTAATTAAATTAATTAAACCATTTTAACAAAAATTTGGGAACATTACAGTCCTCCCTTCCTGGAGATTGCTTGTCCTCAAGCAATTCACTCCTGATACCCAACACCAACTTCTTAGATTCCATATTATTCTCAAAAATTTGCAAACTCTTCTATCAAAAACACCATGCTGCAAAATATCTATGAATAAATTCTCCTTATTTCTCTTAGAGAGTAGTGTGATAATTCTCAACATGTAATTAGCAAATTCACCATAACATACCTTAGTCTTCGCAAAAGACCGCTGCGCTACTTTGATTACCATGCTCTCCAAATCCCCATAAGAATGATGACTCATAATTGGGGGTCAAAATGTAATGCAACAAATAGAATCATTTACCTCATCACCCATAAAATGAGACTCCATCCTATGAGATGACCCCTCCTTAGGTCCTCCATCTTGTGCTGCCCTCAAGATAATCTTTTTTCCCCCAGAAAGGAATTCTAACTACATACGGTGGTGATCAATAATGTAACACCCAATACCCTGTAACCACTGCATACGCAAGACCACATCATAATCCTATAAAGGAAACACATAAAAATCATTGGTCAGAGTGTAATCCCCCATCTGAATACTAAGCTGTGGAATCCATTTGGTACAACCCAAAACTGCACCATCTGCCACCTTTACCCCAAAACCACCAAACTTCTCATATTGTAATCCACACCTTCCCACTAACTTCTAGTTAATGAGGTTATGTGTAGCACCTATATCTACCAAGCTCATGACCCACTTACCCTTAAGTGTACCTTTCAACCGAAAGGCATGAAAGTTAGGATAACTAGAGAGGGTAGCCATAATTGCTTTGGCTAATGCCAAAGGCTTCAGGGTGTCTAACTCCAACTGTGTCTGAACCTACTCAATATTATCCTCAATGTTAGTATCAGGAACCTTCTCATCTCCACACTTAGAATTCACCTCAATCAAATGAACCTTTCCTTTACCCATGCAACGGTGTCCTAGTTCCCATGGATCTTTGCAGGAAAAACATAACTTTTTCCTCCTCAAGTCATTCCTAGTCTCCTAATTCATCCAAGGATTTATAGAGGATGACCCTTGTTTATTTTGTGGTGCATTGGCCTTCTGTATAGGCTGAGAGTCTGTGGCTATTTTCTTATCACCCTAATAAGAAGTGGGAATAGTATCCAGTCTCAATGTCACATCAATGGCATCCTTAAGAGTGGCTGGTTGGAAAGCACGTACCAGTCCCTTAAGTCTATCCTGTAATCCCTCAATAAATAACATCACACTCCATCTCTGAGGCATATCAAGTACCATAACCACAATACGCTGAAACTCATTAATATAAACTTCTGCATGACCACTCTGTCTAAGATGAGCTAACTCCCTATAGTAAAGTTTTGTATTCTTATTGTCAAACTGTGCAATGAGTCGCTCAGTGAACTCAGCATAGGAGTGAACTAAGGCATGATCCTAGGTGACCAATCCATGGTGCCACCAATCATATGCAATCCCCTCTAAATGCAACACTGCAAACTGAATGGCCTCACGCTCAGGCATGGGCCTCAAAGAAAGATATATGTCCAGCTTGTGGACCCAAGCTCTTGCACTAGTGTCTCTAGAGCCATTATATGGAGCCAATGTAATCTTCCCCGTAGCTCTATTGAGGTCATGATTATGTTGCTATTGTGTTGGTCTATTACCACAATCTCCCTTGAATCTGGTTGTCTCTATGTTGCACATAATACTGGGGAAAAGGAAAAACCTCCCTAACCTTTGGGGGTAAAGCTCTCCACTCTATTGTGGCTACCAAAATGGACTCCTGGAATCCAATCTTTGGTGGCTCCACCTGTGCTATTTGTTCACGTAGTACAAACTGAGGCAATAATGGTCTATTTGGAGTAGGTGTATGATGATGATTTCACCTAGAGGAATGACGAGAGCTCCCCACTAAAGAATGGGAATGGTGACTGTGTTGACTAGACTGATGGGTATGATGACTACCTGTCACTGAAACTGATCTATTCCTCCTACCTCTGTATCTATCCACCTCTAAATGATCCATGGTATCCTGTAATTGGTCTAAAGCCTAAACAATTCTGGGCTGAGTAGTGATGAGGGTCCTCATCATCTCTCTTTCTACCTCATCCTAATTTCTATGGGCATTCCCCTGTTCTTCAGCCATGATAGGTTCCTATCCTAAACCCAACTCTCGCTCATATTGAGCTCTACTATGTGTAAAATATCTATGGGTTATATCAAATATTCCAGGATGCATAAAAATAAAATATATTTACCCCTACAGGCTGGCAAGATGCATGGCTCTGATACCACTGAAAGATCCCAAACTAAATTTGGAGACACAAAATATATAGGTTCTTACAAGACAAAGATATAAATTTGATTATTTGCATTTAGAGTATGCTGATACAAAAATATATTGCCCAAATTTGCTTCAATAGTGAATAATAAAAAATTATAGTACACAGCAATACTATAAAAAGTATAATGAAGCCCAAATAACCAAGAACCTGGAAGTATACACAGATCTGGATGCTGTGTCAAAAACACAGTCACTGACGTCGATTATTTTGCCAACGGTTGATACACTACCATCGTCAGTTTCCTGTGTTTGATCTCTGACTGCCTGTGACTGTCTGCCTGCTGATGTCAGTCACTAATCAGCCGATGTCAGTCTTCCTACCACTGTCAGTCACTGATCTGCCGATGTCGGCCTCTGTAATACCCTATAGCCTACAACTGCAAACTATGCCCTTCTTCCCTTTTCTGAATCCACTAGTATGGCCTGGTACTGATCTGTGTGGATTCTATATAGGACCTGATTTGAAGATATATATATATATATATATATATATATATATATATATATATATATATATATATATATATATATATCTTTAGATCAGGTCTAATGAAAAAATACCTAGAAGCCTCTGCATATGCTAAACACCTGATATACCTAGTGAATGACCTCTGAAGCCCCAGATCTGATCAATAAGCACAATCTAAATTCCGTCACGAACCCACCCCTGAAAAGTGTTGGGTTTTCATCCAACTCTTCTCCAACCTACTGAAGGTTTGCATCCTTAGAGATTTTCACTGAATCACAGATTCAAGCTTCACAATACTCAGAATATTTTAGCAATAAAAGATATCCCAAATGCTTTGCCCTCAACTTATTTTAAAGGCTCCCAGGAAACTTCTAGAAGAAGTCAACTTTATTTAATATGTTATTTTCTTTATTTCTATAATAATTAAATTAATTAATTAAAGTTATCCTTTTGAAGAAATCTTAATTTTTGGACAACTTAAATTAATTAAATTAATTAAACCATTTTAACAGAAATTTGGGGACATTATAGAAGCAAGGTTTAGGTGTTGGCATAGATTTAATTGACCCAAATGGGAAGCATTATCTAGTTTCCTTTTGGCTTTAAATCCCTTACATAAATATTATATCTAAGTATCAGGATCTAAAACTTATCTTTTAGCTCACATTGAATCATAACATTAAATAGTTATAAATCTTTGGTGATTTAGAGTTGGTTGTTAACCATATCAAAAAGAAATATCAATGTAAATTCTTACTTACAAAAATAAAAACACCAAACATGAGAATTCATCAAATATTTGAATCATTCAACATAAGTTCCATCCCAAGGGAAGAAAACCTAACAACAAATTCACTAAAAGCTTTGGATGCTAATTTGGAACTACACCAAGAAAGCAAAATATAGAAATTAACTATGTATTTAATTATTTGTGTCACCATCCCCAAAAAATGTGGATAACTTCTAGGTATTTGAGGACAATCAAAAGATTGTAAAATTTTTTACTAGTTTTATAGCCTTCAAATCCCATATAATATACGAAAAGGATGTTGAACCCATGTGTATTGAATATTTGGTAGAATATGGTTTCTTGTATCTAAAAAATAAATGCATTCCCATGGGTATGTTTTTCCTAGTGTGAGATTTAAATGTAGATCCACAAGCATAAATATAAAAATAACCTAAAGTGACTGAATCTAATTTTAACAAGGAGAATTATATCATTGGTAAGCATCCCTATTATGTAAATATTGTCTTTAGTTTCACTAAAAGTAAGAAATAAAAATTAAAGAGTCTATTGATAGAATATAAAGATGTGATTTCAAGGACATACAAATATTTAATGGTCTTCAACCCTAGGGTCATCACACATACCAACCTAGTAAATACATAGCATAAGCCCCTTAGGCATAGTAAAATGTAAGTAAATCAAATTACGGAGCCTCTAATCTATACATAAGTATAAAATATATTGGATGCCAATATTGTCTTTCTAATCAGGCATTCAACCTAGCTATCCAAATTGGTGCTAGTCTGGAATAAGAATGGAGAGATCAAGATTTATTTTGACTTTATAAATATAAATCAAGCATCATAAAAGGATAACTATCCCTTTCCTTCCCTATATGAGTAAATTCAAATTGTTAGTGGTAATGATATTATGTTCTTCTTGGATGGATTCTAAGGTTATAATCAAGTGCTAGTTGAAGCAAAAGATAGAATGTGGATCCACAAGCATCAAAATTGATACAACCAAAAGTGATTGAATATAGCTTTAACAAGGAGAATTAGATAATTAATAAGCATCCCTATTATGAAAATATTGGATTTAGGTTCACTAAAAGTAAGAAACAAAAGTTAAAGAGTTTACTGATATAATATAAAGATGTGATTTCCTAAACATATGAATATCTAATTATCTTCAACCCTAGGGTGTTCACACATACCATCCCACTAAATATATATCACAAGCCCTTTAGGCATAATAAGAGGTCTATAAATCCAATTATGGAGCCTCCCATCTATACACAAGTATAAAATCTATTAGATGCCAAGATTGTCTTTCCAGTTAGACATTCCACTTGGATATCCAAATTGGTGCTAGTCTATAATATGAATGGAGAGATTAGGATTTGTTTTAACTTTAGAAATTTAAATTAAGCATCATAAAAGGAAAATTATTATTTTCCTTACCTAGATGAGGTATATTAAATGGTTAATGGATCTAATATTATATCCCTCTTGGATGAATTCTAAGGTTATAATCAAGTTCTAGTCAAAGCATAAAATAGAATTTGGATCCACAATCATAAAAAATGAAACAACCTAAAGTGATTGAATCTAATTTTAATATAGAGAATTAGAGAACTAAAAAACATCCCTAGTGTGTAAATATTAGATTTAGTTTCACTAAAAGTAAGAAACAAAAGTTAAAGCATTTACTCATATAATATAGAGACATGAGATATTAGACATATGAATATCCAATGGTCTTCGACCCTAGGGTCATCACACATACTATCCCACTAAATCTAGAGAATAATCCCTTTAGGAATAAACAAGGTTAGTAAATACAATTAAGAATCCTATAATCTAGACATAATTATAAAATTTATTAAATTCTAGGATTGTCTTTCCAATGAGGTATTCTACCTAGGTATCCAAATTGGTTCCAGCTTAGAATAAGAATGGAAAAATCATGATTTTTTTTGAATTTATAAATCTAAAAAAAGCATCATAAAAGGGCAAATATCATTTTGCTTACATAAATGAGGTAATTTTAATGGTTATTGGATCTTATATTATATCCTTTTTGGATGGATTATAAGTCTATAATCAAGTGCTAGTTAAAGTAGAAGATAGAATTAAGATGGCCTTCACCACCAAGTGGGAAAATTTTGCATAACAAAAGATGCCTTTTGGCCTAATCAATGTAGGAACAAAATTCCATTGAGCTATAGAATTTGCCTTTTCAGAACTTGATGGAAAATGAATAATCATTTATATGGATGTCCTAATAGTGTTTTCAAAAAATAGAGCTGATCATGCAGGCCATCTATAAAAAGTGTTTCACATGTGTAGAATATATGGGCTATCTTTTAATTCAAATAAGATAATTTTTTGAGTCACTATAGGGAAATAATGAGGCCCTAACATCTATAAGGAGGGGATATCCATTGATCTAGAATAATTCCAATCCATTTCTAAGCTGACACATCCTAAAAGCAAGAAAGAGTTGAATTCTTTGTTTGGTAAGATTGATTTTGTATGAAAATTTATTTATAGATTTATAGATATTGTCAATCTATTGAATTCCATGTTGAAGAAAGATGATAAAATATAATAGACAACATAATCCAAGAAATATTTTACTCAATATCTAATTCTGATTAGCCTAGATTTCACTAAGGATTTGTAAATCTATTCATTTTCTTAAGAGCACACTATAGCAATTGTACTCATGAAGAAGCTAGATGAAAATGAACTTCTAATTTCCCTCATGGGACCTAAAATATGTAGAGTTGAAATATTCCATTATAGATAAATAGATATTTTTACTAATAGAAGATGTCAAGAAGTTTAGGCATTACATTATGAAAAATAAGATGTATTCCATCATTTTAGACCCAACTACCAATCTCATGCTCAACCAGATTGAATTGAGTGAAATAAAAGGTAAGTGAATGGAAAAATTATAGGAGTGGTATCTTGAAATCAAGCCAACAAATATGATGTGATTACAAAGAAACATGAAAATCATGATTGAGACTATTCCATGTATTTATATTCAATAAATCAATAAGACCCAGGTAAATGGTGGTAAATTTTATATTCAAATCATCTAATGTTTTCTCAAATGTATATTTCCATTGAGTTAAATAAAGGGAAAAGACAAACATTTAGGATCAAGTCAATCCATTATATGATAAATAAGGGAGTCATATATTGAAAAACCATGAGGCAATATAATAAAGGTATGTTTTAAAACAATAGGACATAAACATCTCATATAATCTACACTAGAAGATAGATAGTGGACATACCTTGAGCAATACAATAAATCATAAAATATTGATAGTGAGATACTAATAGCCTATAATATTCAAATATTCCCACAACCATGTTAATAATTACAATTAATTTTAGATGTTTTTAAAAAGGGAAGTTAATGCCACTATACCTTTATAACCAATCATTAAGGGATGACATTTTTATTAATGGGGTTTTGACTTCATTGTGGTGATCAAATCAAATTTCTCATCAAGGCATAAGTTTATCATAATAGATATTGACTATTGACCTAGATGGAGATTTATGGCCAATAATAATTCTAGGGTAGTGTATGTTATAAAAATACTTTAAGATAATATATTGACTAGGTTAAGTGCTCTAATTTCTTTAGTTTGTGATAATGTTCCATCTTTCTAATCTACTAAATTTATTAAGTGGGATTATAATAACCAAATTACCATCAAGTTATCTTCAAATTACTATCCACAAGGGAATGAAGTTTATGAATCTAATAAAAATAATATGATGGATGACATCAAAAATTTATCACAAGATAAACCAAGAAAGTGGCATATGCTACTAAAGTATGAACTATGGATAGACCAAACATGACATAAGTAAACTCCCAAGGCTTCACCTTTTATGATAGTATACATATAACATCTAGTTTTCCCTATCACTCTTAAAATACCAATGTACTAATATATGGAAGAGGATGAATGAATCCAGTTTAGACTACTTGATATATCACAAATGGAATATGAATGAATGGAAGCAAAATAAAACCTCAGAAAACATCAAGACATTATCAAAATATGATTTGATAAAAGGTCTAAAATTAAGGATTTTAAGATTTTATACCTAGTGCTTTTATGTGATAGATCACATGAGAAGAAATGAAAATATGATAATTTCACTCCTTTATGGATTAGCCCAAATCAACTATCTAAAGTTATAGGTAATAATGTCTTCTGATTGAAGGACCTTGAAGGTAAGGACATCACTTTTCCAATAAATAGATAATTTTTGAAACATTATTTCATTGTTAATCCAACTGGAGATACTTTTAAAGGATTATAAGTGAACATGTAGATGTAGGATTAGAATATATTTACTAATTTATAGAATATATTTATTGGTTATTATAATTACTTTATATATTAATATTTCTTGGTTTTTTTTTATATTTTCATGTTTTACACATTTAATTTTATAATATTAGTTTTTATGCTTTCTATAGTATTTTTCTTAAAACTATAGAAGAAACCAACCATTTTCATATTACAAAATTATAAAAGACTTTCCAAAAATAAGGGGATGGGATAAAAATAGGCATGAGTGGATGTCACTAAGACTTTTTCTAGTAGTACACAAGCTTCTAAGATTAAGGTATGTGCTATGACTAAATTAAGTTCTACCTAGATTGGGTGAGTTCACTAGGACTTTGGGATTTACTCTGATATACTCATTAATTTTTTTTGAATACTTCTCACTTCTAAAGGATCAACTACAATTTTTCACATAAAAACTTGAATTAGAGATAATAAACATTGAACTAAATGAAAATTGGAAAACGTGTATTGATTAAATTAAATTTTCTTATACATACTCCCAACCATTATTTTATTTTTGTCAAAAAGACATTATGAAAACTTATGGAAGAAGGGTGATTCAATTAATCTCTACCAAGACTATTGATGTTTAGTTGGTGTTAGATCAAGTCTTCGAGTGGAATAAGAGGTATAACTATCTAGTCTATGAATATCTTTCTAGTTGGAGAGTAATGCCCAAGCTTCCCTTATTGATTGGTGAGTAAATTTGAGATCAAAACAAAACTTATAGTGTTAATCCTAGTGTTTTTTAAAACTCTCATAGCAATGGTGAATTATAAATAAAAAAATCAAACACATAGATATTAATAATGAAAATGTTTAGTATGTTATATGGGGAAGAGTCTTATTTAGGGTTAATTCTTCTTTCTTGGTTAGAACTGATGTTTTGTTATAATACATTTTTGAGATTATAGGTTCTCAAATACTCATAAGTATTTCCCTAGTAAGTTACCATTTATTTTTCTTTAAGACACACACCCATTTTAAAATTCAAATAAGGACTCACTATTGATTTAATATCCGTATTCAATGTCTTATAAATATTAGAGGTCCATGACATTTATTTTGATAGGAATAAGCCTTAAGGTTATTTACAAAGTTTAAATCACATTTAAAAGTTATAAGAAAAATAATCAAAGTTTTTAATAATCCATATTCATGATTTATATTTCATCTTTGATTTTCCTTCAGTTAAAAAACTTATGTACATGTTATATTTTCAATTTAAATACTAACTAGGCTAACGTGTTATATTTAAGTTTATTCTATGTAAAGGTTTTATCTCGATTAAGATATTATATACTTAAGAAAAACATTATGACACATATATGATCATATGATTTTTCAATAGGATGTCATTCCTCTTACCGAGATTTTGAGTAGCAAGCACAAGTCACTTGAGCAAGTAGATCATAAAGATCCTACTAGATGTTATCTTTGCACTATCCTACCAACCTAGAGGTGATGTCAAAAAATTTAATTGTTTGATAATTATGGAAATGTGGAGAAGTGATAATTTTTCACATGTCATCATCTTTCAATCCTAGGGGTGATGTCATCAAATTTTATTATAGGATCATTCTAGGTAAGCAAAAAATCCAAAGTCTTCCACACATCATCATCTTACCAATTCATGAGTGATTCAGTAGAGTTCATTATATGGTAATTCCAAGAAAGTATAATAGTGATATCCATCCACATGCCATCATCCTTATAACTCAAACATTATGTCAACATAATTCATTATACAATCATTCTAGGCAAGTAGAGAAGGGAGAATTGTCCACATGTCATCATCTGACCAAAATTAGGGTTAAGCTAATATATTTTATTGTAAGATAACTATGGTTGATGTATATCTAATCATAAATATCTACTCTTATTAGGTCCTCCAAGCTGGATCTTAAACCAACTCTTCATTTTCACCTGTAAATTTTATTCTTTGATCATATGAACCATATAACTAACTACACCCTTATTGTTTCATAACATCAATTATTCATTATAAATTAAGGAAAATATTACCATACAATTTATAATATCTTTTGGTCATAAAAAATTTACATATACTCAATTTAAATGTTTTTTCACTCATTAGTTTCCTTTAGACACTAATTTCTCAAACAAGACTAGGCTTCCTTGTAACTCTCAGAACACCTAAACCTTCAAGATTTGAATCATAAAAAAAGTTTTACAATAGTTTAAAACCATTTTAAGATACAATTTACCAAATTTTATCTTATCATAAATTTTTAGGTCAGCATTCATTGTGTAACTACCTTTTCTCCTTCTTATTTCCTTCTAATTAGGTCTGTCTAGGCCTATTTCACTTTCACAGAGATAGAAACCATACTAGGACATGTGGTACTAGTATAAAAACCCTAAAATATTTTATATCACACCTAATAGATTTATATTACAAAAAAAATTCAAATTCCCTTTGTGGAATCATTAGTTATTCCACTTTATATTTCTAAACCCTAGGTTTTGTCTTGTCAGGCATGTGTCAGGCCAAGGGCTTATAAAATTGGATAATTTGGTTCTAAAATAACTTAAATCAATTATGATACCTGGTATATCTATCATTCCCCCTAATCCTCCAAAAGGTTCCAATCCTTGATTCATCACCAAACATCTATCAAATGCGTAATTGTAAAGTTCTATTTTAGTTCAGGGTGGTTTTTAGATTTCTTGATACAATCCTCAACTTGAAAACATTATCCACTCACTATCAAGCTGAATTTCATCCATATACACTTCATATTTATATTTTTAAATATTATAATTCTTTTTTATATCTTCAAACTACTGAATTTTACTTGAAAATATTAATTTGATAAGGTTAACAGGGTTTAACAGGATGAACAAACCCTACATTTCATTATTCTAACTATGCATGCATATTTATAAATTGAGATAACTTTAAACCATTAAAAATTTATTTATATTATCTTCCCAAGATTTTTTTTCCTTTTTTCCTAGCTAACTCCAAAAATACATGAGGTATTTAGTTCTCTAGGGTTTCAAAACCAAACATGGGATAAAAACACTCCTATTGGCCTTATTTTAAATTGGCACCTTCTCCAAAAATTATTTCACTTGAAAAGGGTTTCAAAAAACCTAATACAACTCTTATAACAAACTAAATCCATGAAAAATATCAAATCTATTCAAAATAGTAATACTCCAGAACTGTAGAAGGCTTTTATAACTCCATCTGACCTACAAACATTCCAAAAGGATTCAATCTAAAGGTTACACACAAATAAATGAAAGTATCAATTATATATCGTCTAAAAAACTCTCTTTGTCATTGTCACATTGAATTTTTTTGGCTTAAAACTTCCCATTGTTGCTAAGACCAACACCCAATATTGTTGCAACTCTACAATACTCCTCTACAACCTATAACTAGTATCAATATCCCATTTAAAGGCCTCCAAATAAATACAAAACAATTAAAATACATGCATATACAATATTATAGATGTTTAACACAAAAAAATACATATCTTTTATTGTTCCAAAATGAATATTTACGAACATCTTTGACTATTCTACCCTTGTTCTACAGGGACAACAAAAATTTTCTCTTTTTTTATCCATCTCTTATTTTCTCTTTGGATCATCATTATACTCTACTGACTTGTCTCCTATGCTAATTATCTCTCAAGAATTTTTATTCTTCTTGTTATTTAAAAATATGCAAAACTAACTCCTTCCTAGAATCAACCCCATGTTTCATGGTGGTTATGAGTTTATTATTCTTAGCTTACCTTCTTGTTTTCAATCTTGTGAACATGGAGAGACCATAAGAAACCTAATAGGATCATCTAAGATCCATTTTCAACATAAACGATTTGTTAAATTTCATGAAGGACCCCTAAGACCACTCTAAAGGATTATTTATAATTTGAATTTTTTAAATTGGGCTTCTGGTAAGAAACACAAAATGGATTAAAAATGCAGTCTTTAATGACTCTAAAGGAGAAAATAACATCATATGGATCATTAAATACCTCCTTACACCCATATAATACCAAAAATATAAACTTAAACACTCTAACATACTTACACCTTTGTTTCACTATGATGCCCCTACATCATGCTACATAGGGTGAAAAATTTGACGTCCATCTCAAATGTAATTTATCCAATTTCCTCTTTGATTTAAAATTTATCCTCCTCTAATCTTCTAATATCTTCATATTGATGCTATTATTACCTTCATATCTTTTTAAATGATTATTTTATCTTTTCCTCCTTATATTGTCTTACTTTTGTTCCCACTCATCCTCTAACTAAAGGAGGTATAAGCTTATCTTCGATTCTTTGTTATCTTCATATTCTATTTCCCCCATATGTGATGATTCATCTTCATATTTTTTTCCTATTGTTTTTTTCTTACTCTCCTCTCCTATTCCTACTCTATAGTTTGTTTCTTCCATATATGGCATGGTTTGTTCATGCATCCTTTATTGATCTATCTTCCTAAGAATGCTTTCTACTCAATCTTCATGATCCAATGTCAGTTTATAAATCAATTATTCCTTCATCCTTATGATGTTTTCCTTATAATATTCTTTGACTTCATTTTCATGATGATTCTCCTTCTCAAGGTGATTCTTCTCATCACGTCTTTTTCATTTTGTAATGCCACATTATTACTCAAATTAGGTTTATAATTACATAATACCTCTTGGTAACCTTCCCTCTTGATTTTTTTAGGCATACATTTCTAAAAATTATTTGAAACATTTTTATTCACATATATTAATCTCTTGCCTTGATCTTTCTTCACATGTTTTTTCACTATGTCGTGTTTTTTGGTTTCTTTGCTTGTAATTATTCATCTCTTGGCACATCACTTGGACTATTTCTTGGGATATAACTATCCTCCCTTTTCTCTCTCAATACAAACCTACTCCTATTTTCTTCTTGAATCACTTTTGGACTGGTATAGTCCTCCTCCAAACATGAATTCTTCATAAATATATCTTCTTGAATATTTTTTGGTATGATTTTCTCAAACATGAGCTATTTTACTTCATTGCTTCTTCAAATTTTATTTTTTGTTGTTTGACATCTCTTTATCCTCTCATATTATTCTCCATGATTCCTTTACCATTATTATTTATTATTTATCATATCCACTTTATTTTATTTTCCTTTATTAAACACACTCATGCCTCCTTTTTTCCATTGCTTACCTGTATCAACTTGTATATGATCATCTGTCCTATTTGTGGCCCTAAACTCTATTAATTCCTCTAAACTCTCATCTCTACATACTCTCACTTTCCTTATTTCATATGTCTTCTCATTTACTTTCACAAACTCTGGTACTAATTTTAAATACTCTTGGGCACCCCAATGGTGACCTATATCATCTAAGGACAAAAAACTTCAGTCTCTAAATCTTCTTTATTATCCAACTCAGATGATTTCCTCTTCACATGCATGGTTATCTTAAACTTTTAGGTCTACCTCATCATCTTTACTTGGTTGTAATTAGATTTATTCATATTTTTTGCTAATTTGTAACTATTGTTTGATCCTTTGTTCACTTTATTCATTGAGACTTTGTGTTCTATTATTTTTTACCTCCAATACTGATTTGATTTTCTCCTCTTTATATTTTTCTCTTGGACTAAGTTTATCTTCCTTTTCTCTTTGTCTGAACAAGATCTCTTGTGTCTCTTCTCTCTTTATCTCATTGATCATGAAGTACATCCTTTATTTATACCTAGAATCTCACTTTGTTTTAAGATCTTACATATCTTCATGTTAATATCTTTCATATTATGTGCCCATGTCTTCTTATTTCCGTCATTATTTTCATTCATGACTTTTTCCATGGCCCACTTGTGGTATTTATATACATTAGGTGTCAAGGTTGACACTCTTGTATCCTGCAACTCATCTTTTACACATGGATACATAAACTTAAAAATATCATTAGAAATAAATAAGTGAGGCCTTTTAGCCTCATAAAGTGCTCTCTATCTAAGTACATCAGTTCTTTCTTTTGTCTAATCATTATAAATTATTTATTGATGAGCCCAAAAACTATCAATAATAAGAAAACTACCAATAGTCCAAGATCTTGAAACAATACTCAAAATTGATTCATACTTATTTTTTGAAATAATTACAAACCCAAACCATGATTAAATAAGCCTCAAATTATAATTTAGTGTTGACATGCAAAAATTCAAAAAATTCAAAATCTAAAAAAATATCTATTTTTAGTAGGTGCTATTTATAGTAAGTTTTGCATGAAATCATGCATGGCTCTAAATATTTCCCAAAATAAATGAAATACTAAAATTTTGATATGGAATGAAATTAAACTAAAGTTGACTTCTAGTTCTAAAAATATAGAATTTCTAAAAATAGAAAATTCCCTAAAAAATCATTAAATGTTAATTTTAGACCCTCAAATGATCATGTTTGGCCTCCAAAAAATATTGAAATCAAATCTAAGCAGATAGATTTGCTTAGGAAGAATAAAAATTATTTATATGATTATTTTGGCACATGGAATAGCTCAAACAAAGTTACAAGTCAAAATTTATGGATTCCAAAAGGTTGGCCTATTTTTCTACATCATTATCCTTTAGTTGAAAACAACTCAGCTCCTATGTGTTACTTTGATTGTACTGCTACCGTTTTTAATTGTCAATCTTCTTTATTTCCTATTATGTAATATAAGTGTTGTATTCTTGATTCAATCCTTCCCACTACACCAAATACCTATTATAATTCCCTTGCCTTATGCTCACTATCTTCATATCCAAAACTTGCACTATTTTTTCTTTCTTCTTCGTTAGAACTTGTTGCTCCCAATTTACTTATTCATATTTATCATCTTCACCATCTTTTCCATGAAAAATTAATATAAATATAAAACATTAAATATTAGATATATATAAAAATTATGTGGTAAACTTACCTCATAAGCATTGTCATTGATTTTCTTCACAATTCTACATGGTCCAATTTTCTTATACTTTAGCTTATTATATGTGCCTTTTGGAAACCTCTCTTTCCTCAAGTAAACCATTACCAACTCTCCTTATTCAAATACTTTGGATCTTCTTCTAACATATATTACTACTCTATATTTCTCATTACTTTCTCGTAGCTTTCTTCTTACTCCTTGAAACTATTGTATATGCTCTAGAAATGGTTCTCCATAATCACTAATTCGATCCACAATTGGAAATTATACCAAATCTAAAATACCCGTAGGATTTCTCCCATAAAATTTTTGAAAAGTTGATTTTCCTATCAAATTATTCACTAAACTATTATATGCAAATTGAGCTTATGGTAAAGCCAAGTCCCAATTCTTTGGCTTCTCTACCACTATGCATCTCAATAAATTTCCTAAGGTCCTACTCACAACTTCTATTTTTCCATCTATTTATGGGTGATATGCACTACTAAATTGTACCTTAGTACCCAAAATCTTCCATAAAATCCTCCAAAAATAACTTAGAAATTTTGTGTCCCTATCTAAAGTAATAATTTTTGAAACACCATGTAGTCTCACAATATACACAAAAAATAATCTTGTAACCCTAGTGGAATCATTAGTTTTCTTACATGTAATGAAATGAAACATTTTATAAAATTTATATACTACAAAAATTGAATCACTACCTCTCTATGTTATTGGCAATCCTAACACAAAGTCCATATTCAAGTTTGTCCATGGTCCTCTTGGAATTGGTAATGTCATGTAAAGTCTAGTATTTTATGCATGTCCTTTAGCCACTTGACGTATTTTACACCTTGAAACATACCTTATCACATATCTCTTCATCTTTGGCAAAAAAACTTTTCCTCTACTAAAGCTATTGTCTTACTCTAACCAAAATTTCTAGCCAAACCACCACTATGTAATTCTCTTATTATATTGTCTTGTAGAGACCCAACATAAATATATAATTATTTTCATTTGAAGAGATAACCTTCTTATATAAGATAATCATCATGAATATCATTTGTCCCACTAGTTAATGGACTCCTGCACTACTTAACTATCTTTCTAAAATATGGATCAGTATCATATAATTATTTAATAGCTTCAAATCCAACTACTTCACTCACCTTAGTAGTTAATAATGCTACCCTCTTGCTTAGTGCATCAACTACCTAATTCTATTTTCCTAATTTAAGATTCAACATAAAAATATATCCCTATAAGAAAGAAACCCACTTTGCATGCCTAATATTCAACTTCTTTTATGTATTCACATATTTCAAAGCCTCATGATCTATAAATAGTATAAACTCCTTAGGCACCAGGTAATGCCTCCAATGTCTTAATTCTTGTACAATTGTATAAAGCTCAACATCATAAGTAGAAAACTTTATTCTTACCTCATTCAATTTCTCACTAAAATATGCTATTGGATTTCCTTCTTGACTCGACACAACACCAATTCCCATAAATGAAGCATCACAATCAACCTCAAACACTTTTTTAAAATTTGGTAATGCTAAAATTGGTCTTTTTGTAATCTTCTTCAAAATTTCAAAACTTTTTGTGTCTACTCTAGTCCATAATGAACCCAAAAACTATCAAGAACAAGAAAATTACCAATAGACCAAGATCTTGAAATAATACTCATAATTGATTCATATTGATTTCTTGAAATATGTAAAGAACCAAACCATGATTAAATAAGCCTCAACTCATAATTTAGATTTGACATGCAAAAATTCAAAAAATCCAAAATCTAAAAAAACATCTATTTTTAGCAGCCACTGTTTATAGTAAGTTTCACATGTAAGCGTGTGTGGCTCTAAAAATTTCTTGAAATAACTTGAATAGTAAAATTAGCCTATGAAACAAAATTCAACTAATGTTGACTTCTAGTTCTAAAAATATAGAATTTCTAAAAATAGAAAATTCTTAAAAAAATCAGCAAACATTAATTGTAAACCCTAAAATGATGATGTTTGGCCTCTAAAAAATATTGAAATAAAATCTAAGCAGATAGAGCTACTTAGGGAAGAATCAAAAATTTTGATATGGTCATTTTAGCATGTGGGAGAGCTCAAATGGAGTTATGAGTCAAAAGTTATGGCCTCTAAAAGGTTGGCCTATTTTTTTGCATCATTTATCTATCAAAAAAGTGATAATGAACCTGAAAACAAATAAACCAATTCCCATAAATGAAGCATCATAATAACTCAAACACTTTATTAAAATATAGTAATGCTAAAATTGGTCTTTATATAATCTTCTTCTTTAAAATTTTAAAACTTTTTATGGCTTCTCTAGTCCATGCAAATTCCTTCCCTCTCATGTAATTTATTATTGGTACCACAATACTATTAAATTTTTTAATAAATTTTCTATAAAAAGTTCCTAAACCATGGAAACTTCTTACCTCTGTAATTTTTTTTGGAATAGGGTACTCAATAATTGCTTTTACCTTTTCTTCATCCATTTTCACACCATCTACTAAAACTACAAATCCCACAAATACCAAACTATTTTTCATAAACTTACACTTTAAATTTTCATACAACTTCTCTTTTCTTAAAAAATCCATTACCATTCTCAGATGTTGTAAGTGTTCTTTAGTCTCATGAAATATCAAAATATCATCAAAATAAACAACCACAAAATTACCAATATATTCTCATAACATTGTATTCATCACCCCCATAAATATGCTAGGCGCATTATATAATCTAAATGGCATCACCATCCACTCATATAATCCATCCCTAGTCTTAAATGTAATTTTCCACTGATATAAGCCATTCTTAGTCTTGAATGAAGTTTTCCACTCATCTCCTTCATGAATTCAAATCTGATAATAGTCACTCCTTAGATCAATCTTGGTAAAATATTTTTCTCCTACAAGCACATCCATCATATCATCTAAATGAGCTAAAGGAAACCCATACTTTATTTTAATTTTATTAATTTATCTACTGTCCAAACACATTATCCATCCTCCATATTTATTTAGAGTTAGCAATGCTAGTGTTGTACATGGACTCATACTCTCCCTTATCACTTTCTTCCTTAGCAATTTAGTAACATGTTTATTTAATTATGCATGTTCTATTGGACTCATCCTATAAGTTGCTTGATTAGGTAGAGCTGATCCTAAAATCAAATCAATGTGATGTTTAATATCTCTCTTCAGTGGTGAACCATATCGTAACTCATTAGGAATAACATTTTCATATTATTTCAACACTCTTACTACTTCTATTGGTATTTCCACCATTTTTTTCTTCATTGTTTACTAATAGTGCATAACAACAACCTGCTACCCTCATATCTTGGATAAATTCTTTAGTATAAAGAATAATTTCTATCTTTTCATCCTCTTTAAGAGGTAAAAAACTACCTTTGTACCACCTTTCCAAAAAGTGTATGTGTTGTTTTCTCCATCATGAACTTCTCTCCTATCAAATTGACATGGTCTCCTTAATAACACATGACATGCATCCATCATAATAACATCACACCATATTTCATCATTATAAGATTTTCCTATAGGTAATTTTATTAATAAACTTTTATCTACGGTAATCTCATTCCCTTTCTTAAAGCATGAAATCTGATAAGGGTTAGGATGTTTTTCACATTGAAAATTTATTTTCTCAATCATTTATTTAGAAACCATATTTTCACAACTACCACCATCTATAATTAATTTTCATACCTTTCCACCTGAAGCACATATTATTCAAAAGATATTTGATCACAACCATGCATCACCACCTTCTTTATTCTACAATTGATCCTTCATTGGAGTGATCATGGGTCTTCTCATCATGATATTCTCTCCATAATCAGCTAGTGCAACTTCATTATTCTGCTCTTCTATTTCAACCTCAACTAGAATTACTCTTGGGTGATCTTCTTACCTCATTTATTTATCTTGATAGTTTGGACACTCAAATGCTCTATTACCTTATTTTACACGTCTATAATATACATAATATCTACATTGATTTAGAAACCATCCTCTAACACCACTGTAACCTCATCTTCCTTAAAATTCTCTTCCTCTTTATTGGTATTGAAACCCTTGCCTATTATCATCTTGCCTTTCTACACCACATGATGATTCACCTTTTTGGCATTAAATCCAACTCTAGTGGGATTAAATCCACCTCATCCCCTTATTGGATGGGATCCACCTCTTCTTGGACCAGTAGATGCCTTGAAATTATATCTATTTTGTTTTTCTTCTACCTTTAAAGCTAATTGATAAGCATCCTCCATGTTAATTATTTTATGAATGCTTAATTGATCTTGAATATAAAATTAAAAACCATTTAAATATATTTCAACCATATACTCTTCTATTTAATCATGTTCCACTTGTATGTAAAGCTTATAAAATTGATTTGTATACTCTTTTATAATGTGATCTTTTTGCCTCAAATTTTGAAATCTTTTGTGTAAGGTTTGTACATAATCCACAAGAAGAAATTTCTCCTTCAACTTCTTCTCCATATTTTTCCACAAATTAATCTTCTCTTTACTTTTTCTCTATCTCTCTTTCTATAGGTGATCGCACCAAATCATTGCATGACCTTTCAATTTCATGCATGCAAACATTACCTTCTTGTCTTGTCTCATAGTCTTCCACTTGAAGAAATTCTCCATGATATTCATCTAATATATCAACTCATCTAGTTTTAAATTGCCTCCATAATCTATAACATCAACCATAATTCCTTCATTTCTTCCTTCTACATCCTAAACCATCCTCTCTTCCATCAATGGTGGTTGCTCTTGATGTTCTTTTTCTTGCTGAATTTCTTCATCATGATTTGTGTCTTCCTCATCACCACTTTATCTTCTCAATTAATTAGTGATAGCCTATGTTTTAGATTAAGGTAAAAACATGTTTTGAAGGGGCCCCGAAACCCTATATAGATCAAGAAAGATATTACGTTACAAACTGCCAAAAAAAGCAAAACCACTGAAAAATAGTGACTAAACCAGGTTTTATAAGGACCTGAAACCAATAGAATAAACTAGTTATAACAAACCAAGTTTAAAATGGCCCAAAGACCAAAATAAAACCAAGCAAAATAGCCTTAAAACCAGGCAAACCAGCCTGAAAACCAGGCAAACTAGCTTGAAAACCAGCGACCCCAAAAGTTTGGGTTAAGTTCAGAACAACAGCCGCTAGATAACACATTGTGTGACTCTCTCATAGGGGTTTCCCCCAACAAAACCAAGGCATCCATCATGCAAATAAGATCTCATCATTACAGTGCCATGTACCAGCACTATGGATCCTAAAACCAACACTGCCCATGACTGATAGCACCACCAACAAGACCCCCAGATCCAGTGCCACCACCATTCATTCTAACCACCCAAATGTCTACGAGATCACCCCCTCTACTTAGAGGAAATGCCACCATGGCATCCAAAATATCACTGAAGAAAACACTGATCTGCTCAGAATAGGGTATTGGTCTGCACAACAGCCACGAACTAGAAAATAGAGGTAAAAAATAGATCCGTGCCATAAAAGATGAGCTCTACAAAGCCACGCAACCACACACACAACAAGTTATACAAAGCATAAAACCACCGTGTCAAAACCAAAACAACTCAGGCTAGAAACCAGTCTGCAGTCCATCCGCTATATGGAACGCCGAAGTAAAAATAAAGTTCCACGTAGTAATAGATCTTGAAAAATAGTCATCTACGCTCATGTACAAAGGGTTTGGGGGCCGCATAGATGCCATCAGGGGTTAGGGTTTCAGCACAGCCATGGCCATGGCCGTGCTCCCTCTTCCCGCTCCCCTTTGCCTGAAGTCTCGTCAGTGATAGCCTATGTTAATTGTTGAACTAATCTCTATATCCATTGTATATTCTTGTTCCTCTATGTAACACCTTCTCATCTTCTTGTTATTCTTTACTCCTCCAAGATTTTAACATGCTCTGATACTAGATAATGAACCCAAAAACTATCAAGAAAAAGAAAATTACCAATAGGCTAATATATTGAAAACATAATCATAATTGATTCATATTTAGTTATTCAAATAATTACAAACCCAAACCACACTTAAATAATCATCAACTTAGAATTTAGAGTTTACACGAAAAAATTCAAAAAATCTAAAATCTAAAAAAAACATCTATTTTCAGTAGATGTTATTTATAGTAAGTTTCACATGAAAGAATGGATGGATCTAAAAATTTCCCTAAATAACTTAAATACTAAAATTATCTTATGAAATCAAATTGAACTAAATATGACTTCTGGTTCTAAAAATATACAATTTATAAAAATAGAAAATTCTTGAAAAAATCATTAAACATAAATTTTGAACCCTTAGATGATCACGTTTGGCCTCCAAAAAATATCAAAATCAAATATAAGCAGATAGATCTGCTTAGGGAAGAATCTAACTTTTTTATATGGTCATTTATGGCCTCTAGAAGGTTGGCCTATTTTTTCTACATCATTTATCTTCAAAACTTGCTTTAGTTTGTGTGAATTTATTCATTTATCTCTCTCTATTTATTTTTAAAGAAACTTCTTTTCCTTTTTATTATTTTTGTTGGAAATTTTCTTTTGTCTCTCCATGAGTAGACTTATAGACCACTTGATCTTATTTCTCAAGGAACAACCATATGATTGGTATTATTCTTCATGCATGTGATTCACCATGAGTATTACCCTCTCTAAGATTCTCCCCAAATATTTTCTTATCTCTTTTACCTCTTCTATATCTATATCTTCTCTTTTGGTGTATTATTTCACCATCTTATCTTTATGGTATGTTGTCTTAGCCACGAACTATATTTTATTTTCCTTTTATATCTAAATATTCTTTTCTTCTTCACTAATTAGGCCTCACTTGGACCTATCTCTTTTAACAAGCTTTCTTAATTACCCCTTAGGACCTCACTTGGGTCTCCTTCACCATCTTTCCCTTCTTATCTTAAGTCTCACTTGGAGTCTCTCTCTTTTCTTTAAATTATACTTTAGATTCTAAAAAATCTCTTCACCTTTGTCAAGCCTTAATGGATTTAGGGCTACCACCACAAATTTTGTTGTTTTATATTTTGAGCTTCTAGGTTCTTTTCTCAACATCTCCTCTAGGTTATTATTACCTAGTCTTCAAGTATTTTACCTTAGACTTAGGGGATATAGCTTAATCTCTTTTTATAAACTTCCTCTCTTTATAACCTAGATGGAACATTCCTGCACCATATTTAATCTTGCAATAGCTTCTTCCTCAAACTTACTTTGTATAATATAAACATAAATGAGAAACAAAATCAAAGCATGTACCTTTTTCCTTTCTTGAAGACTATCTTTCTTCTTATCGAACATAATATTCTCAGAATTATACACTTATGATGTAGATATAATAATTAATATCTACTCTTATTAGGTCCTCCAAGATGGATCTTAAACCAAGTCTTCATTTTCACCTGCAAATTCTATTCTTTGATAATATGAACCATACAACTAATTACACCCTCACTGCTTCATAACCTAAATTATTAATTATAACTTTAGAACATATTGCCACACAATTTATTGTATCTTTTGGTCATAAAAATTATACATATAATCACTTTAAATCTTTATTCACTCATTAGTTTCCTTTACACTCCAAATGCTTAAAAAATACTAGTCTTCCTTATAACCCTCAAAACACATAAATATTCAAGGTTTGAATCATCCAAAAAAATTTAAAATAGTATAAAATAATTTTAAATACCCTTTACCACATTTCATATTATTATAAATTTTTAATTAACCATTCATTGTGCAAGTGCCTTTTCTCTATCATATTTCTTCCCAATTAGGTCTTGATAAGCCTAATTCACTTCGATAGAAATATAAACTATACTAGGATATATGGTCCTAGTCAAAAATCCATAAAATGTTATATATAATACCTAATATATTAATATTATAAATTATTGTGAATTTCCATTGATGGAATCATTAGTTATTCAAGTTTTTATTTCTAAACCCTAAGCTTTGTTTATTAGGCCTATGTAAGGTTGAGGGCTTATATAATTGGATAATTTGGTTTTGAAAAAACCTAAATAAAATTTTAGACCTATTTTATTTATGTATACCCTTTCCCCAACTTATCCAAAAGGTTATAATTCTTGATTCATTACCAAACAACTATTAAATGCATAATTGTAAAGTTCTAATCTAGTTCAGGATAGCTTTTGGACTTATTGACATGATCCTCAACTTGTAAAAATTATCCACTCATTTTAAAACTAAATTTAATAATTATACACATTATCTTTCATGTTTAAAATTTTCTCCTTTTTTAGATCTTCAAACTATAAAATCTTAATTGACAATGTTCTTTTGAAAAGGTTGGTGGGGTTGAGCAGGATGGACAAACCTTGTAACTCATTTTTATCACTAAAAATGCATCCTCATAAATGTATAACACCTCCAAAAATTTAAAAAAAAAACATTATTATCTTAATAAGTAATTTTATTCTTATTGAATAGCTAAATCTTAAAACACATGAGGTTTTCTATTCTCTAGCGTTTCAAAACCAGACACAAGTCAAGAGCACTTTTATTAGAATTATTTGAAATTTTAACCTTATCTCAATATTATTTCACCTAAAAATTATTTTTTAATCCCTATTAAAATTATAAAATAAAAATTAGGACATGACTAATATCAAATCTATTCAAAATAGTAATATTATAATACTAGATCAGGCTTTTATCACTCTGTCTAGCCTGCAAACATTTCAAAAGGATTTAACCTAAAGGTTACACACAAATACATGAAATTATAAATTTTATATAATATTAAAAACTCTCTTGGTTTTTCTCACTTTTTTTGTCTTAAATAATCTCACTGATGCTAAGACTAGCACCCAGTTTGATTTTTACTCCATAATAATCCTTTACAACCTATAACTAGTATCAATATCCCATTTAAAGTCATAAAAGGTAGTAAAAAACATTAAAAAAATATTAAAATTAACTCATATAAAATAATTAATAGGTTCAACACACATAATTACATATCTTTTATTTATCGATAATGAGAATTCACAAACATCTCTCGGTATTCCACCCTTATTCTAAATGAACAACACAAATTTTTTCATATTTTTCTCCATCTCTTATTTTCTCCTGGGATACTACTTATACACTACTGACTCATTTCATAAACAAAATATCTCTCCCAAGCATTTTCATTCATCTTGTTTTCATGAAATATGCAAAACTAACTCCTTTTAAAAATAAACCTCACTTTGCATGGTGGTTAAGAGTTTATTATTCTTAGCTTACCTTCTTGTTTTCCATCATGTGAATGTGGAGACACCCTAAGAAACATATGAGGTCATATAGGATCCATTTTAAATATAAACCATTTTTTACATTCTATGAAAGAAGACCAAAACCACTCTAAAGGATTATTAATAATTTGAATTTTAAAAAATGAGTTTTTTGGTAGGAAACATAAAATGGATTAAAAACACATTCAATGAATGTCAAGGAATAAATAACATCATACAGATATTAAAATACTCCATTACACCCATATAATATCAAAGTGATAAAATTTAATACCATAATATACATACACCTATGTTTCACTATGATGCCTATTATCACTTAGAAGTTCACCTTGTTGAGAATATGTGCCTATCCTCACTTCTATTGATACATTTTAAACTCTCCAAGGTTTTGGACCTTGTATTGTATGGATTTTATGTATATAAATTTATTTTTTCCTTTGTTACACTCACCTAATTATATCTAAACTATTTAATTATATGTTTTTTTACTAGGAAAAGGGCTAGAAGGAGCTATGCTAAATCTAAAAAATGGAAATGAAAACTAAAAATTGGGGGTGATGCACCAATATTAAATTAAATTATGAATATGATTTAAAAAATATGTAATATAAATAAATTTCTCAAATTCAATTCATATTCATAAAATGAATCTTGCATAAGCATTTCATCCAAAGGTCTTGGCAGACACCTACACTAGCTTGGGAAGAATGAACACTTGTTGAATTCACTTCCATATTAGGTAGAAATAAGACTTAGAAACTTTATATGACCTGAAATAATAACAAATTAATGAATAAAGGTGATATATTTATACGTAAACATATGAAAAAAAATCATTCACTAAGTTCTATCAATGAATTAAGAACACACTTCATGAACAACTTGGAGATGGAGATAAAATTCAGCTCTTTATTACTTCAAAGGACAAGATGTAAAATTTTTAGAAGATATTAAGATAATTGAATAATATAATAATAAAAATTAAAAACAATTATACATATATAAAATAATCATACAGAGAGAAGACAATAAGTTATAGATGAGTCCACATGTCAATCAAGTTGACTCTCAATTCATATAAAAATTTAACTCAAACTTGAACTCCACCTTCAACTCCACTTTTTTAACCTAAAATAAAACATATGATTTGATATTAAACATTATTTAATTAAATATGGAGTTTTATTATAGAGGTATTCTATTTTTTCATGTTTTAAAAGTCAAAGGGCTCTTCATGGATATTGAATATTGAGTTAACTCCCTGTGATCTTACATGTGACTTTTGATCTTCTTTAGTTAACTATTTTTAGTATTTTAGTTAAATATTATTTTTATTTATTTAAATTATATTGGTATTAAATTAATATTAAATTTATAATTTATTTAACTTCACTTGCATCTTGATTTGACTGAACTTATCATGACTTCACATGTGGATTTTAACTTGAGCTATCTTGCATGCAACTTGCATGCATGTTGAATTTTTAAATTTTCTAAATTTATCCCTAAGGGGGGAATAGTAAGAGAGGGATTTATTGATTATTTTATAATTATTATTTTTCATGAAAATAGGGAATGCAATATTGACCAAAACTAGAATTCAACTTCTCCACTTTTGCATGTTTTGAACTCTACTTTTTAGGGCTAACTAAAGATTCTTGTTGTTGATTTGCAGTTTCTAAATTTATCCCAAAATGGGGAACCATATTTATAAGGATATGATCACGTGTATTTTTAATTATCCATTAAATATTATAGATAAATTTTCATTTGATGATGACCATATCAATTCTTCAAAAAAATTCTTCTTCCATATGCCTATCTTGTACAACTTTGACAAGCTTCTTGAATGCACTATGAGAGCCATAAAATTGATGGATATTAATAATTTTAATATATAAGGAGAAAAAATATTATTTTAACATAATAAATAGTGTAAAATACCTTCAAATAAAATTTAAGATACAAATTCCATGTACAAATCTAAAAAATACCATTTTATACTCTCATAAGCTCTCTTGTTCTCAAGAAACCTTTATTTAGATTAGGGGGTCTAAAATGAGTTACAGGCCTAAAAAAACATTAATCCTACTTTTTTTTTATAGTTATTGATTTTTAAGTCTTTGAAATTTTTTAAAATCTCCAAAAATTTTCACCAAACTCCCTAAGAAAAATTCACAAAAAAGTGCATGCTTGCTGCCCTAGGGATGACTTGGAGATGTTTTTAAATGATATGAGCCTATTTTTAATTTTTTTTTATTTCATGATCATTTATTAGACATTAACATGAATTATTCACACTCTTTAATCAATTTATGTCATTGGATAGACTTGAAACACCTATTTCTAACTCCATTTGTGAGTAAAAAAGTGAAGAAACCTTCATTCCTTTCAAGATCAAACTTGTATACAATAAATTTATATATCCTAAGGTAAATTAAAGAATTTAAACCAATTTTAGACATTCAAGGACATAAAAAATGATCCGAAAGAAAAATTTAAAGATTTTTTAGTAAAAGAACGCAAAATATGCATTTTTTGGTGTTAACTAGCTTGTTGAATTTCATTCCAGATTGCCTATAGGTCAGTGTTTTGGTATTTTATTGAGTTTCATGTGGATTAAATACCTAATTATTTTTTAATTATTACCTATAATAAACCTTATCTTAATATCTCTCTTACTTTCTCATAAACCTAATACCTAATCCTTTACTTTTATCCATAATTTTCCATGATATTTTGACTTATGAAGGTGTATAAAGGTCTTATATGCCCCATATGTTCTCAAAAAACATTTATTTTTAAAAAACTAACTCAAAAATGCAAAAATAATACATAAAACTAAGTATATGAATGTTTAAGAAGGGTTTTAAAGTACCTATTCTTATTAATGATTATTCATAAAGTTAATCCAATGTAACCGAAAGACAATAAATGTAATATTCAGGAAATATGGGATAAAAATTACCCATAATATAGTTTTATCCAACTCCTCCTCACCTTCATGTACCAGGCATCTAAAATTTTCCTTCACTACCTCTTAAATAGCTAGTTATAGAAATAAAAGAAACCTCTATCAAAATTTGGACTTATGAGTTGTTCCTGAGCATGATTTTGGTATGATGAGGGTTTTATGATATTTTAAAGAAAATTTTGGATATTTAATACATGAATGGAGTCTTCTTGAAAACCTACATGTAAGCAACTTTGACCAATGATAGAAAAAATGTCACTAATGCCCCTACATCACCAAGCAAGAGGAAAAGTGAAATATGTCCACGTGTCATCATCTTGCCAAACTAGGGATGATGTTAGTAAAGTTAATTATATATTATTTTGGGAAGTAGAGAAGTGAGATTCATCAACATGTCATTATCCTAACAACTTATGGGTGATATAAATAGAGTTCATTATTTGATCATTTCAGGAAAGTAAAATAGTGAGATATATATGCATGTCATAATATTACTAGTCCATGGATGACATCAACACATTTCATTATATTAACATTATATGCAAGTTTAATGTTAATATCCTTCCACATGTCATCATCCTGCTAACCCATGATTAAGATAGTAAATTACACTAGTCCAAAGTTTATATACAAGTAGAGGAGTGATATGAAACCATATGTCCCTCATCCATGAAAGAAAATAACAAATACAAGAATTCCAAACCCAAAAGTTAAAAAAGGGACAATTCTCATATTATGTTAAAAAATAACCCATGCTAAATTAAAATAATACACATGGAATTAATGTCTACAAAAATTGGCATTATGAAAATCAAAATTCAAATAAGAAAAGTAGATATGGAATGGAGAGAAAGATGTTACTACCATTAATTCACACTAGTTAAGAACTTTATACATTAAATTCTCAAAGCTAGTGAATATAAATTTAGATAATTATATTTTCAATACTTTATTTTATCACATTTCATCTTAGACACCAAGTGTGAATTATGAATTTGATCTCTATTGTGACCTAACGATTCTAAACTATTAATATAACAGATGTATTCATGTCTAAGTTTCAATCGACTCATCATATCAATCTCCTCCTTTTCAATAGTAAGTTATTGGGGAAAATAATCATAAGTATACATTATTTTATTAGATATCTCTCAATCATTATTTCAAGTAATACTAAATAATTTGGGATGAGGTCGATGCTTTGGAACCACATAGGGAAAAATACCAACTATCAATTTTCAAACAGTGATACATAGATGACCTTCTTTAAATAAATGATGTTGGCCTACATAATGTTATATATAATTCATAGGTAATTCCTTACATTTATTTAATATTTTATTAATTTATAAATGGGAAAATATATTAAAAATACTACATTATTAACTCAACAACACGCATGTATTGTTCATAAGTGGAAATGCATTCAAAAGGTCCTACATGATCCCTATTATATATATGACCTATAGGTAAGACATGGTTAATTCATGGATATCTTCAAACAATATCCATGTAAAATTTCCATAATGGGATGGAAACCCAAGTATCTTTTTGATTCAATGCCCTATTTATTCTATTCCCATAGTCACCTTTAGACCATGGGTAAGAATTATTTATGGCCTTATTAAACCAAATATATGGATTCCAAATAATTTATTATGTCCATTAGGTATGGATCATGCTACTAGATATCATCTTGAATTATAATAAAATAATTACCCTAAGGGAGATAATTAGTTCTAATTTGATTCGTTAAATCAAAAATATAAGAAGCTTACTAGAAGAAAACATATACATAGTGTCCTATTTGGTAGATGTTGTGACTACAATAGTAGATTAAAATATTGAAAAACCATGGAAACCATCTATAAAGTATCTAAATAATAGGATTTATGATTATTTCAACATCATGTTCACATATTTAGGAAGAAAATACAAAGGTTGATGAAGACATTTTATCTTATAGTATACCAGGCTATCTATAGGAAGAACATGCTTATACTATCAGATCCTATAAAGATAAATATTAAGAGAATACAAGATTACCAATTCTATCCTAAGTGTAACATAATAAAGGTAGAAGGTGCCAGGGCATACCCTCTATATTTACCATAAATAATTATTGACAAAGTGGATCAATGGAAAATTGTTGCTCAAATTTTTTATAGTGTTACAAAAGTTTATGCAAATAAATGTACACCTAATGCCTCTCAGCATTGGTTAAATATAATATACAAGTGGGGGCACTTTTAGTTTGAGGGAAAACTAGATGGATTGAAATTGGCACTATTTAGGCATTGGTAGCTTATAAAGAATGTCAGGGGACACATAAATAAATATGAGAAGAAGAGAATCAATTATGGGCACCAATATTATAGTCATGATATTATATTCATGAATGTTGAGGATTATACCAAAGTTAGTACAAGGAGTCACATAATAAACATGTCAATGATTATCTCCCAATGGATCCAATATGATCCTATAATTAATAACGAATATGCCAAGAGTATCAAAAGATAACAATGGGTTTCTACACCTATTCATGTCCCCCCTCCTTAAATAGAAGTAAATATGCATGAACAAGATAACCCATCTAGCAAAATGGATGTTGAATAAAGAGTTAAGGTATCCACAATCTCCCCTTCACATTTAGTTGTTGTTTCCTCTCCTCAGCATGAAACTAGCATAGAGGGATATATAAGTTCTAGTAAAACAACTATTCTATTCTCTATGTAATTCTACCTCCACTAACCACAATAAAACAAGTATGTCTTTCTACCTTTTTGTCTCAAGTTCATATTGTTATTTTTTGTTTATCACCACTTACTATAACACCACCACTAATATAAATTCCCCAACCTTGTAGATAACCATATTTACCTCCCATGATCTCCCTAGTGGTCACTTCCATCCTCACTTCACTACAACATGACACTATTATAACCCCTTCATCTCCTACTTGAAATTTCATAGGGATAACCCTCATTACTGCTAAGAAATTAATTAATTATAAGGGAAAGACCAAAAACCCTCAAATTTCACCTCAAAAAATATAAATATAAGAGAAACCTACAAATGTTCTTGGGAAATAAAATGATAAAAGAAGGGGTCGATGGAGGTCAGACCCTATAAAAATGTATCATAATGAATAAGAGGATAAGAGATGGAAAATTGAAAAATAATGAGTGAATAAAATAGACACTAAAGATACATAATCATTAAAGGATAAAATATATTAAGATGAAGAAGATGAATGGATGACTAATGAAGAAACTCAATCTAGAAGATCTAAGGTATTAGGGGAATTTGAGGAAGTTGAGCAGGGAAAGGTCAACATAGTGGCCACATAGTTGTTTTTAGACAAAGAAGGAGATATGGAAGGAGAGGCATATTCAAAACTATAATCCTAATTACTAGGCCATCATTAACCACACCCCCATCCTTTCCAACTCAAGCTACCATGGTTACATATAAGATAATAACCACCCTAGTTATCTCCTCTCTAAGTGTAAGTAGCATGTTACCCATTATTTGATGACTTATTTAGTTGCTTCTAATGTAATTTATATATCATAAAATACTCATTATTTGCTTTATTTAATCCTAATAAAACATCCCCAAGTGGCCACAATGCCAATTTTCCCAACTACACTCTAGTTTATTATGATTTTGGCTTTCTCCCCATAATTAACCTACTAAGAGTCCTACTACAAATATCTACTACAATTATTACCACTAGGTTTTATTAAACATCATTAACTAATTACATGTAAAATATCGTTATCACCTTAGTCACTTACCCATTTTTTAGTGGAATTAGTCCCTAGTCCCCTAGGACATGAAGGAAAGTGTATTTTAAAAGTCTAGTATCTACTTCCATTTTCATACCTAGGCTACACCTCCTATATTTCTACATAATTAGGAATTCTCATTTTCCAAGCTATCTAGATAGAGTCCCCTAAAATTTCAATACATAAATTAGTTGTGAAAGCCATGTATACCCTTGATATCCCAACATAGAATAAATTAACTATATGGAGGAAGGCCATACCTCCCATCCATGAAATGGGGAAATATTCCCCTACAATAATTTGACCTCTAGGGAAACCTCCTTATTATACTCTTGCAATCATAGAGAAAGATAATCAGTAAGTTGTATTGAATGTCCCCTCATAGATTCAATAACTACAAAAAGAGGAGGTAGGTAGATAAGACCTAGTGATTACTAAACAACCAATGGTCAAGTGCTATTTTGAGAGACACTTTGACGAAGGTCAAGAGGATTAAAAAGTTGAATTAAAACAAATAGAAGACATTTTATATGACCAAAAGGAGAAAAATAAACCCATATGACTGAGATCAATATGGGTAATATCCTTATTATTTTTTATATGCTACTAGGGGCATAATAAATTAGATGTTCAAAAGTTATGATCATTATATTTATAGGTCACAAGAGAGTAGAGCTATTGAAGCTCTAAAATAAATTATAGATAGTGTATAGGGTTTAGTTTAAAATTTGTATGACATTATTCAATTAATAATGTATATAAATCACACATCCCAACCCAGGTGGGGAGACATACTATAATTATTTAAAAAAGTGAAGTATATGGATGGTAATCTCTACTTCTTAATCCAAGTGATAAGAAACAATCCATATACCCATATGAACTTAATAACAACACCAAACACTTCTTGGGCTAAGAATTGCATGCCCTCTAAGAAGGATATCTTGCTTTATTAGAATCAAGAAATGTGAACTTTAGTGTAATAATTTGCAAGTCAAGATCAAGAGGCAATCTCCATTTTTAAGGACATGAGGATCACTAAAGTGAGAAATCCTTTAGGATAGTTATTTCTTAAGCCCATTTTTGATAAACTCCTCTGAGTTGTAGCTAAAATATTTTGAGCATAAATTGAGGAATCATTTTATATAATTGATGAAGAGATTATGCAATTAGTAAAATTTCCTATAGATAGGGTTATAAATACATAAATACTTTATGTAGAGGTTAGAGCTACATTAACCATGCACATGAAGTTGATGAATAAGCTTAAAAAATTATTCAAAAGGTCTTTGCTTGATTTTAAGACTATTGATATTGAATTTTATGCTAGTAATGAATTATATTTATAAATGGAGGTGGAAAATCAATCAATTTTAGCATTAGAGGCACCACTAGAACCTATTTAGGGAACTCAATCTCAATCCATAAATTATACTTTGGTAAAAACACATATAGGTCCAACATATGTTCTACTTTGTATATTCACTACCACAACTACATCGGTGGTAAATTATATCATATCTCCAACTAAAGAATATACAATAATAGTGCCCACTCAGGCTACAACTCAACTTACAACTGCAACCTCATCAAATTTAGAGAGCATGAAAGTTCCACCTTTGAGTGATAGCATGTCATAAATAACTTTTGATATAGTGTATGTTATAGTTGTAATAAAAATATATTTTTTACCTTTCTATTTTTAAGAATTTTTTTGGAAAAAGATTATTTATAATCACATTTTTAAACATGCATGCCATGAATAAATTTTTGACAAATGATTCTATAATTTGACATGTAAATTTAGAAATTAATTGAGAGATGAGGTTTACCCATACAAATATTTTATATATTTTTATCCTTCTAATCCTAAAAGGAGGAGAATTTTGGCTACTAAGATTAGTAGTAGATTCTAAGGATTGTAATACAATTAGTCTTAATGTGAAAATCTTATTTTTCTCTAAACTTGTGAATCTTGTAAGAAGTTATGTCAAAATTATATCTTATTCTTTTATTTATACATGAGTATTCTTCTAATATAATTATTCATATTGTGTTACTGATAATTTGAATTATTCTATGTAATAATCATAATCTCCCTTTATAGATCTGCAATTATAATCTCATAAATGCAATAACCTCTGATTATATATGTTAAATTCCATTACATTTTTGTTTTATTATCTTCTTAACTATGTTTTTTTATTTATTTACTTATAGTATCTTGTAATAAACATTAGTTCTTGATTGCTTGTCCATCCTTTAGTGCAAGGTCTAGATTAGAAATGTTTCATCTTGTTTGATCCACAAATCTTCTTTCCTACCCTACATGTATTTATTTTTAAGTTTATTTTTAGGTAACCCACATTAAGTTATACTCATCATCTATCCAACCATATAAATAGATATAAAACCATGTTATATCTAAATTAGC
The DNA here is from genome assembly GCA_037957365.1 of Torreya grandis. Lineage (NCBI taxonomy): Eukaryota > Viridiplantae > Streptophyta > Pinopsida > Cupressales > Taxaceae > Torreya > Torreya grandis. The sequence goes on from JARHVA010004541.1 coordinate 34,791, forward strand.
TGAGGTAAATAAATATGTTACGCACTATTAATCCACCAACAGGTTGTTTATAAAACCTAATACCTCATAACTCATGCCTTGGATTGAAAATTTATTCACTTATCATAAAAAATTAGAGGATAACTCATAAGGTTACCTAGTGTGCATTAAACCCATATCAACACTTTTATTCATTCGTTCTTACACCATCTTCTAAAACTACAAATCTTTAAAATATCAAACTATTTTGCATAAATCTCCACTTATTCAAATTTGCATATAGTTATCCTTTATTAACAAAAAATACCATTATCAAAATCCTTAAGTGATATTATTTAGTAATTTTTACTATAAAAATATCATCAAAATAAACCACCACAAACATACCAATGTATTCTCATAGTATTGCGTTCATCACCCTTAAAAATGTGTTGGGTGCATTAGATAATATGAATGGAATTACCATCCACTCATATAAATAATCCCTAGTCTCTAATGATGTTTTCAATTCATATACATTATGAATATAAATTTGATAGTAACCACTCCTTTGATCAATATTAGTATATTACTTGATGTTATAGGTCATCATTTAAATGAGGTATAGAAAATATATACTTGATTGTAATTTTATTTTTTCCTCTACTTTCCACACACATCCTCCATCCTCCATATTTATTTGGACTTATCAATGCTGGTGTTGAACATGAATTCATTTTATCCCTTCTTACTCCGTTTCTCACCAAATTAGTAACTTGCTTACTCAATTCTACATATTTTATTGGACTCATCTCACAAGACATTTGATTGGGAAGAGTTGATCTTGGAATCAAATATGTATGATGTTGAATGTCTCTCTTTGGTGATAAACCATATGGTAACTCATCATGTATCATATATGCATATTCCTTCAATACTTATGCTTCTTCTATTGGTATTTGTACTACTTCTGTGTATTCTTTCTTTGTTATTAATGCATAACAATAACTTTCCATATTCATGTCTTTGATAAATTATTTTTTGGACAACATGATTTATACATACCCTTATTCTTTAAGAGGTAATAAAAATAACATTATACCACCTTTCCAAGAATTATATGTGTTCTTTTCTCCATCATGGATTGACTTTCTATCAAATTAATATGGTATTTTCAATAACACATGGCATGCATCCATTGGTATAAATCACACCATATCTCATCCTTGTAATGTTTTACTATAGAAAACTTGATAACACACCTTTTATTTATTGTAAATATATTCTCTTTATTAAACCATGAAATTTGATAAGGATAAGGATGATTTTCTCAATCATGTCCTTAAAAACCATATTTTCAAAACTACCACCATCTATAATTAGTTTATCATATCTTACTTCTTGAAGTATACCTTGTTATATAAATATTTGTTCATATCCATACATCACCACATTATTTATTATGCACATGTTATTTCTTTGGAGCAATCATTATTCTCCTCATCAAGATATTTTCTCCAATATATGTTGTTACAACTTCAAAAAAATTCTCTTCCATCTTAGCCTCAATTAAATACACTCTTGGGTAATCCTATTTTCTCATTTCTTGTTCAGGATATTGTGAACAATCAAATTCTGTGTGTCTTTCTTCTCCACATATGTAATAAACATAAGATCTACACTGAATTGGAAACCATCCTATAGAACCAACATAGCCTCATCCTATTTCAAATCATCTTCCTCTTTCTTGGTATTAAAATACTTGTCTATTATATCCTTACCTCCTTTCTTGTTCATGATATTGAAATCACTCAGAGTCTCTATATTATTATTCTACACATATGTAATAAACATAAGACATACAATGATTTGGAAACCATCCTCTATCCATCATAGAATTTCCATCTCTAAAATACTCCTCCTATTTGATAATATTTAAATCTTTATTTGATAGTATTGAAATCCTTGTATTTTATCTCCTTTATTTTCTATACCACATGATGACTCTCTTCTAGTTGCATTAAACCCATATATGGTGGCATTGAACCCAGTTCATCCCATTACTATAGGTGATTGTTATTTCCTTTGCCCAATACTAGATGTTCTTCTAAAAGTATGTCTATTTTATTTCTATTTTTCCTTTAAATTTAATTGATAATCCTCCTCCATGAAAAATATTCTTTGTACTCTATTCATCTTGAATAAAAAACTTCATACCATTTACAAACTTTTCAACCATATGTTTTTTTTTATCATGCTCCACTGACATGGAGAGTTTGTAGAAATCATATGTATAATCTTATATATTATGATCCTCTTGTCTTAAATTCTAATATTTTAGTTATAGGGTTTGTGTTTAATACATGGGAATAATTTATCTCTTAGCTTCTTCTCTATCTTACTACATGTGTTGATCTTCTCATTATCCTTTCTCTATCTCTATAATTGATCCTACCAAATAATTATATGAACATTAAATTAATTCATGAAAAATTTACTTTATTTTCTTCTCTTATTATTTTCCATTTGAAAAAGTTCTCCGTGTTGTTCATCAAATATATCAAATCCTCTAGTTTTAAACTACATCCATAATCTGGAACATCAACTTTTATTCCTTTTTTTACCCCTTAAATCTCTAACCTTCCTCTCTTTCATTGATAGTTGTTTTTAATGTTCCTCTTCTTACTGAATTTCATCTTCCTAATATGTTTATTCCTTTATTTCATCTTCCTCTCTTCTCTATCTTTGATTTGTGACAATTGAAGTTAATTTTTCCTCGTGCCTCTACAACTCTTACATAGTCCCATTCATCAGAGAAATACCTCCTTATCCTCTCACCATATCTTAAAAATTTTATTCGTTCAAAAAATATACTAAAAATATATGAAAACATAAATTGAAAAATATATTAGCTCCTAGATTCGAACATGGTCAGATACCATATAATGAAAAATATAGACTAACTAAGCAAACTTATCCATAGGCATAAACTAATAAATTGCATGAAAGGAAACTTATCTAGTGATTCTCATTCAATGAATATAATATTATAATATATTATTTAAATAAAACTCAACTTAGAATTTTATTTTACGTGCACACTTAAAGAGTTTAAATAAATGAAAAGCTATCTAAAGCTAACTAACTCATGTAATTTTTAGAAAAATATATATTTTTTATAATTTTCCTCTTCTACTGATTTTTTAATTGTTATTTTAGAAGTTTTTCATGCAAGCTTAAATGGGCCTAAAAATATCCACATATCTTATAAATACTAAAATTAATCTAATATTATGAATTTAAACTAAAGCTCATGTCTGAGTATAAAAATACACTATTTTAAAAAATGGGAAAAAATCCTAAAAATACTAAAATGGATTTTTGGACAATTAAATGGTCACATATGGCCTATAAAAAGTTTTTAAAACTTCAATAACTATATATTATGATCTGAAAATGAATTAAAATTTTCAATATGGTCATTTTGGTGTAAATGAGATCTCAAATGAAGTAATGGATTAAAAGTTATGGTCTGCATAAGTTTGGTATTTTCATCAAAATGAATAATAAATAACCCATTTGAATGAAAATCTTATATTTTATATTTTTCCTAATAATGATTAGGATGTATTTTATTGGTAATATTCAAATACAAATGCTTGATGTATCTTTAATTTAGATTCTTTCACTATTAGTATTTCTTCTAATGTTATACTTTTTAATCCTAATCTTTGAGATATACTTTACATGCCTTTCCCACATGGATTTGTAATACAAAAACTATATGTATTTAAAAAATAATATCAGCATGCATGCACATTTATAGATTATTTCACTCTATCATAAAATATGAAGAACATGGTTTGATATTACATAATTTATTTCCTAAAAGCTTGAGTATTGATGACCTAGAATGTTTTAATTATTTAACTTATGGGTTTCACATTATTTATAATGTTTACTATAAGATTTATTAAATAGTTTTATCACAAATAAAATACCTTATTACACATATAATAATATTTAATATATTAAAAAAAATCCCAAAAAAATATTAATTACTCCTTTACATTTCAAATTCATATTCACTCTTAGTCTATCAACATGTTGATATTGAATTTAAATACATATTTATTAGTATCCTTATGGAACCTCCCAAACAATAAGATTATTTATAAATATTTTAAATCATGCAATTGTATTTTAATATGTTTTCCACACTTTTGAATGAAATATTAACTCAACCTAAGGTTTACAATTCTAAGAACTCACATCTTATCACTAGTCATGTGCCTAGTATATATACATCTAAAAATTGGACTAAGGGAAAAATTATATTTAACAATAACTATGAAACTTATTAAAAGTTTTTAAAACATAAAGAAACTATATTTAAATTATTTTTATATATATACTTCATTTAGTTATCACCTATTTTACATCATGATTTAAGAAAAGTACCAAAATCATACAAGTACAATACCTTTTATGGATACCATTGAATCAAAGGCACACCAAAAAATGTGCATTTATTTAAGAAAAAATTAAACCTATTATTAATCATGATATAATCAAAATTGACTATTCAAATATTAAAATATGAGTGAAAATTTAAAAAAAAAATTATTTAAGGATGTATCACGCACATACATCAATGTGTCAATTATATTTTTAAATGATCATTCATCAACATATTCTACATATGTGGAACCTTTGGTCATTAATATTTTAGTATAAAGGAATGCATATTTCTGTTTATGATTTATAATACATAGAAATTAAATATGATAAGTCTCCATTACCATCATGGAGTTAGATATGTCATTGACAATATATTAGAAGTACCACCTTATTTTATAATATTTATAACTATTAGGATATTTAGATATATGGGACTTCAATCATGTATTAATTTATTATATGTTATGTGATTATTTTTTCATTATAATGTTATATTGGGAATTCTATGGTTATAAGTGATGAATGCAGTAGTGGATAATAGTAACAACCACATACATATTAATATTTGAGACTAATGAGAAATATAAATGCATGAATAAATTTGGTTGTGAAAATTATGATATTTTGATAGATTCTCTTATTCATATTCATAATTTAATATGTAAAAATTAATGTAATGATATTTTTTAATTGATGGTGTCAATGATTATTAATTCACATGCCTCGTTATGAGCTCCAACACACTTATTTGATAATTAGACAACATATTTCCTATGTATTTTTTTTTTAAAAATTATGTTATGACATTTTTATTATTAAATATAAATATTTTTAATCAGGGAGTCCTACAGTTACACCACCATGGTTTTATACAACTAATAATATACATTTTGAGATTTTGTATCACTTATTAAGATTCAAACTTCACATGGAATTTATAAACTAATACATTTACTTATTTATAAGGAGTGTTATCATATTTTATAACCCATATATAAAATGAATTTATTATGTTGATGAATTGGGTTACCATATGACCCATGCTTACATATTACATACTAATTTTTACACTTATAATGTCATATCTACCTCCTTTATACATATGACAACAATTTTTAGAGGACATCATTAGTTATTCATGATAGCCTATCTTTTGTGCTTCATGGATACATCACTATTTTACTATAATTTATTATTTTACATAGACTATTTATTTTATATGACATGTATTGCATGTGGATTCATCACTTGAGTTAATTTCATGCCTCATATTTCTTCTATATTTGACACCTTGAAACTTACATTTATTTTCCTCAACTTTTATCTATCCAATTTATTTATATTTCTCTCTATGGTTTATTTTCCATTTTCCCTTGATTTTTGATCCCATTCTAAACACTTATCAATATTTCATGATTATGACATCATATATCCATATATTTTTTATTAGTATGCATTGAGTTCTGAGGGAAGTTTTAGGTTATCTAGAGTATTTATCTTATTCTTATTGAACATATTTTTCCCTTTATCCTTCTTGTTTGACATTATTTATTGGTTTTTCCATTTGGCCTTCTTACTTGTGATTGTTTCTTAATTACACCACTTGTCTTACTTATTGTCATTTATTTCATGATTATGCCCCTTGGATTATATTTTTAATAATCAATACATTTCTTAAATTCACCCATTGGATTTCTTTCTATAGATTTATCTAATTATTTTTAGAAAAGTAAAATTGTATAAAACATTATAAAAAATTAAAAAATTTAAACCTTAGTGTATTCTTGTTGGTCAATACATATCACACATATAATTATAATAAGGGTTTTTCATATACATGTTACACACATACTTCTCATGGAATTATTTTAGTGGGTAAAATGTAAGATATGTAGGTTATATATGATCATGGAATTGCATATGTTAGATGACTAATTTTTATTCTTGCACCCTGAGAATCATTATCACATTGGTTCTATGTATTAAATTAGGGATATATCTATAAAAAAAATATATCATTATATCATTATATATTTAAAAAATATCATATAGATCCATTCACATTAATTAAATCATATATTTCTATTACTTAAATATATCATGTTAGATATCTATATTGTGTTTTTACATAATCATATTACATAGATTCCTATCCTATTCTCTTGTATAGCTTATGATCAATATGTTCCTATTTTCTATGACTTGGTGCCATCCCATATATGCCTTCACTACTATTTTATGTGTGAGAATCATAACTACATATTTCTTTCTTAGAGTAACATTCATACATGGAGGAATATCTTTCATCCCTACATTAATTTTGCATCAGGGAGAATTATAACCTTTACAATATCCTTGAGCCATATATATATATATATATATATATATATATATATATATATATATATATATATATACATATATATATATATACATATATATATATATATACATATATATATATATATATACATATATATATATACATATATATATATATAGATACATATGTATACATATACATACATATGTATATACATATGTATATATATATATATACATATGTATATATATATACATATATATATATATATATATGTATATATGTATATATATATGTGTGTATACATATATATGTATATGTGTGTGTATATATATATGTATATATATATATATATACATATATATACATATATAGAATTATATCCTTTACTATATATATACATATATATATATATAATTATATCCTTTACTATATATATATATATATATAGTAAAGGATACAATTTTATATATATATATATATTATCCATATAATCATTGGTCATATTTTTTTATATTTTTATTTAGGACACACACATAAAATTTATTATGATACTCACCATTATAGATATTTGGCATTACATGAATTTGTTATTTACATATTCATATATAATTTCCTTTAGAGGAATTATACCCATGTATTCTACATGAGCCTCCTTTATTTTATGTTACTTATATGTATCTTCAACACATTTGTGTCTTATGATATTGTATTAATGAGCCCATATGTACTACATAATTCCTACATATTGTCAAATATTGGCTATCCTATTTTTGTATTATTGATCTTATGACTTACACCTTTCCATTTTGGGCATGATACATACATGTTAATTAAAAGTTATTAATTTTATATAATCTTCTATTAATTAGGAAAAACTAATTTCTCTAGTTTCTCCATATTGTGAAGGATGCACATTTCTTTTTGGGGAATTATTCAAAAAAAAAATTTTGCTTAGTTGATGAAATATATATCTATCTTACTACTTTAGGGCATAAGCATGCATATCCTTTTTCATATTTTCATTGATACATTTTGATGACATCTTAAAATTGTGCTAGATCTTAATCAACAAGAATGGGAAGTTTCAAGTTGTGGGACAATGCGGCTTGAAAACAACCTCCAGATTTTAAAGAAGCTGGTCTCTTCTTTTGTATTGGGTGTTGGGGAAAAGGGAAGGAGACTAAATAGAAATGCAAAATGCAGGAATTGAAATCTATGGAAATGCACCTGAGAGTAATCCTAATCCTAACTTGAACACAGTGAAACTATTATGTGATTCTATTACATTTAAGAGCAGACAAGTGCAAGATCAATATAAAAGATTGGAATAATAAAAATAGAGGCTCACAACAGGGGAGTCTTTTGCTGAGATATAGGAATTGTCAACAAAGGCATAGTGTTCAATATTCTTAATAGAATCTTCCAATCACATAGGAGCTATAGAAGTCACGCACAGTCATGTAAATCTTCAGATTTAAGAAAATGAGACAAAAGCAAATAACATTTCCAATCGCCGCACTAGAAAATCTACAGTATAGACTACTTTACAAACAACATAGATAACATCAACAAAGGCATGGAACTCAAATTTCCTCAATTCATTCAGCCACATAAGGGGTACAGAAACATGCATGATTACATAAACTTTACGACTCAAGAAAATTGAGACAAGAGCAAATGATATTATTGGCCACAAGCTTCAGATAGTCTAAAGCTATGAGAATTCCCCCTCCCTAGATTTTACAATTCTTATTCTTTTATAGCCCTAGATATGTAAATAAAAAATAATAATTTAAACTTTGGTGCATTCAATGTTTTGAAAAGCCATGCTGAAGAAGAATGACTACCCTTAACTGTGGCATGGCAATTCCTGACTAGTTCCTCTCTTCACACCTAAATTTCAAATTTCATCACCTACTGGGCTACTCAACTGTCTATTCTACCTCCACTATTAGGAGACAAATGGATGGAATATTCAATGGTTACGAGCCCCAAAAAATTCTACCTAGTGCACTACTCCATCTACTTGAATTAACTCTCACCGAATTTCCCTCCATTTTTGTTGTAATAGGTAGATGGGCACTCTATTCTATTTGTAATGGGAGAGGAAACTTAGCCAATTTATGAAAAAATATCCTTTAGGCATCATAAAATGACATTTGGCACTCTCCGCTAGGTTCATCAACGACACGTGGCCCTCTCCCTTTCCTTGGCTATGCTATAGATTTATTCGGGACTCATAACAAGCTCTTATGGATGGTGACACCTAACAGCTTCCATGGATTTTAAAGTAACACCCAAGGCCCACCACAACATTTATTTAGTAATGAAACTCAAGGATGATCCCTCAGATGTTGACATGTAGAAATCTCTACTGCTCCTGGGAAGATACATGGCATCTTCTGCTTCTTCATCTAAAGGTACATGGCGCCTTTTGCTTCCTTTTGGAGATGGGGTAGAAAGGGAGCAGAGAGTGACACTTAGCAACCTCCGCTACTCTTAGCACTTAATAAAAGTGAAAGGATGCATTTATGCATTGAACAAAATCATTGGACCAAAGTCTCCTAGATGACAACACGTGGTGGCTTGTGATTTTTCTCCAAAAAGGTATTTTAGGGCCTCTGCAAATGCCACTTAGCACTTTTCACCTTCTCTGCTGCTTTAAGTTGAAAGTATTTGAATGAAGTGTGAACACTGATATGAGATGTGGATGCTAACATGTGGTGCATTTCACTTAAATACTACTGGGTATGTGGCACGGTCTACGATTCTTGAAGGTTACAAAAAGGGGACTTGGGGAACACCAACTGTCAGCTTTGTCTCCTGAAAAGTGACACTTGGTAGCATCTACTTGAACTAATACTTGGGAAAAAATGAGATGAAGGAAACAAGAAGGGGAAAAAGACTTGCTCGAAGGGAAACAGTTGGCAGCTTCCACTGCATCTCAACACTTAGGCAAAACCAACCAGCTCTCTACTTTAAAATTCTACCACTTCACTCGAAGAACCAAAATTGTAGTGCTCGACTAAAAATAATTGAATACGACTTAGAGTAGGAAATTACTCTATAGTTATTGGTGACCATTAGGGCTTTTGAGCCTGCTAAAAAAGAACCTGACTCCCACTCGATCAAAATTTCAAAATTTACAGCTTAAAAAGAGCAGTCTAGAAGATAGACCACTCATGGTCAAATAATCCTTGCTTGTTCTACAACTAATCAAAAGCCAAATCCAAGCTAATGAGATCCTTGTGCAAGAAGGTTTATAGGACTTGGTTAGTGGCTTTTAGCTTGGATTCTAGTAGGAAAATAGGAATTAGAATAGTTTCAACCTCAGAGGTTAGAGAATCATCCCGCAAGCTCTGATAAACTATTTGATCCCTTTGCCTAGCTAGCATCAATGATTGGATTTGGTCCACCATCAGCACCATCCTCAAATCTATAAATGGGGAAAGAAGGCCCAATCACACCAAATCTTTAATGTGTTGCCTCATTTCACTGATGCCTTCATTGATGACATCAAGATAGCTTTTGTAGTTGTTGGATGTGGCATTATGATTGAGCTCCTCATTGACCCATTTTACAACATCCATTCTATCACGAATCCTCATGGCTACCAATGTTGCATCCCTTGAGCTGTAGAGCTTCTCCAATAAAGAATGAGAGTTTATGACTCTCTGGGAGATCATGGCTAGAGTGCTCTATACCAGATTCTTGACCATCTCGTACAGCTACTATGTGTGGCATAAGAAGGTGAAAAGTGGCCTAAGCTAGAGAATCTTTGAAGAGATTCTCTCCCATGCTGACTTGTAGAGTTCCTTCACTAGGTGCACCATTTTGACACCTCTTGGCCCATTAGCCAACTTAATTGCTAGTTGCATAGTCTGCTATTACTCTATCTAGAGTTGGGCTTAAAAAACCACACCCTTATTTTATTCTTCCAATAACCTTTATTGTGATTGGGTAACCTACAGTTGGAGTCCTTCGACTCTTCCCCACAATGTTGCATTTTCCTATCTTAGAGCTATTTTTACATCCTTGGTAAGTACAAGCTCTACTTTCAAAGAATCATTTTGGGCCTGAATTGCCTATTGAGTCTAGAGGGAAACAATATCTTGCAACTATTTCTGTAGACTAGCTATCTCATTGTCCTTTTGGTTTATTTGTTCAGCCAAACTATTGCAGTTTGCCTTTTTTGTGGCCAGGTTAGCCTCTATCTTTTGTAGTCTCCTTGATATCCTCAAATAATATTTTGTGATTGTAGAAGTGGATTCCGTCATGAGCTCGACTCTATCTTGAGGCCTGAACAGGGACATGTTGATGGCCACTACATTCATGGTGTAGTCTTTTGGCTACATTTGTTCACTTAGCTTGGCAATGTTGGGTGACAAATGGGTCACCATCAGCTGCTATTGAATGGGGTCAAATTATGACCTCAAATGTGGCACCACCGATGCTTTATTCTCTTTACTCCTCTTCTTCTCCAATCAGGCTTCTCTTGCCTTCCTTACGACATCAGCCTATGTCTAGAAGGTGGAATGGGACACAATATATCCCCTTACGAAGGTAAATCCTTGTGGCAGGCTGTATTGGAGAGCCATTGGCTAGCTAAGGGTGAGTTGAAGGGGCATTTTTTAGGAATAGAGGGGGAGAAATAAGGTAATGTTAAGGCTTGAGGCATCAAGGATGAAGTGAATTGTGAAATGGGAATGACAATAGTGGTAGGAGGTGTCATTTGGGTGGGTGGAGGCATGGATTGAGAGGGAGGAAGGGGAGTAATTCCTACCTGAGGAGAAGTTGTAGTGCTCTACACTGGGCACTGTGAAGGTTGTTCTTCCTCTTTTGGGTCCAATTGGAACTATACCCTTCTTCTCTTCCTAGGTGTTTTTGATGTTCCTACCATCTCTAAATCTCTTGTATAATAACTTGGTATGAACCTTTCACAAGATAAGAACACGCTTGCTGCAACAAATTTCACTAGTTGCCACAATCACAATGAGAAAGATATTTTTATAGGAATGCTTGGGAGTTTGTAAACTTTAAAATTTGCTAAGGGATATTTATGGGCCTATCAAGTCTGAAATAGCATTAAATTAAGGTGACTATTAGCAAATCCTACTCAATCTTTGGGAAATAGTGAGGCAGACACATTATCCAGTGCAAGGTACCTTGGAGATTTCAAAAGATTTGGGGAAGCATTTATTGTGGCAAAAAATAAAGAATTAAAGAATTTCTAAGATGCTGACTCTATGTTTAAAATGCTTATTTTAAAGGAAAAATAGGAAAGTAAAAAACAAAACAAAGCAATGCAGGAATGGAAACTACCTAACTACATTAATTACAAATCCTTATTTTCCTCTAGGATCAAAAATGAACTTTCCCACATCCTTTTTATGACAAGCCAACTTGCATTGCCATACCAGTGATTGCAACAGATATGTCATTGATGGAATGTTCTCTACACTAGCCACACAAGTCTGCCTGCACTCAAATGAGTCTAAGCAAAACGTGTATTTGACACCTATGAACTCTTCTTATCCTTGAATTTCCATTGAATACTGGTTCTTCATGTTGTTAGGTGTCATCAATAAATCATGGGCTATTGGTTGTTCATGCTATGCCTTTTGATATCCATTATCTTTCGGCACATCCTCTTTAGATTCCAGATTTATTTCATCATCATGCTCCTTGATGACTTCATCCTCTTGCAAGGATGAATTAAAAAGCTGGCATCTCTTCTATATACTCATTTGAATCTTAGGGCTTTCTTCTTCATCTAAAACTAGCTCAGCACCTCCTGTCTCAATGACTTTGTTGAGGGAGTGTCCATATTCCTCCATATCCTCTTGCAGAGTGAGGAAAAAATCTGAAATGATCTCCTCCTCATCAGAAGTTAAGGAAAAAGCTTGTGGCTTATCCTCTTACTCATCAAAAGGGGAGTAATCTCCAAGGACATAATCATTGAAAAATTCTCTATTTGGGGTTGCATGGAAAGAGGAACCAAAATCTAAAACCTATGGTTCTACTTTATTATCCAGAGAAAATATAAGAGCATCCTATGCAACAATACCTACAACTTTTGCTTCTTTATTACCTTCATGCTGATTTTCTTTGTTATTCTTCAACCAACAATCTTTCTTTGCATGCCCTTTCTTTCCACAATTCTAGCAGGTTATTCTTCCATTTCTAGATTTGGATCTACTTCCCATCTTTGACTTTGATTTCCCTTGCTTTCCCTTCTCTCTTTGCCTTCTCCTATTTTCAACACTTAAAACATTACCTGATGTTTCTCCTGTGTTTTTCCTACAAATTTATTCATTCAAGATTACACTAACAACATCATCAACTTTCAAGATATTTAAAGCAGATGCAGTATTACTAATTACCATTACCAAACTATGCCAACTTTTAGGTAAAGAGCATAAGATTAAGAGAGCCTTAATTTCATCATCAAAAACTATTTTGACTAAATTTAACTGATTTACTATTGTATGGAAATCATTAAGATGACTAGATATAGATCAACCTTCCTACATTTACAAATTGAATAATTTTTTCATAAGAATTACCTTATTCAAAGCTGAGGGTTTTTCATATAAATTTTCCAAAGTATCCATTAACTCTACCATTGTCTTTGCCTGTGATAAGTTGGAAAACACAGAAGCTACCAGGCTCAACCTTATAGATCTAAGAGCCTTTCTATTAAGAACATTCCATTCTTCATCTTCCATATCTATGGGCTTCCTTAAAACTCCACCCAATGGTAAATACAGATCTTTTTGATACAGATAATCTTTATTCTGCATCCTTCATAATTGATAATTCTTGCAATTGAATTTCTCCATTCTTAGTTTACTTTCTTCTGCTATTGCTTTACTCCCACTTAATCAGAAACCCCTGTGAGTGAATTCTATAATCAAAAAACACTAGCACGCTCTAATACCAGTTGTTAGGATCTTAGAGTACAATTGATTACTTTTGTATAAGCAACTAAACACAGAATTGAAACCAGAAGTAATAAGTAACTAGAAATCAGAAACATATAAAAACACACTCAGATTGTTATAGCAATCATGGAACAAGATTTTTTAATAATCTTCTTGATTCTTGCAGATCTTCTTGATCTTGCTTATCTTTCTCAAATTACAATACTACCCCATCGGTCTCTTAAATATAATTGAAAAGCAAACAATAATTAGAAAAATAGACTTAAGACTAATTTTAGTATTTACATGCAAACTAACTACTCTCCTAAAAATAGCAATTCTAGAAACACACAGAAGTCGGTGTCAGTCTAAAGATGACCAATGTTAGTCGACCCCTAAATGATGTCAATTGGTTTTGACTGATTTCACTGATGTCGGTTGACCCCTAACCGATGTCGGTTGGTTCTGACTAATGTCAGTTACTGTGTAAGCCCAGCAACCTCCACATTATCTCATTAGTGAAGCTTTTAGCTCCACAACTCAACATGTCTCTCCATGGATTACTTTTTAATAGTTTGTATAATCTAAAATACCATATAAATATATGAAGATTCTCTTCATATCAACCTAATGTTACTTTACTTAGTTGGATGCATGCTTACTCAAAAATACTACTATGTATGTAATGTTAGGTCTAGTACATATCATATCATGTGTTAAGCTTCCAAAAACATTTTCATAGTGAAATTAAGATATTTTTTCAATCCTTCTTTTTGGTAAACTATTCTAAAACAATCTTATTATGAATGGGAAAAAGGAATACTAAGAGGTTTATAGTACTATGTTCTAAACCTTTACAATATCATTTCAAAATATTTTTGCTAAACCAATCATTATTTTATGTTTTTTTGATCCCTTTTAATTTTCATGACTATAATTTATTTTAAAGAACCTACATACTTCATATCAATCTAATATGGCAATTGAGATTTCCCAACTTGATCATTGAATCCTTCTTATTATCAATTATCAACATATTTATTATGACCAACACATCTAAACATTATTATATTTAGAGTCACATTAATTTTTCCCCAAAATACAAAGTTTTTTTTTCAATTTTAACATTTCATATTGAATATGATTTAAATCATTTATATTTTATTAATTCATATTTTTAAAGTATAAAACATTACTTATATCTAGACATATGTTTCATTTAGTGACTAATGTGTGTTTTATATACACACATTATTTTTAAACTGTATAATTACTGATAGCTTTTCTTTAGTAGGAACATACCAAGTTTTGATCTCTCTTAGTGAACATATTAAAGGGTGCATCGGGAAATGGGTGAATAGACCTTGGTGTTTTGTAAGATTGTTAGTCCTTATATTATGAATTAAACTCACTATGAGTCACTTTCATCCAACTCCCTAAGCAATTGAATCCTACTTATCTACTTCCCTAAGAAATTATCCTTTCAGAATAGCCCCTCACTAAAAAACACCATCATTCTTATTTTTACCTACTAACTTGACATAGTCAATCTAGTTATGAAGGTTAAGCTAAACATTATAGAACTAAGCCATCCCATCTAACGTAGTTTGAGACTTAGAGGCTACTTTTCTCACCTAATAAAATAGAGTTGGTTAATATTTTTAGCTAAATTTTTGGAAGGGCTTGGGGTTAATAATTGGATATAAATACCACCTTAATTTCAATCCAATAGAGAATAAAATTCATTTTTCATCATCACATTCATAATTCTACTTATTCTATCATTTGAGAAGTTCATTTCTTAGGGTCTTGCCTTTAAAAAGTAGAGCATTCATCTTGTGGAAGTCTTGTATACATAGGAGATGTCTTATATCCTAGATTTTATTTATCCTTGTGATCTTTACAATTGATGATAACATCTTGGAAAAAACATTGGCCAAGGTAGAGATTAAGTATTAATGGGTTCATTTCGAAGGTAAGTATCTCTAACTTTGTTATTTCATTTGATAGGTTGATATTATTATAAATGATAGTATACATTTAATTATCAGAGCTTAGAATATATCTACATTAACTTGAGTAGAGTTTTCTTTTATTTTTTGCTGTTATTTACCCCATTTGTACCATAAGATTTGGTGAGCATTAGATTAGTTTTTATCTTATGTATGTATACTTAGCTCTAGGGTTTTATGTATTGTCATTTGCCTAGAGAATTTAGCACCCTCTCCTTTGGTGTTGTGTAGTAAGATATCCCATATTTAGGTTTAGTGTGTCATGCTCTTAATATAAACATGTATTTAAATAGATTTTAGTTGATCATATTATTCGATCTTTAATTTTACTAAGTTAGATAAGTTGTAGATCTATATTAATTTTTTGCATACATTCTAGTGAACTTGAAATTAATCTAAGCCTTACATTTTCATTTTTTCACTTTTAATCAACTAGATCAAGATAGTCAATCTAGTCCTAAGCTATATCTATAAATTAAGGATTTAGAGTCAACTATATCTCACTAGTTGGTCCAGTTTTGTCCTTTATTTTTAGGTTTTTCTTCCACAATCAACTAGATTAGGCTGGTCAATTTAGTCTCATTTTTAGTTTACAAGTTTTTATTTTACAAATAACTAGATCAATTTGACTGATTTAGATTATCTTTCTATCCATAGATTCATAATTTATAGTCAATTAGATCATGTTGGTTGATCCAATTTTATCCTCTATTTATAGGTTTTCCTTATAAAATCAACTAGATTAGGATGGTCAATATAATTTTTTCCTTCGGCTTGTAGTGCTACATTCTAAATTGGTTGACACTGGTCAACTCAGTAGCCTTTTATATTTTCTATATTTTCACTACAATCTACTAGATTGGGCTAATAAATCTAGTCTGATGCTTGCTTTAGAGCTGGTTAATGTAGTTATATTTTACCACTTTCAACTTTTAGATTTGTAGAAGACTAAATCAACCTAATTGATCTTGTTTAACATATGCATTTTTCAAACATTTACCTCTATAATACTTAATCAAGTTTGGGTAAATAACTAAAAAGTAGATATTTTGCATTTTTAACCAACAAACTAAGTTGGCCTGATCGATCTTGTCATATCTTCTAGCTTCACTCTAAACAAGCTCTATATTTCAATTTTTTATCAAACTACTTCAAATTCATCATTTATATATTTAATTCAAATTATTAATTTCAATTTTCAATAATTTCTTACCAGTTTTCATGTCTACCAAACTATATCACATAATCAACTAAGTTGACTTGATTGGCTTAGTTTTGGGTATGTTTAGTTTACCAAACAATCTAGATTGAGGTGGTCGATCTTATTTATTTTTTCCATATCTTTACAATAGAATAAATCATCCTACCTAACTAAATTCTATTTTTATCTCAAACTAGATTAGATTGACCAATTTTATTCTATGTTGTTTAATTTTTAGAATAATAAAGATAATTTATCTCCATTTCTTAGTAATTAATCTCACATTCACTTTGAAAAGACTTGGTGGCCTATTTATTTCCTTTGTGAAATAGGATATTGGTTTTTGATAATTAATTTTTACCTTTGTTTCCATTTAATCTTGATTTTGATAGAAACTATGTACTCTTAATTTTAAAAATACTTATATATTCTCATGAGTGGCTATGTGATACTCTATTTATGGTACTTATTTATCATTTATAGATATTATGGTGTGTGGGACTTTCCCTAATACTCATATCCATAGTACATAGATAAACATGTTATTTAGTTTCCATGTACGTCATGATATTTCAAAAACACCTAGAATTTAACTTTGAATTAAACCTTAGGAATCCATCCATCCATTTGATTCTTCGGTGCATTAGTTATAAGTTATCTCTGAGAAGTTACTTTTAACTTACCCTTGAAACCAAGTTTAGTGGGCTATGGGAACAACACTTTCTCCATATTTATCACTCTAAAATATTATGTTGACACTATCTAACCAACAAGAAATTATATTTGGAAGCTTAGAAATCAATAAAAACATTTAGTATAGCTTTTGTATCTTTTTTCTCATATTAATTAGCATGAATAGAAATAGAATTACATTTTTTTCTTGATGTTTAGCATTCTCTATTGTACTACAGATTATATTGACCGGTGTCAAAACAACTCTATGTTGTGTGGTAGTTACTTTTATATTCTATTTAATTTACTACATAGTTCAAATATTTGTCAAATGTTTTCTTGTATGTCAAAACTAGGTTAACCAACTCAACTTAATAAAATTTTAAACAGATATGTATTTTCACTACTTGTCAAACTAAGTTGACCATCTTGACTTAGTAGGATATTTTAAGAAGCTCTATTTTTTAGTTTATCAAACTAAGTCAACTATATCAACATAGTAAGTTTATTTATTTCTATATATTATATAAAAATTGACCATCTTAGCATAATAATTTTTATAGATTACACTAGATCAACCTTGTTGATTGTGATGCCCTAGCTGACATAGTTTCATTTTCAGCAAATTTTTCCAAATCATACTAGATCAGTGTGGATGATTATGTATGCCTTGGTTGATTTAGTTTTATTATCATCCTACACTATATTAGTGTGGATGATTCCATATACCCTGGTTAACATAGTGTTATTTATAACATTTAAAAAAAATAATCTACTAGATCAACTTGGTTAATCCTATTTTATTGGCTAACTTAGTTGATTTTAACATATTTATCAACATTTTAGATTATTATTCTTTTTACCACCTAAAATAGAATCATGAATTCATCTATTATGATGATCCTCAATAACCTCAACCCATTCCAAGTGTACATGGGTGTTTATTTCCTTCCCACCTTATCCACCCAAGTGGATAACCTCTCATGGCACAATTACTAACATTTATCATCTAGGTCAATGGAATGTAACATGGTTAATATTACTCCAAATTATGATCTAGATGATCCCAACCTAAATGTTACCATTTTTATACTAAATTACTTTACCATTGTAGTAATTGATACTAACATATGTAATCCTCCTATAGTAAACCCCTTTCTCACTAATCTAGGGGTTACCCATTTATCTAACACCAACATTCCACCTTCCACTACTAATAATCAAAACATACCGATTGATACAACTCAGATTCTTGCTCAAATGATGCAAAAATTTAATGCTATGTAAATAACTAAAAATTCTCAAATGATCCAAATGTAAAACCACATCATACAAATAATAAGTCAAACTCCTATTTTCATGCCTCAAAATAATTATAATTTTGTTCATCCTCCTCTTAGAGATGCCAATGGGAATAACATACCTCAACCTATCATCCATAACAAAATGTTATAAAATCCTCCAAATGAACCCTTAACTTCATTTATAGTATCTAATGATATTTGAAATATGTATCCAACCATTATGTATGATAGAACTAAAGACCTTGCTTTCCTTAAATCATTTGGCAATCTCTAAGGATTGGGTCCAAACCAATGCTTTTTCTATTGCTAGAATTCTTATTAGAAATATTACAAGAGATGCTTTAGAATGGTATAACCAACTTACTCAACATTCTATATGGAAGCTAAAGGATCTTGTCAATGCTTTAGTGAGATAATTTGAATAAAATGATCTTACTAAAAATTATCTTAGTTACTATATCAATGTTAAGAAATTACCTACTAAATCTATCCATAATTTTATCAAAATATGGACATCACAAGATCCTAAAGTGTATCACAAAATGAGTGATAATAATACATTCAAAATATTTATTACCACTTTAAAACCTTCTCTTTAATACAAGGTTTGAATTTTTCCACTAAAAATTTAGAAAAATCTCTTGACCAATCTAAAAGATAATATTTACTTACGAACCAATTTGAGACATATCATGATTCACTCAAGGACTCTTTCCAAACTTCAACTAATGTAATTTATAACAAAAATACTCTATCTAAATATCATCTACTTAAACAAACATTAGTAAAAATTGACACTCAAACTCCCTCCTACCCAGCTTTGATGATGTTTTAAATGCGTAGACTTTTATCTCTATATAAACCTTTCATCTATAATAATATTTCTCCTCTATCATGGTACAATGCACATTTATTTTGTTGGTTACATTATAAAATTGGTCATTCTCATGAAACATGACATGGATTTATAAATTTTGTATTTTATTTTATGTTAGGTAATATATTTTATTATCACGATATGATTACACTCTAACACCCTATAAAGTTTCTAAAAAATGAAAATTTTCCAAATCAACAAATCCAAAATCTAAAAAATATCTTTCCTTAGATCCCAATACAAAACTTTATAATGAATATGTTTGTGCCATTGATGTTGAATATGATCCATATTATACCAATTATAAATATTTTAACATGGCTAAAGTTAATTATCATTTCAAACCTACTCAAAAAGATCATGTTACTAAACCTAAGAAATTGTATACTAATGATCAACTACATAAAGACACCACCACTTCTTAGCTTGAATATTCTTAAACATCCACTAGCAATGTTCCACCTCCATTAGAAGATCCAAAAATTAGTCCACCTAATCAACCTAAGCCTTGTGCTTACTATGCTATTAAACTTCACTATAAATTATTTGATGAACTTAATTTTAAGCCATGTAAAAATCCTCTCATGGAATTGGTAAGATTTTCTCCCTATCATCACACATTCCTTATGCAATAATTATAAGACATAGAAGAGCTCACATATAATGAATCTCAATTACCTCTCAAATACTATCAGCTCCTTTAATATCTATTTTCTATATTTTTACTACAGTCAATTAGATTAGGATGTTGGATCTAATTTAATTATTAATATAGAGTTTTTCAATGTATTTTTATTTTACCACTTCAATATTTTTGATTTCTCATATATTGAATCGACTTGGTCAATAACATTTTTTTTTAGACTTTTGCCTCTACAATACTCAATCAGGTCTAGGTAATATAACTAGCAAATAGATATTTTACATTATCAATAAATAAATTAAATCAATCAATTTTATCTTGGCGTATATTATAGGTTCACTCTAAACAAGCTTCATATTACATTTTTTTAAATCAAATTGATTAAAAATAATCATTTCTATATTTAATTCAAATTATTCATCATTTCAATTTTCAATATTTTATTTCTAGTTTTTAGTTCTCCCAAACTATATCACATAGTCAATTAAGTTGACATGTTCAACTTAGTTTTATATGTCTTTTCTTTAAATAAAAAACTAGATTGATTTGGTCAATCTTGTTTGTTTCCATCTTATTTTTACAATATACTAGAAGAAAATTATTTCAATAAAAATGTTTATGTAGTGTAGTTTTACAAAATGCCTTTCAGTAATTTTTGAGGAGATATTTGAGTGGGAAATCATTAACATTGGAGGAAGAAAATTTATAAAGATGAAAAATACAATAAATAAAAAATATATATCCTTACAATAAAACTAAAAGCATGCTTCCATTAATAAATTTTCAAAAAATAAAACTGACTTCTCAACTTTTTGTGTAGTTTAAATTTTTAAATATTTCTAGTATGATGTATTTGAAGCTCTAATCACATACCAAAACAAGCTGGATAAGGCTTAAAATTTTCATGAAGGAATAAAATTGTGTAATTTTTTTATTATAATTACTTTATAATCAAATGATATGTTTTTGAGCATTTTCTGTATCACACGAATTTTATAATTTTCATATTCAAGTCATTTTTTTGACTAAAATTTACGTGTGTAAATTTTTTTTCAAGACTTTGGTGTATAATTTATCAAATTAAAAAATATAATTTAAAGATCATTTCTAATTTATTTCTTAATATGTATAAATATTTTGTCTTTGAAAGATATTTATGGTGTGAATAGTTGATTTTCTTATTAGCAAACTTATTGGAACTATAAATTAGTTGATGCTCGATAGAAATTTATTAAAACTTTTTTGTGGAATTTATAAAATATAAAAATAACCTTTGAACCAAATTTATGGTTTATTTCCAAGGGTGTATAAAAATTATGAGTTTTAATAAAATTTAGGGTGAAAATGTTTTATTCATTTTTATAACAAAATTATATGAAACAAGAAAACTTAAATATAGTGGTATTTTGATCTATCTTTCAAACATTATGTCTAATTTAAATTATGATTGAAGTATTGGAAATATATACATGGATTGAATATTCAATATAATTGGTTCACAACACATTCCAAGAATAGGAAAGGGAGAAAGAAAGCTAATTTTGGCATCATTCAAAAATTAGTAAGCAGATCTCCCTGTATGGTAACATGAAATATTGAAACAACAAAAAGAAATTGCAAAAGGTTCTCAACAAACCCTCAAAATCCCCAGATATAAGAAATTAAGATTATTACATGGAATGTTAGAGGGTTAAACAACCTTATAAAGAAAAAAAACCTTTATAATCTCGAAAAAAGAATTGGCCTTACTATTTTGCTTGTCCAAGAAACAAAAATGTCTGAAAATGCCCTAAGTTTATACACTAAAAAAGTTTGGAGGAATTCCAATGTTGCAGTTTATGGATCTAGGGGAGCCTTAGGGGGCCTTGCAATCTTTTGGAATCTAGAAATCTTAGAGGGTGCTCTACTTTGGAAAACCAACGACTAGGTTTTTATCCTTTTCATAGATATAATTAACAATGAGGAATGGATTTTATTCAACATTTATGCCCTAAACTCCAAAAATGCAAGAAGTAAGTAATGGAAGGATCTTTATTCATTCTGGAAGACTTGTGCCAGCTAGAATTGGATTGTTGCTAGTGATTTTAATACCCCACTCAGGGGAAAATGGGGGGATTAATAGATCTCACTAAAAGTATGCTAGATTTTAATGAATTCATTTTAGGAGAGTGCCTTATGGATGTGAGCCTAAAAGGTTACCCATTCACCTAGTCCAATAAGATGATGAGAGATGACTTGATTTGGGTCCATCTTGATTGAGTTATGATATCATTAAATTAGGATATCTAGTTCACCAATAATCTCTCATCACTACCTAGAATTGGCTCCAACCACAATCTAATAATTTTTTAAGATTAAATAATTTTGAAACCAAAGAATATTCCTTTTAGATTCAAAAAAATGTGGCTACACCACCCAAACCAGATTGAGTTTATAAAAGAATGGTGGATATAACCCTTCTTGGGCACTAATATGTACATCTTGGTCAAAAAATTAAATTTCCTGAAAGCAAATATAAAAATATGGAACAAGGAAGTATTATGAGACATTTTTTTATAAAAAAAGGCTTTGGAGAAGGAAATAACTATGATTGAAGAAATTAAAGATTTGGAAAGGAATAATGAGTAGCTATACCAAAGGGAAAAAGAAATTATGTGTTAGTTACACAAACTAGAGGTGAAGTAGAGTCACACTGGTGCCAAAAATCTAGGTGTACTTGGCTAAAGGAAGGAGGTATTAACACTAAATTATTTCATCACTCGGTGATTAAACATAGGAATGTGAGAAAAATAATGCAAACTGAAAATGGAAACCTTAGTAAAGAAGAAGAGGATATTACTTCCCACATGATAATTTTGTTCAAAAAGATATTCATAGAATATTATTTCTTGGATGAACATATGGAAGATAGTTTTTTGAGAAATTTCAAAAAGGTCATTTCAACCTCTGACAATGCTACTTTAACCAAAACTCCATTAGAAAAAGAGGTCAAAAATGCATTTTTTATGATGGAGGGATTTAAGGCTCTAGGACCTAATGGATTTCCCCGCTTCTTCCAAAAATTTGTGGATATTGTCCACACCAAAGTTGAGGCAACTATGTGCAAGTTCTTCCAATCTAGATCTATTCTAAGAGAAAAAAATACTTTTTTGGTCCTTATTCCAAAAAAAATAGGGGCAAACAATCTCCAATATTTTCTCATAATCAACTTATGTAACAAAAACTATAAAATTTGCTTGGTCATCTTGGTTAAAATAATACAACATCTACTGGACAAGGTGATTGGGGAACAATAGGGAAATTTTATTATTGGGAGATAAATAATATATGGTATTATCATCAAGAATGAAGTTATTCACTCTATCTCTAAATTTTCAAGGTAAGGTATGCTCATTAAACTTGACATGAACTAAACATATGATTAAGTTTATTAAAGATTCTCAACGAAAATCCTTGAGAAATTGGGATTCAACTAGAATTTCAAGAAAATTACCTAGAACTACATCACTACACCCAAATTTTCCATAATAATCAATAAATTTCCCAAAGGCTAATTCTCAACTTCTAGAGTATTAAGATAGGTGAACCTCCTATCTCTTAACTATGGTAGAGGAAACTTCGGGAAAAAAACCCATTGAAGGATTAGGAACAAGGCTTGATCAATGGAAATTCAGTAACACTTAACACTAATCTAGTCACCCAAAAACAAATTTTTGATGACATGATTATTTTAGGGGAAGCTTTGATGGAATAATCCAAAAGCCTTAGGAACTAAAAAATCATTTCTAACCAGTGCATAAACTTCCACAAGAGCTCTATTTTCTTCATCAACACTCTTATGATTTTGTATAAAAATATCATAAGGATTTTATAATGTCAGGTGAGCCATTTTACAAAAACCTACCTGGGAATACCCTTTTTGAAGGAAAAATGGATTCTAACCCTTAAAATCCCCTCATCGATAGGATTCAAAAAAAACTTGTGGGATGGAAAGATCATCTCTTCACACAAGTAGGTAAATTTTAACTACTCAAAACCTTAATAAAGAGCATCCTTAAATACTTAATGTCAATTTTATGGAAACCCGAAAAGGTGGATGCCAAGATAGAATAAATTAAAAAAAATTATGGAGGAGCATCGAGGACCATTTTAAATTTCACCTAGTCTCATGGGAAAAACCCTGCTTCCATAAAGCAAATAGGGGATTGGGGATCAAAAGAATAAAAACTATGAATTGGGCCCTAATCACAAAAATGGGTTGGAAACTTATGAAATAAGACAAATAATGGTCCATAAATATCAAGGCTAAATATCTAGAAGGAATTGAATAAGACTACCTACTCTAGGAAGAATGTCCAATTGATGGATCTACCTTCTATAAATCCATCTGCAACTACAAGTACTTACTAAAAAATGGAGATAAATATCAAATTAAGAATGAGGATAAAATTTATTTTTGGGAGTATGCCTGTATATCCACTCACCCCCTATCATCATAGGGTAACTAGGAAAATTTATGTTCAAGCTTTAAGGAGAGATGGGGCACTAAGGTAAAATATTATTGGGATGAGATTGATGGATCAAAATATTGGAAAGTCCTCTCCATATATGGCTATAATGTCAATGATGACCAAGTGATAGAAAATATTACTCACTCCATTATTCAAATACACATTCCTATTTTTCCTAAAGAAGATCATTTTTTGTGGGTGAATGTAGACAGTGGGAGGTAATTAGTCTCTTCTAGATGTACTATTGACCTATATTTGGAGAAGAATGGAATTAATAAAAATACTTATGGATTAAACATCTCACTCCTAAGGTAATTTTTTTCTTTTGACTGGCTGCTTAGCACAAGATTCTAATTATGGATAATTTGGTAAAAAGAGGACTCATTCTACCTAGTAGATACCCACTTTGTAGGGAAGAAAAAAATTTGGTCCATCATTTATTTCTTTTATGCCCTTTCAGTTCACACATTCTTGACTAGATATTAAATAAATTTAACCTATCCTAGGTTAAACGAGACAACATGCTTGATCTCATTAGGAAATGTAAGCCTCTTTAGATCCTCCCATCCCTTTCCTTCCTTTGGAACATAGATGTCCCTCATTGGTTTTGAGTTATTTATAAAATTCAAAATGATGATTTATTTTCTAACAAAAGGAACCATCCCAAATTGGTCTTTCATCACATTTTTCAATCCATAACTAAAAATTGGAGGACCTTCACCCTATAAACAAAAACCTAGGATCTACCTGTGAATAAGTAATCTTTAGAGAATGGGAGGTAGAACAAAAAATCATGTCTCCTACCAAAGAATTGCTATAAAAACATGTTAGATGGAAGCCACCCCATGAGGATTAGGTTAATATTAGTTTTGATGAGGCCTCAAAAGGAAATCTAGGTCTTTTTTGTAGAAGACTCATCAAAAACTTGGCAAGGATGTTGATTTATTCATATGTTGGACCCCTAAGAATTTAGACCAACCATGTGGCCAAAGATAATGTGGTACTTGGAGGCATTCAACTTTGTTCCAGCCTCAAGTTGGGTATAATAATAATTTAAGGGGACTCCCTCAACATCCTCAATGATTTAGATGGTAAAACCACCCCTTATCACATAATTAAATATTTTATTGGTGATTCCAAGTAGATTATGATAGAAATGGCAAATAAATCCATAGTTCATACTTACCATTAAGGAAATGGGGTGTCATACTTACTCACTAACATTAGAGTCATCCTTATTCTTTTATCTACTTGGTACATTGGTTTCCACATCCTCAAGTACATCATGAAAGTAATAAAAAATGAAGCCATTATTCAATAGGATGTTTATGTGATAATCACATGCATGGAACTTACATTCGAGGCTAAGGCATTTAAAAATTATAATTTTCCATCATGTCAGTACTTGGAGAGTTATAGCAAAAGGTGGGGAAACATACAATACAATTTATTTTAAATCCATTGGTTCTAAATACTATTAGGGCATGGTGAATTCCAATTTCTTCTCAATCTTTCAATCCATAGTCAAGAAAAACATGGGGGGGGGGTCAATAAGGATAGACTAGATTTGACA
Source organism: Torreya grandis (assembly GCA_037957365.1). Classification (NCBI taxonomy): domain Eukaryota; kingdom Viridiplantae; phylum Streptophyta; class Pinopsida; order Cupressales; family Taxaceae; genus Torreya; species Torreya grandis. Next base: position 61,252 of record JARHVA010004541.1, read on the forward strand.
TCTTATTAAAAGGTGTAAGGCATTAAAAATGTATAGAGAAAATTATCCAGAGGGTGCCTTACTAAAATCATGTAGATGGTTATAGGTCATGATGCATACATCTCAAAAGAATTTATGGTGGCATGAAATAAAAGAATAGTGGAAATAAGAGGGATAATAATTTATATAACTAAGGATTTTATAGGGGAATTCATGATAATGTCTTGTATACATAAAAAATTCTTAAAATACTAGTCGAAAAAGATGAAACTTATGCAATGGTTCTTTCAAACCAATGAGACCATAAAAACTAACAAAAAGTCTTTCCCATGCACATACCTTTTGAAATACTAGATATAGGTATGTTTATATATTATGAAGTATATCACCCTAGGAGGTAAGTATACTCTCATTTTATCACATCATTTCCTTCTACTATATCACTTTTAAGGTTTCAAAATTATCCTTCCATACTTTTTACTTAAATACTTAGATTGTAAAACACTCACCTTCTTGATAAATGAAGCCAACATCATCATTCACCAAGGCCTCATTCTCTTATTGGTAAAACATGGTTAGACCATTAGTGGTAAGGAAGTTATATTGGGAGGGTGCTCCATAGATTAGGGCTCCCTCAAGGAAGACCCTACCTCAGTCTCCCACTGCATGTTACTGAGCCTTTCCCTCGTAAGCCCCATCTCCAAGTGGTCTACTAGGGATCTCTCCTTAAAATTCACTATTATCAATCAATCCAAAACCCCTTATGTTCGAGGAATGGAAGTCTACATTAGTAGTAGGTAAAGGTAAAGGCCCCTTATCAGAGGTAATAACAATCAACATGAAATAATTGGAAGGGTTTGATAACAAATTACATGAGGTAGGGATGGGCTTGGAAATATTGATTCAAGAGTGGAATTCCATTAATAAGGAAGCCTATAAAATGATTCAATCCTTTTCACACTTGGAGAAGGTTGAAGACACACCACAAAATTAGGTCACCAAATAGGTGGATATTCTTTCCCCAAAACTACCTCCTAAAATTTCCCTCCAACAAGACACCAGAGCAAGAACTTCCATGAAATAAACCCAAAATGATAATGCCAAAAGAGGATATTAAAGGTCCAAACAACATAACCTAGTTTAGAATCACTAAAAATAGACTGATAGAGTAGGTGGAGATTGAGGTAGTTAAGGTACTCATGGAGGTCTCCTCTTTCTTGGAGTAATTTATTTTAATTTCTATGTTTTTTTCTTCTGCTACAGTAGTTATATTTATATTTTGATACTCTAGTTTTTATCTCTTAGCCCATGGGGATTGTTATACTATATCTTATTTTGCTTATACTTTGGTTCTTAGTCCCTATAAAACCAAGTCTTTTACCTAATCAAATAAAAAAATATTTTTAAGGTGTTTATTCCAAATTATAAAATGGATCATTTATTCATTTTATGAGGGTAAAGTGTTTTGAAAGTGAAAATTATTATTTATATCATTTTTAGAATCATTTGATAATAGATTAATTAAATTAAGTACATAGTAGTTAATAGTGGATAAATCATGCATGTTTTCTTTTAATCTAATTTATTCATTTATATACCTTTTTAATATATTTTTTACATTATTAAAACAAACTTATGAATATAGGTTTGTTCTCATTTCTTTTATATTAATTTTTTAGTATTTTTAGCTTGTAAATAGATTGGTCTAATTTTTTATTTTATTATTTTAATAAATGATTAAATAGTAATCTAGATTTATATCATGAATATTTAAGGATGAAATATTAATGTACGTACCTAAATTTGGTATTATAAACTTGTAAACCTCATTTTTTTACCTATATTTGACATGCATTACTTGTGTGTACACATATGAATCTTAATTTCATTCTCTCCTATCTATGTTTGGACTTGGGAAATGTAGTTTTCCATAGTTCATACTGACGATCTACCTATTCTATGAATTAATTATCTAAAATCCTAAGTAAATTATCACCATAATCTACATTCTTATTTATCCCTTCCTAGACATTACTTAAAAATAGTTAGAAACTAGTGGTTACTAGTAGGGTATGCCTTCACTAGAAATGTTATAGGATCCTCTAGTGATTATTTTTACATTTCAAATATCTCCTTTGGGGTTTATGTATACTTTTAATATGTCATATATGGGTGGATATTACCTTGAAGAGTCATGCACACACACTCACACACACACAAATTAAAAAAAATAAATAAATAAAAAATCCTGTGTTCATTCATATCTATAAAATGTCTAACATCTAGGACTTATCTTAGAAAATATTGAAAAAAATAAATTAAACTTCCTTAAGGAAATACTTAAAATCATTCAAATATGAAAAAAAAAAACAAACAATCATAAATTAAAGGTTTAAACAATAATACAAGGTTAAAGTTACATGTTATTAAGTGTCTAAATCCATATATTTGTATTTAATTCAAGTGAATCACTATTTGGCATAAATATTCATAGGTGGTAAAACTACATGTGGTTTAAGACCTTCAACTTATTGGAAAGTAGGCAATGCTCAACCACTAAGTTGTGAGTGTTTGACATTTTCTTTCCCACATTTTATCCCTCATTATTTTATGTCAATAAAGTGTTAAACATGGAGATAGGGTTTTAATTTAAAGTAAGATAAAATAATAATTTACACATATGATCAAGGCCAAAACATTACACAATAATCATCTTGATAGGTAGGCATAATGATCCTTATAAAAAAGATTAACAAGGCATGTAGGACAAAATGGTATATTATGGATGAAAATGGTTTCCATGGGTGTGTGAGATATGATGGTAGTGTCTTGAAATAATTTGAAATTATATCTCCTTAATCGAACAATTAAATATCTATTTTAGGTCATTTTAGGAAACTCTGCATAGGTAGTGTGCAATAAAAAATAGAATATTAGATAAGTTCCATATCTCATGATCATTTATATATTTAGTAAGATTAATAATTATCTATTTACAAATTAATATTGTTAAATATAATTTCTTATTTTATACAAACTAAATTTAGATAGTTTTGGATTATTTAAATCATCTATATCTAAAATAGGCTAAAATATTTCAAGTGAATATAATCTTTGTCTTGAGTGTGGTAAACCCTAGGTATTTATCCATAATGGTTTCATATTTACTTCTTAGGGTTACATATTTTTCCTATGTTAGGGTTTTAGATCTAATTTTTGAGAACTCCTTATTGTGTAATAATCTAAACATGTGTGCCTTAGATTTATTTATTTTTTCATAAGTGTATCTTATGCCATCTAAGAAATATATTCCTATTATACCTATGAGGTGAAGTGATAGGTTAATAAAGGTTTTAATTAAGCATACTAATATTCTAAAATAACTCCCAAAAAATAATTCTGGGAGTTATTATCAGAGTATGAATAAGAATGCATGTACATCCGAATTCATGATTAAGTGATACATACAACAACATGCTTCTCACATATGCATATTTTTACACTCCAAACTATATGAGTTAGGATAAGGTTACTTAACCAAAATAAATACTAATCATTCCATGAAAAATTTGTATTTAGTATAACTAAGGGTGTTTTGCATTAAATAGGTGTTACCTAATGAGAGTGCACATCTAAGTCTTGATTGGGATCTTCACACTATAATACTTTATTCACTATTAATTATATTCAATCCATACATATAAAATAGGTACAATTGCAACTTCTTATGCTACTTTTGAGATCGATGAATAAATTAATCAATAATAATTAGTGAACATTCATTATTACAGATCGATATAAATCCATAAATCCTAAAGATGAGTTATTTGAGTCATTACATCCATATCTAAATTGATTTATAATCACGTGTGTAACTATAACGACCCCTTCTCACATGTTGGTGATCATTATAGAGGATCAACATAGAATGGTCATTGTGGATCACATGTCTTAATTTTCACATAACCATGCTTATCAACAAATACATATGTCATTATAATATAAAGAGTATATGCATAAGGGAAGACATTTCAAACTTTAAGTACATGTTAGATGAAACATAGACAATGGTGTCGGTACTACCTGTTAAGATGTTATAACTCAATCTATGTCTTGGGTCCCCATACCCCATTTATTTTTCACTTATAATTGAAAATACTTAATACAATATGGGCAAAGAGGAAAACACTTCCATATAACATCAAATTTCACTTACCACTAATATTCCTTCTCAACAAGGTCAGTTAAAAGTTTATTTCCAATTGGTAGCCAATTGCCCCATTAGACGAATAATTATATAGAATTTATAATTTATAATAGGTAGAAGAGAATGGATATTTTTATCAATACAATTTAAATCAACATAAACCAATCAACTTATAATAACAGTGCAAGCCACAATAAAATATCATCAAATAATTAATTTAGAGTAATGAGCTAATGAAGTTGTGTGGTAATTAAATTTCACATACTTGAATGTTTCCATATTAAGGTCCAATAACATACATAAGGTCTTGATGTATTTTATAAATGAAAATATCAAATTAATGAAAACCCACAAATACATCCATTAGATGTTTTCTAGCTCAACCACACTATGATAGCATTATAGATAGCCATCAAAACCAAGTATATGAGAAATGAAATAATACTATTAGATTTATAGTTCTTTACAATTCTCCAAGATTTTATGGTAATGTTTCTAATGAAACATAAATACCTATATTAATTTCTTTACTAATAAAATATGTACTTGGCTTAAAACAAACTATTCTACATGTTAAAGCTCAATTTCATATCACCAATATATATATATATATATATATATATAATGGTCAAGTAACTAACATATCTTTTTGAAAAAAGGAGAACAAATGTGAAATAGTGCCACAGCTCATAATAATAAATAATTTATTTCACAAAAACAATTATAGCTTTAAATTCTTCAATATGCATTAATTTAAAATGTCAAAATTTCATTTATTTCAATCTTTCAATAAGTCAAGTTTAGGAACCCACACTTAGTTCATCATCAAACATTTTTTACTTAATTCAATCCATAAAGTGTAATAAGTGTAGCTCAAAACCTCCAAAACATGGTTGTCTAATACTACATTTTATACCTAATGATCCAATATAGTATCACTCAAAAATTGGCTATATATATTACATCCAACTATTAATCCATAACATAATTTAGAATGCTATAACCATGTCATAATAACCAATAACATTCAAGGTGTTTCAATTTCAACTCAATATCCTTAATGCCAAAATAAACATTATCACACAAAATTAAATACACCTACTTTTTGATACACATCTACCATTTAAATACCATTCAACATCAACCAAAACATCCATGCATACATTAACTCTTATGGCATACTATGGTATCTAGGATTTGTATAACATAACCGTTCAATCAGAAATATGACTTTTAAATGGATCAAAACAATAATCATATAACTGTACATTAATTTTTGTATCATGATGACCATGCAATAGATTTCATATAGATTGATACTAAATAGGAAATGAAATCACCATAGTCTACCTAGTTTATTTATTCTATTGTTCATAGTTAGGTAAATAACTAAAGTCATCAAATCACTTTATCCTTACAACCAACAATAATAGTAATGCAAATATTTGAATGATTAAATGAAGTAATGGTAATTACTTGTTTGATACATGAACATCATAATGACGGCACTAGTAAGAGTATAATATCATGTTCTTAAGTCAAAAAAGTAGTGTAAATACATGTCTCTAATTCATGATAATAATAATCATCAGTTTACAAAGAATATAAGAGAGATGAAATTGATCTTTTAGGATAAATATAATCAACTTTGGAAAAAATTAAAATATGTCATACCTCAACTAAAATTAGTATCAATCATTATTTTTACAAATATCCAAGAATTAATATGAGTATAAGTACACTAGAATAAGAGATCAACCCCACTCACATAATCTAATGAGCCCAACCATTTAGTGTCCCTAACCACCCCATCCATTAGCTAGATGGTATATTTTGGCAATAGGGTATGCATGAGAGGTTAAGAGTACCACTAAGATTATAAGCCACTAGTATCACTCAATAAAAAATGGAGAGTAATAATGAATCAATCAAAAAAGATCATGAACAATATAAATTTAGTTAAACATTAAAATAAGGCAACTACCCAACACTAAAATTTCTTATTTTAATCCGAGGGATAATATAATCTAGAAGCATAACATAACCATTTGGAACAGTCCCAT